>JANPWX010000011.1:5680342-5703007 GCA_024734555.1 Trochalopteron elliotii
TTCGAGTCCCGCCCGGGACCCTCCTCGGCACCCCCGGGCCGAGGGCACCGGGGCCGAGCGGCTCCCGCTGCTGCCGCAGCGCCGTCTGGAGCGGCTGCCGGTCCCGGACAGGCGAGCGTAAGAGAAGCCCGGCCTAGTGCCGTTCCGCGGCTGCGGGATCGGCGCCGTGTGGGGGCAGGATGGGAAGGTGCACCGCGGTACGACCATTGCCATTGCTCACTGCAACAAATCCCCCGCCTCTGCCAGGACCCGGCCGCAGCCCAGCACAGGATACGCTGCCTTGAGTTGCCTCTTACAGGGGCTGTGCACGCTTAAAGGACAATTTAGAACGGCGCTCTGCCGCCTTCAAGTCGCCCATTTCTCCCGGCACAGAGTGGCCGCTCTCTGCAGGAGGCACCTGCTTCCCGCAGGAAGTCAATGCATGCAAGGAAGAAGGATCCTACCCTCAATTAATCAGCGAGGAAGCAGTCCCTGGTACGTAGCAGGACAGCTATTACAGCTACCCTTGCAGTCTTAAGTGGCCGATGACTACAATAAGAGCAGGCACTGTAATTAGTTTCGTACAGATTTAACAGTAACCTTTCAGGCATGAACCATTGTGTGTGAGATGCACAAATGACGCGTGCGTGTTTAGCGGACACCCCTTGAGGCACTGCCAGCTCTGTGTGTTCACACAGAGCTGCACAGAGACAGCAGGGAGCTGTCCTGGGGCACCTGATTGCACAGATCAGCAATCCCCGCTGAGCTGCTGCTCACATGCTGCTTTATGGGCATGTGGTAAGAGATAGTTAACGTGTAAGACATCAAGAGGTCTGCAAATCCGGCATACCCCCTCAAAATCAACTCAAGGGTTGGGGGGCTACTTTGGTCACCCTTAACAAACCTGTGAAATAATACTTGAACAGAAGTTTAAGATTTACATATCAATTTCCAGTGGGAACCACATATGAAACTAAGTAAGTGCCCATCAAGGTCCATAACCTGATTATTTTGAGATCTTCAACCAAAATAGGCTGCAGAGAATAATAAAAGCAAATACTGTCATATTTTTTAAAGGGCATTGAAGAAGACATTGTTAAAGACTAACTGATGAGGCACATCCAAGAAAGGCACAAGGCACTGAATCACTGATTCCAGAACCATCATGCAGGAAACATAGTCACCTCAAAGCTAAGACACTTTGCTTGAGACTTGGGAAAACTGTCAGTGGTGTTCACGAGACACTTGTCATGACACTTGTCAGGAAGTTTAAAAGGTGACCTTTTCTGCCAAACTATAGGGAAACAGCCAAGAAAATGCTGACGTGTGATACTCCTGCATCATCAAGCAAAATCAATGAGCCACAGCTGCTTACACAGCCTTGAAAACACATCCAGTGTTTCCCTTGCCTTAATGTTCCATTTCACAGCCATTTGTCAGCTTTAGCATCTTGTAACTGGATTCAACTGATGGAGGAGGGGTCAGTGAATAGTAGGTTTTGAAGTCAAAGTTCTTCCACTACAGAAGAAGCCAGCAAGGACTGTGGAGAATCATCCCACATTCCTCCACCCATGTGTTGCTTGCTATTGCTGCACACAGCCTGCCCATCACAGGGCACCATCCCCAGAGTGCCTTGAAGAGGTGATGTACACACTGACAGGCATCAGTGCTATCATGCCAGAATCCTGAAATCAGAGCATCTTCAGGAGCAGGAGCAAGATAAACAGCTAAATATTGACTTTGAGATAAAAAATATCTATCAACACCAAGGGCCAGCACTTATTACACTGGCTCACACTGAGCTCAGCCCAAACCCAGGGACATAGGTCATGTGTCATGCTACCAGAGCAAAATAAATCTTACAGGAACAGTGTAATTGCTGATATGGAAAATAACAGAAAAAAATAGCTGACAGGAGTTGAAATAAAGCATATTAGTTATTTACCCATTCAGTTCAAACCTTGTACAGAGGACAGAATTTGGGGGGTGTGGGGGTGAAAATTATAGAGTAAGCACATCTCAGGATAGTGTACTCAAGCAATTGACTGAAATCTGGCAGAATGGCTTTCCCTGAATTCCAGAATCAATACCTCATTGCAATGAGAGGTTCTCACCTTCTCCATGTATTGCTTGAGGCTAACAAGTGCCTGTATTAGTTAACACTACAGCTGCAGCTTCTAAACACTTCAAAAAGGAATAAACCAGCCCCTTTTCAGAGCCATGCCATCATTCTCGTTTTTCTCCTAAGTTTCTTTGCCTCCCCACCACTCCTTCCTATAGATGGCACCGTATTACCACGTTTTGAATGACATCCAGAAAAGGGTAAGTTAGCGATTAATTTAATATACATTTAATCAAATGAGGGGTTAACTGACAAAGGAACAAGCTGCTGGAGACAAAGAAGATAACCTGAGTCAAAATGGCTTCTTCTGGGAACTGCAGTAGGGTAAAGCTTGTGATGCCAGGACGTTATAACATGATCCAGAGTCTTTCCTCCCTAACAGTTTGTTTATAAACTTAAATCCAACTCACATGCATTGAGCAAACAGCAGTATTATTTCAAACCTTTGCTAGTCATGTCTGCTATGCTCCTGTGCCTTCCCATGACAGAAGGAAACCAGTGCCTGAACCTCAGTACTTCCACTTGAACCCAATACAAGTGCATCATCACTGTAAGGCTCATGCAAAAAGAAAGGAAGAGCACATATTTTGGGGAGGACAGTCCTATACCATTGCTGAAAGATTCATAAAACAGTAATACACACTAAGTGATCTTAGGCAGTAATACTGATAGGTTTGTCTGCTCCAACCCCATCACTGAAGTTTATGAAGCAACTCATTTACCCTTAGGACTCAGCCACATTCAGTAACCTAGAATACAGACACTGTTGACTTTACTAATAAGACAATTCCCCTAACATCTGCAGCACTCAGCCATTTAACACAAGGCTGCTATTTGAGATGGCAAGGGGAAACTGGGAAGTGCCAATTAGAAGTATATGAAATTACACTATCTTGCAAAGAGCATACTTTCTTAAAGATGATAGGGGATATGCTGTGTGACTGTTCAGAAGACTAAACACAGCCATAAATGCTTGTAACAAGCAATGGTTGCCTCGTATTTGTTCATTTACATCTTAGAGCAAACAAGGGACCTTACTGCAGAGTGACACTGCACAGACTGTTCTCCCTTTAGCAAACAAGACAAGTGTTAATCTTTAAAGAATGAGGATTTTTACAACACAGACTTCATTTTACACTAAGTAAACCCACTGAATAATCAGACTTCACTTTATGCTAAATAAATACCCTGAATGAGCAATATTCTGCTTAACACAAAGAGATCTGTAAAACATAAGGCAAGTGCAGTTGACAGAAATTTACAGAAGTTCTCTTTCATTGAATTACACTGCTGTCACAAATGTACAGTTCTATGACACATATTCAAATATAACACCAGACAGTGGAGTAAAGTAGCAGTTGGTAAGCACCTATTCACCCATCAGATGAATATCTGATAAGAGACAGGCAGAATAGGCACAGGCTCAGCCAGAGGTAAATACTAAAGCAACCAAAACGAGATTTCTAACAGAATGCTAAATGTAACTGTCATTGCAACATTCTTCTCTTTGCTTATTACAATTATACAGTGCAGCAAATATTTAAGTTTCAGTGTTTGGTCAATAAATCCTTGATTGTTCCTGAGATCCCTTAGCCCTTTTCTCACAGTTGCTTTCACCTTCCTTGTAAAATAAATAAAATAAAGCCCTGTTCTCTGAACTCCAGATACCCCAATCTTAAGGTCAAAGATGTTTTTGCTACCACACCCATTTCTTTTTAACCTCTCAATGCCCTTTGATCAGGAGCTGTTGCTGTAGGAAGAGCTTTGCTACAGTTGATATTATCTGCAGCACTACAGCAGAAACCTGAACATTCTTGCTGCCAGCTGACACAATACTGGGTTTCTGTAATGTGCTGCAAATCTTTAAAATTAATTTTCATCTACATAAAAATGGACCAAAGAGGCAAGACCAAAATAAAACCTCTGAGAATTAATTCTGAGAATTAAATGTTTCATGTAATCCATGGTGCAAGATGAAAAACACACAAAGTAAACCTCCCCAAAAGTACAAATAAAAACAAAAAAACCCACAAACAAACAAACAAACAACCAAAAAAAACACACCCAAACACAAAAGGAAAGGCTGTGATCACTGCAAAACCATTACAGCAAGGGAGTTATTATCCTAATATCTAAAAAACTGTGATAAAGGTTTTAATATTATGCACAGTAAGCCTCAGTTCATGGAGAAACCTTGGTACTATTACTGGGGAAAAAAAGCAAAAGCAAAAAAAAGACAACACTGATGTTTCCCCTTCTCCTTCTGAGGATGTATTTTCTGAGTATATTCTCCCATTGCACTGAGCTGAGCACATTACAGCTCCACAAATGCTGCCTGTTTCAACTTCCTGCCAGTTAAAAAAAAAGCACACACAACCTCTTCTAAAGAACTAACTTAGATCTTCTTAGAACATCCATTGCTTTGCTGAAAGTTGAAGAAGGCAAAGTCAAATTGTATTCAGCACAAGCAGAAAGGTTTGTTATAGTTTTAGTTGTGAAGGACTTTATTAATTGCAGACTGAACCTGTCTCCCCCACAGGAGAATGCTCGCCTTTCTAACCTTCTCATGATTTCCTGAGATGAGTGATGAATTTCACCATCATTACATATAAACTTCACCTCTTTATGAATGTTCACACTATAGCATAGAGGAGATTTGCAAGGTTAAAAATTGATGATTTCCAAGTTTGTACTCAAATCTTTCAGTGGACATTTCTGGGATATAATAAAAGTAATCAATTCACTTCATTTCACTTTAAATCCACTGTGCACATGTACCATAGGAACTCACAGTCAAACATAAAGAGAAAGTAAGGTTCACAAGTCTCAAGCTTATTCATGTTTAACCTTCTTTTCCAGAAAGATGTTAAGAATGTCAAAATAATGCATTAATAAGCTAAATAATTTCACTTGACTGCAATGGGCTAGACTTCTAGAGTTAGTTATCTAACAGGTGCATTTGCTTCCAGGAATCCTCTTGCTGAGTACCCTGAACTAATATTCACAATAAACAAAATACACCTTGCACAAGAGGTTTGATAAAAGTTGGCTTTATCTCTGTACCAATTTCTCACAGTCACATAAATGACTGTCCAGTTACTAAGGAAAGAGGATAAAGCAGAAAGAACACACATGATGGCTCAAACTCCTCCCCCAAAACTGGCATTCATTTCATTTTCATGAAAAATCTACCTGTACCTATATAAGAACATATATTTTATTGAAAGACATAGAAGTCAAACATCTTTGCAGAGAGCAAACAACCATCAGATTCTTATATTCAGTCCAAAATGAAGTATTAAAAGTTTGCTTCTATAGCAGCAACTTGATTCCAGGAATTTCAGTTTTTACAGCAAACAAACAAACACGGTCATTACTTATTTTTTATATTTTCACTGCAGTTAGCAGACATGGGAACGTTTGCCTTAAAGTGAATAAAAATTTCACAAATATAGACTCTTCAAATGATGTACTACAAGATTTCTGGTTTTTAAATGGCATGTCTGCAGTGTTCACAAAAACCGCACCTGAAGACAGTAACGAGCAAAATTCTGTTAACATTGTAAGACAACACAGTATGGATAAAAGCTGTTTTAGCTGGCAAATGAAGAATTCCAAATTTCTCCTTTACTAGTGTAGTATACTGCAGAGAGTACTGCAATATGCACCACAGATTTTGCATGTCAGATTGTTAAATCTGCACTGTTTTCTATCACTGTATTTATTATCTGCTTATTTTATCAAATATAAGTTGCAGCCAGCTTCACTCCATTATGTCATTATATCTTCAAACAATTCAAAACATTCCAAATATGATTTGCCATATTAGTTTGAAACATTAATAACAGTATTCCATCTTATTTTTATTTATCTTCAGAGAAACACTTACTCTACTTAGTCTTTAAAACCATTGTTGAACACTCAGTATGTGGCTGAACAGAAATAGTGTAGAGCTAACACTTATCCAAGGGTTACTGATGCAACAAACAGTAGATTTAAATTACCTTCTCCATAAATTCATCAAGAACAGAAGGATTCCTAAACATTCCCTCTTGGATACCTTCACTGCAAAATAAGTATTCTTTTTATTTACTTCTGGCTGGGATTCTTCATTACTTAATGCCTGTGCAAATGGATATTTTGTCTTTTATATCTTCCTTTCCCAAAAGACTGAACGTGTTCAGGGTGTTTTCAGAGAAGAGATGTACAATGTAAAGCCTTTCAAAAGTTTTAAATATAAACCAACAAAAATCAAGGCACTTAATGTAGTTACATATGAGCAAAGAAAATTATTACTGAGAATAATAAGGCCAAATCACAAAGTGAGATTATCAGCAAGGGTGCAACTGGTGCAAAAATTTCTTTCTTTTACAGCTTTGGTTTGAACTCGCCAGAAAGAAGCTTTTTCAACATTTCGGTATTTTTTCCTTCTGGTGGTGAGGGCCATCTGTCATGATCTGAAGAAAATAAATAGAAAAATTTACTTAGCTGATTGAGAAACTTGATATTTTAGTTTTGTATCCTCCCACTGCACAATTTCAGTCACTTGAAGGGCATTATTTTGCAGGCCATTTCTTACCAGGTATTTCTAGTCTATGGCTGTACAAACTCTCACCACCATCCACTACCAAGGTTATCCCAGTTATGAATGATGCAGCTGGAGACAGCAGGAAACATACTGCAGGAGAGATCTAGCAGAAAGAATGACAATTTTAATCTTTCTTAAACTGCTGGGAATCGTTCATGTCAAAGAAGATTGTGAAAACTTTTACAGGCAACTTAGTAATGAAAACTGTAACAGCCTTAAATCCATCCTTCAAGCCACAAACACAAAGCATTTAACAGAGGAAAACCAGTAAGCTGTCATAGAGCATCAGATACCAAAAAAACAACAAAAAAAGGTTGATCAGTTTATCAAAGATGCACACTCTTGGTGGAAGACAAAGTTCTTTTAAGATACACTTTTCTCCCCTTAACATTCATTCTTTTAGTCCTTCCTGCTGAAGTCAACTTCTTCAAGAAATAATATCTACTATCAAACAGTCTCTCACTTGGCACAACCACACATTGCTACAAGCTTTCTTCTTTTTAAATATTCCATCACAGTGCAAAAATCTTTTTTGTTCTCCATAGAATAAAGTGGCTTCAAAACAGAGGCACAGAAGTAGGCATATCAGAATCATTCATTACCTCCTCAGGAACAGCCGACCTCTTGGCAGGGACCTTTGGTATGCTCTGTAACCACATCATTACACCTTGTTCTCCATAGTTTGCAACAGCAGTTTCTGAAAATACCAGTCCCTATTAAAAACAGCACAGTGAAACTTAAGTTCTCTTGCATACATTTAAACTGATCATTCTGAAATTGTGAAGCTGTCATTACTGATTTTCTGTGAGACTGAACTATCTAAAGAGCACTTGAACACAAGTTTTTGAATGTAATGGCACAGTATAATTTATACAAGAAGGTAATTTGGCTGCTAGCCACATCTCTGTTCAAGCACAATAATTCTGATTATTCCAAACCTCTGCTCTCACTTCAATAACAAAAAAGTGGAGTATAAAAAAACTCAGGGGCTGCTTTGAAATTACAAGCATTTCATGTTAAATTACAGCAGGAAACGACAAAGCCTCAAGAACAAGTTCTCAAAAGTTTCTTGTCATCTGTAGGAGCACTAGACCGATTTATTGTGAATTACAGAAGCAGACAGATTTCAGCCAGAATTCTGACTCTCCCTACTTACCTGCTGTAGAAGCAGAAAAAGATGACTGTGTTTGCCCTGGTGACCACACAGTCCAGTTTAGTTTTGAGAAGGAAGATGGCAACGTGAGCACAGTTACATCCACCAGTTAAGACAGAACTTTTGTGACTCAAGTTTAACTAAAATAGCAAAATTTGAATTCACCCATGAAGCATATACTAAGATTTTTAAGATACCTGTATATTGTATGTGAAACTATTCTTTTCAGAATGCACACTTACTTCCCTCTCTATGTATCCATTCCCTACAGGTTACTCTCCTGCCATAAAACAGTAACAATTTTGTGTTGTTACCACACACCTGATGGGTCCAGAAAGGTGACAGAAGTATTATTGTAACTACAACATAGACTTTTGTTACCAGCATAGTAACAAAGCTAGCAAACACTTCCCAAAGAGCCAAAGCCCTGAAGTGCTTGCTTGTCAAAAACTTCTTCTGACATGTGCTATAATATCTAATCAGCATGATTCATTAGGTAATTAGCATGCCTGAAAAGTATATTCACATAATAATGCTGTCTTAATTACTTACTTCCCCACGACTTGATAAATCAGAAAAAAACCAGATAAACAGGAAATACAAGTCAGTAGATCTTAATACCGAACACATCTCCAGATGAATTGGGTCTCACAAAGGTTACATAAAAGACTTCACCTGAATGAGTAACACACATCTGCCATTAAGCATTCTATGCTATGCCAAACAAAGCAAGCCAAATGTTTTAGGAGAAGAGGCAGAACAGACATACAGACATTCTAAAAAAATAGTAGCAAGATCTTCCTAGGGATCACTTAAACAAACATGACACTTCACTTATGATGCTGACTATGAGATAAGCTAAATTCTGACTGTAGAAGTAGCAGGCCAAAGTTTATGTTTCCTCTTTTAATTTCAAGGGAGTAAATGTGCAAAATAAATTGTGGATAAGAGAAAATTACAACAGATCATACATTCTCAAATGTCAAGGCTAGAGCTTCTATAGAACTTCTGTATCTGCAGCACTACAAAACGTAGCTGCTCTTTCTATACAGTTATTTAAAACAACTCTACCTGCTGTCTACTTGCTCAGAAATGTGGCAGGCATATTTTAGCTGACCTGTATAGTGGTTTCCTGTCTGCACGAATTTGTTAAGAAAAAAATCAAAACATGCATTTTTACATATGATTTCTCTGAGAGAAGGTACACTCCAACTACAGTCTCTTTATATGCCTAAAACTAAACTAACTTAACATGTAGGAGACAAAGTAGAAGGCATTATGTGAGACATTGAGAGATTTTCAAAACAAGTTTGTAAACATAGGTGGAAACCATTAGCATACCTGAACCTCAAACAGAGAGGTTCCTGAACTCAGAAGTAATGTATCCATTACTGAAACACAGAGCGTTCAGTCACTTTATGTCAAGGCTTTGTAAAACAGGTCACCAACTCCTACCAGTATCATTTCATTTTGCTATAAAAAAACTAAAAACCAAGTGTGCCAAGTCAAGGCAGAAAGCAGAAGCAATTTTATCCCACATCCTCTGACTCATCATCCAAAAGTACAAAACACTGTCAAATGGTCCAAAGAATGTAGTAAGGGAATTATAAATAAACAAATACATAAATAATCCACAAACAGTTACTGGTAACAAATTTAAAAACCCATTTTGGTCCAAAAGCTCTACCTATGAACATGTGTAATAGCTAATTTTAATCAGATCATTTCCCATTACTTACAGGAGCAATGCTGTTGATTCTCACTCCACTGTGTGCCCATTCTAAAGCTAAAGTCTTGGTTAGGTTATTCACTGCAGCTCTTGCAGCTCCTGAGTGCCTATGGAGAAAAGAAAGCAAAGGAAGCATCTGCTCCTTCAGCTAAGTGACCAGGGTTAATTCTACTGCAGCCTCACGAGGGTATTCAGAGTGATTTTCTGTGGCTGCACCAAGCATCTGGAAGAGAGAGCCTCTCTAGTTTCCAGGTTTGACTGCATAAACCAGCTATGCTGTGATTTCCTGTCATTGCTAGAAATACTTAAAATCTCTTTCCCAAAGCAACATGGAGTCAGCTACACTCTACTGCAGGAGGAGGCTTATAAAAAGAGAAAAAACTGAAGTTCAAACTGTGTAAAACTACTTGTAGACTGCACAAGTAAAGCAACACTTGGAAGAACAGTGGTCTGAAAGATTGTTTAAATCTTCTGACAAACATGATTAAAATAAGTCACTCTTCAAAAATTACTGTAGGTGGATGGAGATAGAGACATGAGAGTCAGAGTGAACTCCTACACCTTGCTGCTGTAGGTAGCTAGTCTGAAATGATTACAAGCTTGAACAAATGCAAACAAAATTACTGCAGTAATGAATTGTAGACAGCTGTAGTCAGAGAAAATGAATAAATTTAGCTGCTTTAGCCTAGCAAAACAGACTAAGAGGAGACAGATACAATAGCTTCCTAAATACAGGGAAAGAATAAGAAAAATGTAGAGATAACATAACTTATTCATATGTTTAGGCCAGAAATAGATAACCTCCAGGCACACTCTGAGGAAACATGCCGACTGTTATGTTCAAAATTAATACTTATAAAAAAACTTGTATCAGGTGACTTTTGGCATGAGTGGTGGCTGGACTTGTAAAGGCATATCTTTTTGAACAGTATGTTTCTGCAAGAAGTTTCAACTCAATTTAATTTGGAAGCAGTTTTGTTTATCCATCTATGTACAACAGTTACTTAGGAAAATTTTTCCACCGTTGTTCAGAACTAGCTTGTTTTTCCTCTTAGTTCAACCCAAACTGAAACATCTTCAGCCTATCTGCCATGACAGTTGATGCCACAGTGGAGATACTTAAATAACTGTAGCTTCAGCACCACCGTGTGGATCTCTGTATTTATTCTGTACTGTGAAGAACAAGCTAGTGAGAAAATATTCTGCTGTTCCTTAAAAAATGTTGGGTTTGAAACCATTCAACCCTGAATGAGGACAAACAGAGATAATGCCACACTTGCTCAAAGCATATTTTTATATTTCTGCAACAGAAACTCAATTTCAAAGTTTAAAAACAAACAAAAAAAAGAACAAGTGGAAAAGGGAGCCATTTCCAATTAAAGCTTCACTGGCAAGTCTTGCTTCATAGTTTCTTATAAAGAAGTGGAGAGAGACCAGTGATGCCATGAATAAGAGATCCCCACACATACAGCCAAGTGATACTCTTGCTCTCTCTTGACCTAACTACTGTATTTCTGTACTCTGCTGCTGCCCAGTACACCTCTTTCTCAAGTGTTTAGGAACAGTTAGTCCTTCTAGGGGAAAACATAGGAAAGTGTAAAAAGAAAATATATATTACGACATTCCAGGAAAGCCATTTCTCACAGCAGCAGTAATGTTGACAATGGCTCCTCCATGTTCCTGCATCCAGGCATTGTACACTGTATGAAGGAGGAAGAGAACCTATAAATATCAGAAGAAATGCATACAAATGAACTTGCCAACTGGAAACCAAATTTGGAGTCTTAACTGCAATCACACTACACATTTGTCATACTGGTTTAGAAAAACAGTCTGCTGTTTGTACCACAGCCTGCCAATCCAGGGTGAGGCCATGAGGGAACAGGGGTGGTCCAGGAAAGGCTCAATGACTATAAGGAAACATTTGATGGAAATCAAGATTTCATGTTTCCATGTAAATTACTTTAATTTCCACAATCCAAATGCTATCTGAGAATGACACACCATACTTAAATTTAAGCGTAAATTTACATCCCTGAAGAAAGTATTTTCCTATGTCATACACAGTGAATACAGGCCACAAAAGTTAAGTGGTTTTCCTATAGTGTTTTAAATGAGTATCCAAGTCAACTGACTTCCCAAACCTGGCCTTAACCAGAAGATCATGCTTGCCTACATGTTTGTATTTAGGAACAAATGTAATACACCATTTAATGCAAAGCTTTGAATGAGATTTAGGAAAATGAATATCCACTGTCAGATAAGTGCATGAAAAAAAGCTAGGAAAACTTTACATTTCTTATCTTCTGGTATTTCTGTAAAAAACAAAGCCAAATAGACATAAAAAAGCTTAATGTTCAGACCTTACCTGCTTTGCAACAATAGAAGGTCCCTGTCAGGTTTGTGTCTATCACAGCATGCCAGCCTTTTGCACGGATGGCTTCAGAAGGACTTGCAAATTGGCCCCCTCCATTATTCACCAGGAAGTCAATCTTCCCATGCAGACTCAGTGTAGACTTCACCAAAGCTTCTACCTGAAACAGTATTTGTTGGTGTGGTATGCTGATCAAGGTCTACAGCCAATTTTGTTCTCAGACAGTATTTTCTCCCTCATGCCCTTTTCAAAGAAAAAGAGGAGGTCAGCCTTTCAGAGAGGCTCTAAGATTGGTATGACAGGTTTAGCCAGCCAAGAAGGACTGGGCTCTATCCATGTTTATTTAGGAAATTCTGCTGGTATAATGCAGGAGCTGCATAAAATACCAGCACCCAAAGAAGAAGAGGATTTAAGCTGCTGAAGATTTGTAAAATCAAACAGACACAAAAGCCCACTACATACAACCTACTAAGAATCTCCTGATGCTCTTCAGAAGAGTGGGGGCGTTCACATGAGATCTGCAAAGAGTTCCATATAAGGTAGCTACTGTTATTTTTATTTGACCATATACCTGACCATTTTAAATAGAAAATACAACTCATCTTGTGCAGTTTTATCATCCTTATCTAGAAGTTTCATACATTCACTACAACTCTGACATATGAGTTGGCAATAACCAGTCTTCTTACACAGAGCAAGAAGGTTATTACCCTACAAAACATGCTAACATAGCCTAAAAAATGCTGGAAATACAAGTTATCTCCTTTAGCAAAAACATTACTGCAAGGTAGTAGTAAGAACTCCATAGCAACAACTTAATAATTTATTATTTATCTCAAGAAACAGGAAATGGGACAACATGACTTTTCCTGCTTACATCATCAATCATAACTAGATACCACGCATCAGTTACTCCTACTCAAGCATAGATAAAAAGATAATCTAGCATCTGTGGTCAGAGAAAAACACAGAACAAAAAAACCCAAAAATCCAAACAGGTGGAACAATGCTGCCACTCAAATGGATTGGGCTAGGGGAAGGATATCAATCAGCCTCTCTCTGTATCGAGTTAGCAGTAGAAAACATCAGAAACAAAAAAAAGTGCAAGCAATGCATTATTTGTACCTTACACTGAATGTTATCAACCCAGTCTCGTAAATAGCTGCCTTATATCTTTTATTGCTAACAGTGTAGGATGGTTTAGCAGGATAGTATGGATCCTGTAAGGAGCCTGCACATCTTGAAAGAAAAAAAACCTAAACAAACATCTAATGACTGAAAATCTAGTGCCTGCTGAAAAATAATGCCTTCAGAAAATAATTTTGATACCTAAATCCAACCTTCAAATTCTGAATGCCATCTTATTCCTCACTTATTAGTCACTGCAGGTTGTGGGATGTGAGGAGAAAACCCAGAAAACCAAAACATCTGTGACAGCAGTCCCAAACTCATAGCTTGCAAGAACAGCCATGCCACAAGGACATTCTGGCTTTTACTTTTCTCTTGTTGTGAGCAGAGTCATGTCTGGCTAGGCAGCAAAAGTTATGCTTTGCTCAGCAATATCAAACTCTTTTCCTTGGCAGTCTGAGAATCTTGCTTTGAATATGATTCTCTGTAGTCACTGAAATATGGGCTCATTTATGGGAAAAAATGGTTTCAGTACAAAGAAGATTTGAACAGACTAAGGCTATTCAGACTGTGGAAAGATGTGAGAGAGAGAGAGAAGGAAAAATGCTAAGAATGATAGAAAGACAGAAAACAAATTAACAAAAAATCCACTGAGGAGACACTAAAGCAAGTTTTCAACAGCTGGACAAAATGTATGTTATATGCTATAGCATATCGATTCAAAACAGTTCACATGTTGCTCTTAAAGAACTGTTGTTGTTCCTACATGTTGCACCATATTCTCAGGAAAAAAAATTAAAACCCCAACAACAAACACGTATCAGTTCTGCTTTCTGAAAGCCAGGAAAGGCCAGAAGGCTCTCCAGTGACAGCTCAGATGGCTCCAACTGTAGCAATCTTCACAAGTCTCCCGTGCTATGGAAAAGGCATTACTGCAGTGCTTCTCCCAGTTACAGTAAACATGGTGACAGCAGCCAGCAGCACAGGAAGAAGGAGGGTTGGGTAGAACACATTTAAATCACAGTGACTAGTACTAAAGAAGATTCCTAGTGCTATAATTAAAAAATCCAATTGGAACGAACTTCTTAGAAAAGCTATTAAAGACTCTCTTTGGAAGCAAAGCAAAGCTACATAAGGTAGAGCTACTCATTTAGGACATTCTTCTGAAAAAGACAGAAAAGAACAAAATCAGGCACTTCAGACATAACCAGAAAATTGGAGCTCTGCAATAAGGAACTTCTGTGTGTGACTGCAACTTAGATGTACTATGCAGCAGCATAATATTCACAGATTACTGAGATGACAGTAGTCACTGACTCAGGGAAAAGGGACAAATGTCCACATGCATTCACAGGTCACCCTGAGTGAGTGAAACACACAGGCAAACAAGCCACTACAGAGTGTTAGAGATTTGTGATTTGGTGGCTAGAACTAATAGGCACTCTGGCACAGTGGTAACAGGTATTTTTACTGTGTTACTGCTGTGTTATTTAAAAATACAACAGGAATCTCTTATCCACAACTCCCCACCAAGCCACAGTCTTTCACTACAGGCTTCACACAGACAGGCATTAAGTATTTATAAACCAACTGAGCCTATGCTAAGCTATAAAGTTTATTGGAAAAGAAAAGCTACTAGTGAACTCAGACACAAGGTATGTGCTAAGTAGCACTGTATTGAGTCTGTCTGAAGTTGTTTTGCTGATGTCCAAGTGACAGATTTTACCCTCAGGGTCTGGTCCAGCAGCAGGTTCTGTTGCTGGAGCTCAAGAATGGAAAGGAGAAATCGTGAAGAGAATTCTGAATTGCTGATTCCAAGAACATCTGTGGCCTACCAGAAGTACAAGGTTTTATCTTTCACTTACCTGGACACGTAAGCTTCTACTTATCTAGGTGCCAGTAAAAGAAATGTTTGTCCACAGAGTATAGCAAAAAGGCTTTACAAGTGTAAGGATTTAAAGCTGCCAGTCTCAAAACACTGTCAAGGTCACAGAAGGAACTTACCATAAAATAAGTCACCAAAGCAGGAACTTGAGAAAGGCACAGAAGGGAGGAATTTGCAACAGGAAAGCATTAATTCCAGGCCTAGCAGAGGTAAGACTGGGTTAGCACACCTTGGTTAATGCATCTGGACAAAAGTGCCCATTGTGGCAAACTGTGGGAAGGGAAGCAACTGCTCATACACATCACCCCAGGTTACAGAATAGCACCTGTGACCACCCCATGGATACTGTAAACTTGGCCTCTATGAAGGTGGTACCCCAAAAGACCAACAGGACACTGCTGCATCCATGGCTCATGACTATCATCTGCTTGGCCTCTGCTGTCTCTCTCCCTTACTCCCCTTAATTCAGGCATTCATTCCTCATGTCCCTGTCAACAGATTTTGCTGTAGCTCAAAATTTAAGACACAAAAAGAGATAAACAAAGATACACATGCACACAGACCTGTCTGGTTTGCATCTCAGCAAGAGCAAATTGATCTGCTCTCAACACATTATGAGGGCAGTGCCAGGAAATATACAAACAATAAAAATCACTTCAGCTTCATAATCACTAAGAAGCAACATCTCTCACTATATACACTCCAAACCACAGGAAAAGGGAACAGGTACACAATCACTGCTCCAGGATAAGGCCCCATGACAGAATATAGAAATATATTCTGATGACAGAATAGAGAAACCTCACGTCCTCTTATCTCAGAACCCACTACTCTGCCATTTTTAAAAATAAAATGTGGTTTTTTCCTTTACAGAACACTCAATGAAAAACTAGTCAAAAGCAGCAGCAAACTCATGACAAAAATAAGCCTGACAGGTTACGCAGTGGTTGAAAATCCTCCATCACGCAGGATTATTTTTTGCACATCAAAAAGTAAGCTTTGCTAGAAAGCAAAAGGGCTTCTGAGGATGAAGATTTAGAGACTTAAAAATGTGAATTCATTAGACTATTCCCATGATATTTGCCATCAAGCTTCTGCAGCAATTAACTCACTACATCTTCTTTGCCTCTGCCTAGGCCAGAGTGAGGTCTAACAAACACCCTGGACTACATGATAAGGGATGAACCTTCTAATGCTTGAATTCCACAGATCCAAACTAGAGGCATGAACCATGTCATCTTCAAAGCAGGTCAGTTACTTTAAGATTTGCAATAGGAGGCAAAAATAATCTTCTGGTGATTTGAAAGCACCTCCATCTTTCTTAAATTTTCCCTATTCAAAGTCCGTCCCTCCAGTTTATAAAATTCAAACCAGGACAAAATTTATAGAGGCCTTTAGAGAAATACAGAACAGCTGATGGAGGAGGGATAAAAAATGGCATTCTATAATAAGAACAAATGGCTTGTTCCTACAGGTGATCAGGGTGGCTTCCTTCAAAACACGGATTTACTCTTAGAAAGACTTCAGTGAGATGTCAGAGAGAATGATATATTAAATGAATTATGTAGTTCTTCAGGAAACTTCCTGGGCTTTGAAGCTTGTGATAAATCACTTCTGACATCTAAGGGAGGTTGAACTCCAAAGTTGTGGGGTTTTTTCTGTTGAAACATTTATAATGTTTTTCTCCTGCACATGTTCTTTGGTTCCTGGTGTAAGAGCTAAGGAGGATGCAGTGACTCACACAGAATTCTTGCAGAGGCTGTTCCTCTCTACCCAACAATGTGCTCCCATGATTTCTGGGGTAAATACTGTTCACTCATACTAAGCTGAAAGCACACAATGAGTTCTAATGTTACTAATAAGTAGCACACAGAGCCAACACAGTTGTAACTAGTCTCATTTCTTTCATGAGGGAACCCAAAAGTTTACATGGCCTCTCATCCCCTCTACCACTGTAACAGGAAGCTCTTCCTGTATTTGTGAAAATACTGAAGTGAGTTATATTACTGTGTTACCTCTACTCAATATTTGCCTCCTAGGCTAGGAAAGTCCTTAACGACATCTTTTACAAATTCCCATTACGCCAAGTCCCAGGCACTAAATTTTAAGTTAAGAATGGAGTGGGTTTTGGAAGTCAATGCACAATACTCTTTGACTCGAAGTAAAAGCCCAAAGGTTCTTTTCCTCTAGTTTCCACAAGGCAACCAAGTGCAAATCAGGAAAAAAAGTACTTTTAACCATTGCTGCTCTAGGAAGCATAATAAATAAGCAATAGTAAGCAGTGGGATGTGGAAAACCTGCCATACATCTCAGTTCTGACAGGTTTTAGCAGTGTAAGTTAACAATTGTTAATGTGTTTATCTAGTTTCAACTTACAGCCCAAAGTACCTAAGTGTAAGGAAGCACTATCCTCACTACAAATTTAAGAGCTGAAAACCCAAATTTCTGGTCCAACAGTAAATTTAGAAATTAAGTAACACGAGGCCAGAATTTAGCAATCTTTGAGAATCTCAGCATTAATCGAACAGAACCGAGCCAGAAAGGCACAAGTTAAAGAACAAAAATCACTGGATGCCTCTAACCAATAAAAAATCTGGTTTTGGAGATGGGCATCTGGAATGGAGAAATATTTAACAGGTACACAAGTTCTTATGTTAACATGCAACAGAAATTGCATTCCTTATTCACACTGTCAGCAAAAGGCTTATGAAATTTTCATAGCAACTTTTTTCTAAATAGGACTTCAACAGAAATAAGATCAGTTGGAGAACTGAAGTGAGTCAAACTATAAGACTAAATCAATGACTGAAAAATGCAAGACTAGAGTTTAATCTGCCTTTTTCCTATGAAGCCTCTCTTCAATAGAAACAGACATGAAAGGACAATTGTTGAAGAGAACTTCCACTGACAGGAGACATCCAGTAGAAGTTTCACTAATATCATATGAAAAGTTCTAGGAAAGTTCTGATGTGTCTGTAAATGGGTAGAGTTTAAAACTAAACTGGAAACAGGATAATTCTATGATAAAACTGCAAGGTAAAAGCAAAGGCAGAAGTTTCTTCAAGTATCAGTATGGCTAGCCATAACACAGAATAATGCCTAAACACTTTATAGAGCATTATAAAGAAGGCTTGAAAAGTACCTTCAAAAATTTCCAAAGCCACTTAAGCCTGTTTTGTCAAATAGGTATGTAGCCACTTAAAAAGGAAACAAAGAAGGAACAGTTTACCTCATTTCACCATCCAAGCAAGCCCCAAACCATCCCACAGAATGCTGCAGTTCCCACTAATCAATTTCAGGCTGATACAGAAATAAGATTCACCTGCAGAAGATTATTAAGCATGCCAGAGTACTTTCTGCAAGAAATAGACCTGAAAAAAAGCTTAATCCTTTTTTCCTCTTTACCTTCCTGTAGCTTTAATCATGCAAGTTGCCCTCTGACATCTGCCATAACCTATTATGTTGCACTGCTGATGCCAGTAAATACACACCTAAAATTCACTGGTAGGTGAGGTGACATACTGCACAGCCCCAGGGTTCATCTCCTTCAAGAGAGAAAGTCTGAGTAGATGACTATAAATATTTTATGGCACAAAGTGTTCCACAAGGGAAGAATTTTCATTTTTATTTCTTTTATGGCTATATATTAGGATATTTCCAGAATCTTCATAGCTACTGAAGGTCATTAATATTTAGGTTAAGACAGACTTTGAGAGGTTTAGAAAAATGTAGCAATCAGTGGTTACTGGAAGATTTTCTATCTGTCTTCAAAAAGTTAAAAATCCAACTTGAAGTTGGACTTTTAAATATTTCATTACAGAGATAAAAAGATTAGGAGGTGCATGCAGGCTTCTGAAGAACTTGGATTACATACTTTTGCTCTTGATCTTCCATTTTTTGTAATATGAAGAAAAAAATTTAAAAATCAACTTCAATAGTAACAGAGTTTGCAATGAGGCACACCTCAAACTGTAACCAAAATTTCTGACATGGCTAAAGTATTATATATCTCTGGGGTTTTTTTGGCTTTACTACAAGCCAAACTGACAATGCAGGACACTTGTGTCAAGTCACAAGCATTCAGATGCCAGGCTATGCCTTCCTGTTTGAAAGAACTATTCTGAGGTCTCCATCTTCACAAGTTTACACCCCCTCACTTCTGTCACAGCAATGTGACAAAGAATCATGCTAAGTGGGCTCTGGCTCACTGTAGAACATGCCAGTTTCAAGGCGTGTGTCTTCCAGAAATATCTGAAATATGTAAGCATGGTCAGAAAAATATTTAGAAATGCTTTTTTGCTTAGGTGGCTAACAAATGTCTTCTCTTGGGAAGCACATCTATCCAGATCAATTTAACCAAGATCTGCTCCACCTTACCCCTGGTCTAAGCTACTTCTGAGAAGGCCAGAAACCTTTAGAGATCTGAGAATTTATATACACAATATGCTTTTGATATGTTAAGCCCCAGAACAAGACCACTAATCTTTACCTCCTCTTCTTTGCGGATGTTGCACTCTATGGGAGTCACCTGGGCAGGACTCACGGAAGCAAATCTATTGTTCAGTTCTTCTGCAGCAGCTTTTAATCGGTCGAATTTACGAGAGGCAATAACAACACTGCAACCTGCAGAGACAAAATGAAACATCCTTCAGCAAACACAATTATGGTATTTTTTTAGTAACATCACGGAGATATCTTGTAGGATGTGCATTTATTAGTCACTGACTAGAAAATACAGTGTTGAAGTTCTTGCAAGAGAGAGAAATGACTGATGTCAGGTGCTTCTTAGCAACAAGATTCCTCTGTGCCAGGAAAAGAGCAATTTAAAAAATACGTCCACAAGGTTTCCTCTCCTTCCTGCAGAAGAGAAGATAGCCTGTGAGTTGCAGAGTCAGCAAAGCAGCTTTCAGACATCACTTCTGCTGCTTCTGCTCACAGCTGCCTCATCTATCAATTAAGTGATTTAAAGATGTTTCTGCAGGTCTTGATTACAAAAAATGCTTGCTCCTAACACCAGAAAAATAATCTTCCTCTACAACTGGCTGTAATTTTGACTAGCAGTGAGTAAATGTAATGGTCTGCTTTTTAACTCTACGGAGACTGAAGGAAAGGATAATAGCCTCACAAGATTAATCCCTATCTGCAGTCTATAGACAGTGGAAACAGAGCTCTCCCCGTGGCACTGCAGAATCCTAGTGGCAGAAAGGAGAGAAAAAAAATAAGGCAAGAGCTCAAGTACTCTTTTTTTTTTTTTTTTTAGCATTTGGAGGCAGAAGGACTCATTCTACAGAGCAAAACAATGCAGGTGCCAAATTTAAGTCAAGCACTCACACTACAACCTGTCTAATTTCTTCTGTCCCACTAGTGGATTCAGGAGAGCTTTAAGGCTTCAGCAATTGTTACTACACAGACTAAACCAAAGAGCACCAAATTAATTCCCAGTGCAAATCCTGCAGGCATGCAATTTCATGTAATGGATAAGCAAATTACTGGCCAAGCAGGCAAGGAGGTCTTGCCCCCAGTTTGCTCCTTCCATAATCATAGCATTTCAGCAGAAGTAATCCCTTCTTCATATCAGGTCTGCTGCTCACCTGCTTTAATATGAACCATCCTCTACCAGCCAAAAAAAGGAAAAAATTAATATCTTGCCAGGTGTGGGTTTTTTTCTCCCCTCTGTTGCAGAGTGGAATTTGGCCTCTCATGTGATCAAACAAACACCACAATCAACTCAAAATAACCAGTGGGAGGAAAGAGCAGCAAGCTGTTCATTTGACTCAGGTTGTCTTGTGAAACTATATATTAAAAAAGTACTAAAAATAGAGGAGTTTAATTCTTCCAGAGGGAAGTGTAACAACTACATATCCTTAGGAATAGGAACTTCACCTTTAATTAGTGGCCATCTTAAAACAACCCATCTAAAGACAGCAGTCTCTGAGGTCTCCTAATCTTTTTTAAAATTAAGAACTCTACTCACTTGCACAACCACCTAACACAAAGTTCATAAAAAGCCACGCACAATTACCAATTAACACAAAACACTGAATCACAGTAGCCCAGTTGTATTTACCAACTTAAGTGTTTATTAATACACTGATACAGAATAAGGTCCAGTAAAATACTGTATTTTTTGCTAAATATACTAATTGGGAGGGGGTAAGATTCTAATCACTGAAGAACACTGTGCAAGCTGACACTACATCACTTAATTTTCTTCACAAAGAATGATCAGACCATTTCCTGACAAGGTCAGGGAAAAGGGCACATGTTTCCAGATAAAAGGTTTAAATCTGCCCAGAAGGCCTCAGAGGAGACTGGTTATATAAACAATGTGTATCATGACTGGCATTATCTGTCACTGCTCCTATGCCTGTAAGAACCAGTCCCCCGTACCTGAAATGCAGGGTATACATGGAAATTGTTCCTAATCATCATCTTGTCAGGACTAACCAGCAAGTCTACAGGTAAGGAAGGTTACTCAGTTGGTCTTAAGCTCTATATAGCTCTTTCTTCATTTTTTCTCATGTGCTTTGTATAGACTTGTTCTCTATTGTGTTCTATTTAGACTGTTACAGACACACTTTTGCTTGAGAAAAACACCAAAGATCAAATTAAGCACAATTTTAAGGTAACTGGGTAACACCACCAACCAACCAACCAACCAACCAACCAACCAACCAACCAACCCAGTGTGATGATTAAAGCAACACGTAAGGACACCCGAAAAAAAAACCCTAGTTCCCCAGCAATACAAAGGTAACAGAACTAATCCTCCATTCAGCTCCACAAAGCAAGTGGAAAACTGCAGCACAAAGGCCAGGAGACGCAGAGATGTCTCCCAGCACTGCCTTAACAAAGAAAGCTCTTTACTATGCAGCGCAGTGGTGCACATTCCAACAATGAAAACCACGGGAGTGTGACACCGAGAGATGTAACACCAGCGCTGGTATTCTGAAGGCGCCGAATCTAATCACGACAATAAACTATCCAAACCCTAGCACTGATGTTGAAATCTGCAGGAAAGGTGTTGCAAGGTGGATGTAGGCGTCATTTCTATCTCTCCTGGTGCCATAGCAGAAAGTCAGGAGACTGCCTTTCCCCCTATGTTTTACCACTTCTCTGTATTCAGCGTGGAAAGAAAACCTAAACCGTGCATCATGAAGATGTTCTTCAATTTCAGGACGTTCCTGAAATCGGAGACACTGGGAGAAGCACCACGTCTCTAATATGTTACTGTGTGGGCAGCAGTTCCAGGATACTGCTCTGTAAGGATCAAGGTTCAACAACCTCTAAATCCTCCAGCTGAAGCAAAATGAGGACTCACTGAAGGGAGAATCTGAGAGAAAGGGCCCTGTGTTAATATAACCTCACTGACCTCTGTGTTTAAAACAGAGTGTTTTGCGGGCCAAAAGGCACAGCCTCACATAAACCTCATGTCCTACCCCTCGCTATTCACCGACCCTGTCACAATGTCCCACCCCCGGGCTCCTCGCAACCCGTCCCCGAGCGCCGTCAGCCCCCAGAACGCAGGACAGCCCGGGGGCACTCCCTGACGGCCCCTCAAACTCCATCCGCCCTCCCAACACCCGCCTCGCCCCGCTGCCCCACCGGGGCTTCCATCGGAGCTCGCCCCGCGCCCACCTAGCGCCAGCAGGTCGGCGGCGATGGCCTTGCCGATGCCGGTGCCGCCGCCGGTGACGATGGCGACCC
>JANPWX010000011.1:5708006-5734881 GCA_024734555.1 Trochalopteron elliotii
CAGCCTGCCTACCATCCCAACTGAGCTACATGGCTCCAAGGAAAATCCAGTGGGCCTTTCTACTTATGTGACCTCCTTGACTTCAGTGTTCTTCCTGGAAAGCACTATCAAAGATTTTTTTCTTCCCTATCAGAATATATTGCTTGGTTTCTGGAATTTCCCAGTAGGCACAGAAACGCCATAAATAAGGGGCTGAACACGGGTTAAGGTTCTGTGAGTGATGGGTGGAAGGAGAAAGGGGAAAGGCATGAAGACTGTAGAGGAAGGAGGAGGGGAAAGGAGACATCCATTCCTTGGCATTCCGTGGAGGGTTGCCCCTTCTGGTAACAAAATGTATCCACAAAAAATAGAGGTGGGATAACCAATGCTCACAGATGTTTTCAGCAAAGCAGCGGCTTCTGTTCACTGTTGTGTGCATTGCCTTTGAACCAAAGATTCAAACTGTACCTTTGTGTGAATTGATTTGACCCCAGTCATTGAAATTCAAAATTATTTAAGCTGAAAGTAAGAAAATCTTATTAACTAAAATCAATTTTAATCTCCTCATATGCTTCTACTTTCTTAGTCACAAAGGAATGTTACTTTTCTTTTATGGATAGCATTAAAACATGTCGGTCTGTCACGGCACACAGACAGTGGTAAATTCAGTAAGCATAAAGCTTTTGCATATTGATGTTACTCTATAAACTTAATGTTAAGATTCTGAATTTTTATGTGTTAAAAAATAGTGTCTGATTAGACAGCTTATTTTTTATTTATTTTTTCAGCATATGTCAGCTTGCATTTGGAAGAAAATAAATCTACATTTAAAGCATCAGAGACTTAATTTTTTTTTTAAATTAACCATGTGACTTTTTTTGCTTTGGTATAACTATCACTTTAAACATCAACCATTCAAAAGTCAAAATGACAAAAAAAGAACTCAGTATTTTTTTCCAGTTGTCAGCTCCTTTGGAGTTGTAGGATTAGCATATGTCATTCTTGAACATCTACTTTTTTATTTACATATTGAAGAGGAAAAACTAGATTTCCTGTTTCTACAGCTCCCAGATTGTGTCTTGGCTTTGAATGAAGTAGTTCAATTTATTGAGATGAATAGGAAACTCTGCGTTTTCAGAAAAGGCTACTTTTGTCCAAAGCTGACGTTGTGCTTTGCCAGCCTATGGCTCAGCTATTCAGCTGATGACTCCTGTTAGTCCAGTATGCTGCCATGCTTTAAAAATCCTGGTACTGATATGTGCTGCCTTGGGAATTCCTTATGGCATGCTACCCTTCAGGGTGTCTGTGCCCTCCTATAGCTCAGAATCTACGTTTGCAAGGGGGAAGGTCTCAAGAGTACTTAAGTACCAACCTCATGCGAGAAAAGAGGTGGCTCCAAACAGGAAAGAAACCTCCACAGGGTCCAAACCCTGCGAGAGGTATCCCTGGGCTCAGCAGTCTCACAAGGAGGTGAGGGCAGAAGAGATTTAATGGAAAGCATCTTAGTGCCAGAAATAAAATTTTAAGGTTAGAGACAGTTTCTCATAGAGGATTTCTGCTGGTTAGCCTTCAGAAAAGTGCAGGCTTGCACTCCAGTAGCCTCTGCTTTCCCAGACCCCACTCTTATGGGTGCTTCAGGTTCATATTTTTCTTCTCCTGGAAAATCAAAACCCACACAAGATATAACAACAATAATTTCTTCCTTCCCCATACTTACTACAAGAAATGCTTGGATTGAGCCAAAACCAAATGAAAGCTGGCATGAGTTTGTGTCCTTACCTCTCTGGACCTTTCAACGGGATTATGCAACAGGCCTCTTTGGAAATCCCTGCAACTTTCACCTCCTGTCTGTGCATTCTCTCCTGAGGCTGCTTTTCCTTTCATCATCTCTCAACAGCAAGTGAGAGCCTTTCTGTTTTGTGGCTTCTGGTTTCCATGTCAGAGCAGCCTCCTGGTCAGCCCCAACTGATGTTCAGTCTTTCTGGTCAATTCATCTTTTTAGGGACTTCCTCTCTGAAAAGGCACTTTACTCTCAGCCATGTCCTGGGGGATTTCAGTCTAATTGGAAGATAAACAGGAATTTACAATCTTTTATCATTATCTCTAGCAATTTCATTCCAGTGATTAAAAAAAAAAAAAAAAAAAAAGGAGGAGAAAGAGGACCAACACAGACATCCCACTCAAAGCAGTGTTCGCAGTGGTACGAGATATAGAATATCAGCATCAAACAGTTTGAAACAGGTATGATGGTAGATTTTCTAAATAATCACACAACCTGCTAATGCCATGCTCATGATACTGAGGCATTCACTTTTCTGCAATTCAAAGTGCTACATTTTTAATATCCTGGCATCACAGGTCTCTATCCAATCACAACTCCCCTGAGCCAAGTAATTCCTGGCTCAGTATCTCTGCTAGAGATACTGTCTAAATATCCTAGATTATATTTACTGTGCAATGCATTAAACAATCCTGAATCACTCCCAGGGGAATATTCTCCCTGTGCAGTTGTGCTCTCCAGCAATTCCTGGGCTGCAGCCAGGTGTTACTCAGAGAAAGCTCTGATTTGCAGCCCCCAAATATCTTGCCTAAAGCAGAGCCACAGGATGTATGTAGCTTGTTGTTGGTATTTTTCAGATAATGCTTTCCAGACTGGATTTACAATTGACTGTATTTTCCATTAGGCTGTATGGCTGCAACTGCTTCCTCTCTAATTGCAGGTATTTCAATGTGTGGTTTCTGGTTTCTCCTTATTTTGTCAGAGTAAAGGACTGGGGTGCTTGATCTTGCCAGCACAGAGCAGGGCAGGAAAGGAGATTGAGACTGAGATTGTCAGGGACCTTCTGAGTAGGAAGGAAAGAAAAAGAGCCTGAGGTGTTAACTAGGGTCCTTGCTTCTAGTTGTTGTAAAAGTCTGAAAAGAGTCCAGCATGCATTAAAACCTTCTCTTGAGAGCACTGTGTGATGGAGGTCTTGGAGCCCTTCACTGGCATCCCCTGCCAGTCAGGTCTGTAGCAGAAGTCCTGTGTCAGCACAGGTGCTTCACTCCCACCACCACGGGTGTTTCATGGCTTTGGAGCAGCTCCCAGTGTTTCTCACTTCCACATGTGTGTGTATATGCTGTGTAGAAGGTGTTTTCTCTGCACTCTGGTGTGGGAGGTGAGGGGCTCAAAGCTCTGTATTCATGTACTAATTACTTTTTACTGGTTTTCAGGCATCTGCTTGGATGCCTGGAGGGGAGGAGACACAACTCTGGTTTGTGTATGCAGCAAGTTCCTAGTGCATCTTCTAATCCCAACCAAGGACAAATTGGGTCTTATACCAAAAAAAAAAAAAATAGATGCTACACTTGATCCCAACCTAAAGGCACTGCTGTGGAGGCAAGATTTTTGACTAAAGTTGGTGGGATGTGAGATGTTCCTATGGTACAGTGTAATCCAGCAGTGACCTGGGGGATGGGGGTGAATTGCAATGAGCACTTGCTGTTTTGAGGTGCAGAATGGCCTGTTTTGGCAAATCCAGAGGTGAGGGGTAGAGCAGGGGAACAGAGAAAGCGTGCCTCTACAGTTGAAATTTAATTTTTCCTACAGCATTTAGGGACTTTGGTTGAGTTTATTCAGGATTCATATCTAAATGCTTGGTTTGCTTTGAAGATTTCAAACCTTCCATTTCCAAATCAGGCTCCTTTTAAAGTCTTGGTTCTCTTTAAAGGCTAATGTGCCCGTGCCATTCCTTGACATTTTTAGCATAATATAATAAACATAAAGAAACAGATATCATCCATGTGGAGGCAATGGGAAGCTTTGTGTCTTTTATCTCAATTTCACTTTGTTCTAGCAGTCTGTTCAAATAAGTGGGAAGATGAGGGCATTTCAGGCTTTTGCTCCAAAAAAGGTAGACTGGTACTGTTGGGGGATTCTTAAAAAGTTGGGATGCAAGAAAATTGATTGGACATTCCATTTATTATAAAATAAATATGCTATTCTTGTATGCTGTCTTCCAGTCTTCAGTAATAAGTGACCTACACAGCAGTTATTGTTCTGTGACATTTGGAAAAGTTATGGAACAGCAAAGGAAAATAAAAAGAACTGATTCATAAAACAGATACTCTGTAAGATGTCCTTGGCTTTTAAAAATATCCTTGGAAAATGTCATTCAGAAACAATATAGTGATACTGTGGAATGCATCTCCACTACTTTTTTTTGGTGTTTTGTCTGTATCTGTAGAATGCTGTCAGCGAGCGTTTGGTGTCTCGTGGAAGAATGGAAGGGAGAGCAAGGGTCCTGAGCCCCCCAGCATGGCCCTGGGAGCCAGGAAGCCCTTAATCCACACTCAAGCAACTCGAGTCTTGCTGCAGCTCCAGTGATGGTCAACAGCTGAGCTGGCCACAGCAGGTTTGGCTCATGGAGTGGTGCAGGGCTAGCACTAATGGCACCTGTCAGCAGGCAGGAGCTGTGTGCCTGTGATAAACTGGAGGGATTGGGCAGACATGGGTCTGTCAGTGCTTGCTCACAGAAATCATGTTGCTTGCCCACGCTTCCTTTTGCTTTTAGCTTGAGCTTTTAGCACCCTCTGCTCCTGAGGGGAAGGCATGGAGCATGGGGGGCTCCACTAGCAAACACCTGTAAAGTTTCTGGTGACTTGGGTCGTCTTACTGTGTTATCCCTTCTGCTCAGTGTCCTCCTCTGCTTTTGGCAGTCCAGCTTGGAGTCTGCTCCTGCTTGGAAGCATGCCCAGAGCATGGTCATTTTTCTTGTTCTCTTTCCAAGAAATGAAAGTGCTTGGGAGCCTGTGGATAAAGCAGGGAGAGAAAGATGGGTGTGAACTTTGAACTTAGGTGTTTGTTTTCTTTTACCTTGCTGGGGTAGCAGAGGTAGGTATTTTCCTTAGTGTTTCTTGCTGTTGTTATACAGACACTTAATGCAGTCTGAAATCAGCCACTGCCAGGAGGGGTAGTTTTTCCCTCCTTCCTTAGACATTCCTCCCTGTAGAAGGAGCTGCTTAGGAAGAATCTGTATGGCTAAAAATAACATTTTATTATTTTCAGTGAGATAAATCCCCCTGTCAAGCTCACCACAAGCTGCACAGACCCTGGTACTGATAGGAAGGAGCTGTTCTTGCCTCACCGTCTAATATGTCATTCATCACAGCCTTGAGTATTTGCTAGTTTCAAGTAACTGTGCAATCTAGTTTGAGCTATTTCACCATGAAATGAAGAGGAAACAGGCATCCTCTGTTTTAGCAGGTGAGGATGCATATGTGAAAGATGACATAGACTCATTTAGGTATTTAAACCAGATCCAGAGCTGTGGAGGGAGCCATTGGCCTACCATTTGACCCTTTTCCTATACAATGTGTGAATTAAATGTGCTTTCTTATTTATGTCATGTCATGTGTTTTTCTAGGGCTTGGGGGCTGCGTGTTCTGCCTTAAGCCAATGCATTTCATCATGACACGGTTGGTGACAGACAGATCTGTCCTGAACAGCAAGATGCATCTAATACCACCTATTTTTCATGTGTACAATTTGCCAGCAGATAACCCCTTTAACAATTCTAGGGTTTGGAAAAGATCCTTTGGGTAACATGCATGCTCAAAACCACACACATGCCCATGCACAAAATCAGAGGTGGGATTGGGGATGCAGAGGTTATGGAGTAAAAGCAGCAAGCAAAGGATGATCTGTGGCTGGAAAGCTCTCAAGGTGTGTCTCTGGGGTAGATTTCCCTTCATCTCTTCCCCATCCTGCATAAATCACAGTGCTTCTAAAGCACAGGTTGTTTTTTTTTTGTTTCTGCAGACAACCCCTGCATGATGTGAGTGAAGATGCTGTGCCAGTTCTTCTTATGTGTTGTACATTTTATGTGACTATAAAAATAAAAGTTTATTCTCTGTGCTGCTTACCGTCTACATTTTTTTCTCTCATGTCTGCTCTGAGCAGTCATAAAAAGGTTACTTGTGCTGTAGCAGGGATTTAAGATTAAGGAATTTATTAGCTTGCAGGAAGGCTCTTCCTTCCTGTCTGCATTCAAACCAGATAATTTCTCTTCTGTTAGCAGCAGGATCAAACCCTGAAAACCAATGGAAGAAGCTTCCTTTGACCTAAATGGTGCAAGGCCAAGCTTTTAGGCTCCTGTTTTGTGTGTCAAAGACTATTACTGTCACAGGAAGCATAAGCAGCCATAGCTTTCCTGCATAGTAACAGAAGACTGTGCTTCTAAAAATTACTCTACAAAGTGTTTTTGCAGAGCAGCCTTCCCAGGGTTCTCCATCTGTTTTCATATGGAGATTAATAACAAATTTTTTGGCGAATAAACTGCTCCTTGCTATCTCTGAAATATGACCATTTCTTTTCCTTCCCTCCCATGGACAGTTATTAGATTCCTGTCTGCCCCTGTGCTCCCACATGGGAGGCATCACTAGTATGAAATGCACAGCAATTGTTAATGTTTCAGCTCCACAGCAAGGCTTTTAAAGGGTGAAGATTTCGGGATGTGGCTGAAGGAACTGATGCTGTGGACAGCTGTGTGGTGCTGAGGGCTGGCTTTATTCTTAGAAGTTGTGAAGAAAAGGAAGAGAGGAAAATTAAACTCTTTGTACATTGCTGTGATTTCTGCAAGAGCCATTTCTTGTTTGTAACTACAGAGAAAATATTCCCAGGAAAAATGGGACTGAGGCTTGAACCCATTCAACTCAGCAGCTGCAGGATGTAGGGCTGATGGTGGTATTTTGAAGTGTTGTGTTCAGAAGTTCTGGACCAGCTGGCAGGGGATATTCTAGCTGCTTCATTGGGAAATAGATGAGAGAAAAATATACATGTAGTGTGAGAACGGCATAAGATCAGGAGGGAAGTTTGTGTTCTTCAATCTGACTGCTCCCTAATGCAAACCACAGGACTTCCCCCCTTCTGGTCAAATACAGGTGACCAAACTTCTGCCAAAATAGCCAGTCCAGATTTGGATGTTTCTCATGACACTTTATCACCCAGTGATATATACCAAGGGACACCTACCCACTTTGTTAAAACACCTACCTAACGTCTGCCCTGTATTTGCATCTTTCAGCTTTTTATCTTGCTGCATCCTCCTCTGCTGGGTCACAAGGATCTCCTACATGCTTTTGGTTTTGATGTAGACAGACTGACATCAGATTTTACCTTTCTGTGCCTTACACAGAATAATCTGGGCTCCTTCACTTCCTTATCCCAAGGGCTTTGACTCAGCCACAGCAACAGTGCTTCTTAGGGGCTTGTCCCCCACTGCCCATTCCCTCTCCTTTTATCAGCAAGAGGAGATTACCTTCAGATTACCCTGCTGTGGAGGTGTTTCTAGTCCTGGTGGTAACTCACAGAGGCAGGAGCTGCTAGAGTGTGGTGGGAACATCAGACATAGCAAAATAACTTGGGGATCCTAGGCATCTTCTGGTCATTAATCAGCATTCTGCCTGCGTGGTGAGCACAAGAACAAGACACAGATTGCCAGTGCCTATCTGTGAGATTCAAAAGGGACATCACCTTGCTCCTTGCACAGTCAAGGCTCACGTGGTCCTTTGGGTTTTGGCATCACACTGTGAACTGACATTAGCTTATCATCCACTGTGAGTTTAAGCAAGGCTACAGCTGGATCAACTTTAAGAAAAAAAAGCCCAACTGCAAATATTTGCCTGTAGCTTTGTGTTATTTTTAAATGTTACTTGTAAGTCATCCCCTTCTCAAGTCAGTAGGGACTGAACACGGAACTACAGCCAGGAACTTTGGGAATCTAATCAGCTTCTGTGTCTCCAGACTTCTAGTAGATTATTCCAGAAGTGATGCTTTTGGTTTCTCGGTTTCCAGGCCTGTTTTCCTCACTTTGGAAAGCAGAATCTCACTGTTGTCTCATTAGGCTCAATCAGGTAATTTTGGAGTTTTATAGATGCGAGACATGAGGTTTTACAGCTGATTTTCAGAGAAAAATGTTAGAGCCTATTGTACTTCCTGAATGAATTTACCACAAAGAACCAGTTTATTCCATAGCATAAATTCTTTCCATTTACCCATAAAGGCATTAAAAAAAACAACCAAACAAAAAAAAATAAAAACAAACAAACAAAAAAAACCCCAACAACAAATGAAAGCTTACGTGAATTTCTGTTTTCCAGTATGTCTGCTAATTTAGGCATACATATTTTATGGCAGGTGTGATGGCAATTTAAACAGACTCTTTCCAGCCATGCTGCCGAGCTAAAAATATTGTCTGCCCAATGATTTAGAAGTAGTCAGCCTTCTGGTGTATGCTGAATCTTGAGGGGCTTTTAAGTCCATTTTATGTGTCTTCTGATCATCAGGGAAGATTTATTTTCTCTAATGCACAAAAATAATCTGAGTTGTTGAATTCTTCAAGACTCAGTAGAGCCAAATGGGCACAGTCTTAGGTGTTAAAGTGATACAATTACAAGTTTTGTGTGGGAGTGGTGTGTGTAAGTGTGAGCGTAGGAGGCATAAACAGTTGATCTAAAGTTCTGCACAAAATTTCAAAACAGACCAGCAAAATCTTAAATCTGTGGGAAGACCAGGACCATACTGCTGCATTTCAAAATGCTCAATTTTTTTCTGTCATCCATTCAAGTAAAACTATTTCCCCAGCATTACATAGGCTATAAACTATGATACCTGTGTTTCTTAGTTTCCTGTTAAAGGAAGAATTCAGTTACTAGGTAGAAGCTTAATTATTGGTCAGATGCATTCTTTTAAATACAAATGTTCATGGAAATGTTCAACAGAGCTCTTCAGAATTGTTAAAATGTTATTCATTGTATTCAGATTTGTACCTTAATGCTTCATGAATACTTGGCAGAGTCAATTTCCTTAAATGTTATGAAATCTGAGAATCATTAATCCTTTTTCCATATTCATGGAGCAGTATTTGCCTGCCTCGATTCATGTTTAATTATGTGGCTTTTACTTAGGCAGCTTTCCCAAGGATGACAGTTTCACTTGATATCGCTGTTAACTTTGCTTGAATGAGGAGCAAAAGTTTATTTTTTTAAAAAAGATTTGCAAAGACCCGTGTTGTTTTCTCTGTGCAATCAGAAGAATTTGCTGTGGTTCCCAATTCCCTCTCCAGCAAGGTCATCTTAATAATAATTTTGCTTTAAATCCACTGTATATTCTGTGTTTTTAAAGTATGACAACACTACATATTGTTAAAGTTTGAAACAACACTCATTTTGACATAATTTGATTAATTTTTGCAATATCCTTGCAAAGGGGAATAAATCATTAGATGCTCAGAATGAGAAAGGCTGGCACCAATAGAGCTGTTGTAATGCTGGACAAGCACAGTGTTCCTGTTGCAGTTGTCTGTAGGCCAGTCCCTTAAATCGGTCAACTTCTTTTTCATCTATGGTTTCAATCCTTTATTCTGATGCATTTGGGCCAAAACTATTATCTCCTGTTTGTTTCCAGCATTGGAGAGGAATGTTAAATTCATCCAATAAGCTGGCTATGTTTAATCCCTTCTTATAAATGTTAATACTCTTTCCAGTAGCTTTGGTTTGTTATAGTCCAGAAAACTGGACCCTAAGAATCAAGATAGATCAGATACCACAAAACATGTATCCCTGTAAGAGAGCTGATGTTCAGGACAGTAATAGAGATCTTCAGATGACATTTAATCCAGTTGGAAGTAACCCTTTTTAGGAAAATTCTGTCAATCTTTTCTGCTTGGTAAGACAAAGACACTTTTTCACCCTTCTCTTTCATTTTAGGCTGGGAATGGAGTGCATAGTTTGGATACCAGCAGTGGGACATCTTACCAGAACAAAGCATCCATGGGACCATTGTTAATCAATGACTTGTAAGTGCAGGATTGGTGCTGCTGGATTGGAAACAGGTGCTACAAGATGCCAGGTGAGGTGACTGAGAGCAGCAGTGGGATGGAGGAGACTGTGCAGAAAGACAGCAAGTCTGGAGGCCAGAGCCCTCGCTGTGGCACAATGAGAAGGGCTGTGGGGACCACTGTCACCTTTGATGGGGAAGCCACTATGGACCGGAGGAAAAAGAAGAAGAAAGAGTCGCGCCCCGAGTCAATAATAGTGTATCGGTCCGAGAGTGACAATAAGGTGGAAGAAGAACAGGTGGATGAAGAAGGAGGGGAGAGGAGCTCTGAGGAAGGCTCCAAGTTCCTGGGTCAGTCTATGACAGATGGTATGTAGTCCTGAGAACACTCACTTCACATAAGCTTTTTTGATGCCATCATGCTCTAAGGTCAAATGGAAGAGACTGTGGGACCAGCCCTGTCCAAGACTGCAGGGAAGGAGAGCTTGAGTTCATACATGAAAATGCTCTGAAACAGAAAGCATTACAGGCTGATTTAGGATGTCTCCTGCAGTTCTTTGCAAAGTCTGGTTGTTGCTACAGTATTAGTTTTAAATGTATGTGCTGGTTGGGGTTGGTATGCTGATTGCAGTGCTATGCATGCATTAAACCAATGATGTCATTCTAAGCTGTGATCAAGCCACTGTCGGTGCCTGAACAACTGCCTGTTAAGTGAAAGGATGGAAGCAGATGGAGTTAGTGGCTCTATCTTTGATAGGAAATTTAACTCATTATCTAGGATTTGCTGTTGCCTTCTGTTTGCATGCACTCAGCACGGCTTCCTCTTGAAAGGTGATTATTTGGCAAGGTCATCATGGGGCATCTTCGAGTCACTTTCACTTCTGCTATCTGTCCTGGGTACCCTTGCAGGGAAGAAGTGTGGAAGGCAGGTCCTGTGGCTAAATACTCTTGTGAGTCTGCAGTGCAGGCTGAGAGGGGTTTAAATGCTCCTGGTCCACCAAATACACCAGATTCCCCCAGCCCACTCCCTATCCTCATTATTTGTCTGACGCCTTCCTACTTTTGTGGAGCACTTTATGCTGCTCAGCCTCTTTTTAAGAGTTTCTGAAGACCTTCTTCCAAGCTAGTCAGAATTAAGACCAGGAGAAAATATACTGTAGCCTCAAAGAAGAGTTTATGGCCAGTACCACTGCATGGCCCATCCTGTACCAATGTCACTTGAAAGCTAAGGCAGTCCCTTTGTAACTTTAACACATATACCAGCACTGTCCAGTTTGGTGCCTCTACTGATCTCTTAAAATGCAAAGACAATTTTATGACAGTTTGTTAAGCTTTTCTAAACCTCAAAAATGAATTTGGATTGAGATACAATGCAAATGTAAAGTGAACTATTAGCTATTCAGGTATAATTCCATGTGTGGATGTGCTTATTCCAAAACAAGAGTCTCAGTGATATTTATCTAATTAATCCCAAGTGTCCATGCTTTTCAGGAATAAATCCATGAAGTAAGCAGAGAAAACAGGCATACCATTTTCAATTTAATTACTCTGTCTTGTCTCATGCTCCTATACTCTTGCAGTACTTTCCCTTCACGTATTGTCCCTAGTGGAGATACTGGAGTTTTCTCCCTTGTGATTTCTATCATCTGGAATTCCTGTCTTTTTCCTCATTAGCTCTTCTTCCATTTGCTTCTGTGGTAATTTTCTCCATAGTGCATTTCTTCTTGCCTTCCATCTTTTTAAATTTGGTTTTAACTGTAACTCCATATGCACTATCTAATTGTCTTTGGGGTCTTTGAGGACTTACACAAAATACTTTGTACAGAAAGTAAATCTGATGTAGATGAGTTTATCTGTGTTGTAGGTGTCTGGAACATGCCTTTAGACAGCCGATATGTCACCTTGACTGGAACAATCACCAGGGGAAAGAAGAAGGGTCAGATGGTGGACATCCACGTCACACTAACGGATAAAGAGCTGCAGGAACTGGCTAAGTCCAAGGAGCCTCCTAAAGAAGATGTACCTGAGAAGAAGAAGAAATGTGATGTTGGGTTAGACAGAGGACCCCACATTGTCCTCTGGACCATCATCTGCCTCCCCGTCATTTTTGTGGTGTCCTTCGTGGTTTCATTCTACTATGGAACCATTACATGGTACAACATCTTCTTGGTGTACAACGAAGAGAGGACCTTCTGGCACAAAATCACCTTTTGCCCCTTTTTGATTATCTTCTACCCAATTATAATTATGGTTGTTTCTTTCTCCCTAGGCCTGTATTCAGCTGTAGCCCAGGTAGCATGGTCCTTTGGGTACTGGTGGCACGCTGTCAGGGATATGGAGAAAGGATTCTGTGGCTGGCTCTGCAGCAAGCTGGGCTTGGAAGATTGTTCTCCGTACAGCATTGTCGAGCTGCTTGATTCTGACAATATCTCAGGTAGTCTCTCTGGCAAGAGCTCTGCACAGGGGGTTGAGACCTCAGCAGTCTGAGCCTTTGTCCTGGATGACTATTTTGGTCATATGCGAGTGTTCTCACCTAGAAAATAACACACTGATTTTTTTTTAAATATACATCTATATTTAAACACGAACTTAATGAATAAAATATTGGGCTGAGAGTCCTCTTTAAATGTCACAGAATGCAAGAATGCTAGCTTCACATGCTCTGGGTGGGGAGGTGCATGGCTTTCCAAGGGTTTGTCATGTGTTGTAGCTAATTACAGCTTCTGGGAATCATTAGAAAATCCAGGTCTGCAGGGCTCTGGATGTGGAGTAGCAGAGGTATATTATGAAAAGTCCACTTCTGTCAAGGTAGACTACTTTTCAGCAATAGGACATAGTAGTGACCTATGACACCGAAAAGAAGTCTCTGCTCAGGGGACGAACTTCAAGAGATTGGAACCCATTCAGAGGTGAAGGCTAAATTACAAAATGTGTGATGTTCCTGCAGTTTTCTTACAAAGAGTCCCTTCCCAGTCCTTCCAACAAGAGCAGATAACTTAGTCAGGCTGACTGCTTAGACACTGTCAGAGTCCAGTGCCACAGACCACTGGAACCACTGGAGGGGACAGCATAGCTGCCAACAAAAGCAAGTGAGTTCTACACTGACTGGAAATAGCCCCATTGAACAATGGAAGAGCAGGGCTTGCTTTGTCATGTAGTGTGTGGGGTGCTGATGGGACTGTCACCAGGAACCCTCAAGTGGCTGCAGGTGCTCAGACAGGTGCTTGGAACACACTTGCAGTGGATCTCTTGATATGTGCACTGCTAGGGAGGAACCATTTACAGGAGTCATACACAGTGTGCAGTGCAAACAGTTACAGGGAGGAGACACGTGCTCTAAGGAGGTGCCTGCCCCTAAGGAAGAGACAATCCATTTACATCTCATTGCAATGCAGGTGTGGACTTGCAGCACCTGGATTTGGAGTTGAAGGTACTTGGGATGTGAAGGGCTCTGAAACAAGTTATTCTGGTTTTCAAGTTGCTCTTATGGAAGAGCTGTTGGACCTCCCCTTTCAGAATGGGGGAGTCCAGAAGTTCATGTCTATCCATGCCTCAGCTCTGGAAATCTGTGTCACCTTCCCCACCTCATCCCTCTTCCTGTTAAATTATATGAAAGAGCAATGGATCATACATCCTCCTCCCCTCGTGTCTCATTTTCGTAATGGGTTTCCCTCCTTTTTGGTTTTTTTATGGCATCATAGTGGGCTTCCTGACCAGGCTGAGGTGGCCACCATGGGCTGGAGAAATTTTAATTGTGTCTTTAAAAAATGACTCGCAGAAAAGTTCTCTTTTCTCAATCAGCTATTGGGGTTTTGGCCTAAGAAGGGGATGAGCAAAATAAAAGAAAGGTATAGCAGATTCTAATAGGGGCTGAGTAACACATCTGAAACACGGTTAATTTTCTCAGTGCTCCAGTTGAGCTGGTGATGCTGTAAAGTCTGTGAGCCCCAAGGCAGAGGAGCCCACCATTTGCATGTGTGTCAGTAGGTAAGTCATGGTGAGTCTGTCAGCTGCACAGTCTCTGCAGATGTCTCACTTCCCCAGTCTCCCTGTGGGGTGAACTGCTCTAGTTTTAGGATGGTTAAAAGAAGTATTCAGAAGCTGGATTTCACAGGAACTAATGCTTTGTGTTGCATTTTAAGGTTGAGCTCAAGACTACACTGACTGTCCTGGTTAGAACATCTGGGAACTGGTGAAGTATAAACAAGTCCATCTGATCCTCTAGTCCTGACACTGAGAAATAAGTAGTTCCTGCTGCATACTTGTTCCCTGGGAGGTCAAAGGAGCCTCTTAGCATTGGCTGAAGGCTTAACAGTGAATAATGCACAAGCCAAATATCAAGAGCAGTCTTGGCCTCACATTTAACTGAGAAAGCAGTGGTGCTCCCTGGGCACAAGTAGAGCCAGGCTGTGTTTGTTCCTTCCTACTTTAATTTTTCACTAGTGAGGTGTTTCAAAGCAATTACTAACTTCCAGAAAAAAAAAATAGACCCCAACCTGTGAGCCAATGTCAGGTAGTTTAGTGGGATACAAAGGGCTGACATAGGCCTGGGATTGGTTCAAGCAGTGGAATGCCTTTCACAGGCCTGTTCCAATCAGGCAGGCTGATATCCCTCTGAATTAATGGAGATGCTGAGGATAAGCCATGCCAGTGCTGGCAGTCTGTAGTGACCCAGTGCAGCCACTCTGCTTAATACTGTTCCACATGGAAATTGCAGGCTCCCACATGGTTGGAGGGTGGGAATAAATGATGCTTAACAAGCATTAAGGAAAAGGAAGGTCCACTGGCAAGTGTTCTCACGCTTTGCCTAAAGGGATGCTGCTGGCATGAAAGGAGTAGATTGTGTATCTTGGCCCCAACATGCAGCAGACAAGTTTGGGGAAAGGATGGCTGGCAAGTGTGCATTGCTGCAGAGGGAGAAAACCCAATTCAGCTGTCACTGCCAAACAGCAGCTGTTCAATGCTAGACGAAAGGCTGGGGTCAGTAGCACAAAGAGCCTTCAGCTTACAGAGGGCTTGAATGATAAATACCAGCTCATTACAGAATACATCCATGTGAAATGTCTGCTGAGCTGCAGGATTTGCTTTCAGGATTGCTAACAGCCCTCTGGAGTGGAGACAAAACCAAATCTGTGCCTCTTACTGCTACGTAGAGACAAAGGAGTGTCAGAGGAGTCCTAGTACCCTCCCTCTGCAGTGGCAGGTGTGTTTCTTGGGTTTGGAGGTCACATTTTGGGAGATATTCTGGGACAATCCATCATGTGTTTTTTCTACTTCTTTACACTTAACTAAGCTTGCATTGGCTCCTTCTAAATTCAAGGCATTCTGTCACTGATTTTCGTGGGGGCCATTTTAAGCTTGGGGTTAATTCTGGTGCTTGGGGCTAGTTCTGGTGCTTGGGGCTAGTTCTGGTGCTATTTGTAAAAGTTTAATTCCAACTTTTCTCTAAACAACTGGATAGCTTTCTCTCTTGCCTATTATCCTCTGTAGCAGTCTGCCTGTTGCAAAATATCTAATCATTATCAATTGTTGTAAAAGAAAAAAGCACAAGTTTTTGTCTTGTTCTACCCTGCTTTCAGAAACTCACAAGTAATTTCTGCTTATGTGCCACTGTCAGACTGTAGGGAGTTCCAGTTGTTCTGATTGTTGAGTGTGTTTCTGGCTGCTCTAGTCTGGGTGTTTTTAAAGTAAAAATACTGTTTGCTGATTGTTACTTTTAATTGCATTCCCTTTCTCTTGCTAGCCTGGGTGTAGAATAAAGATATATGTGGCTTTACAGGAGTGTTGCTCTCATGCTTCTGTTTGACTTTTAAAAATCAGTACTGTGGGACAGACACAGTCATTCTATGCTGATAATTGATTAGAATTCATTGTGTTTGAAGATCCACTTTAAACTGTGTCTCAAGTAGGTCTTAAGTTCTACCCCTTGTTAAACAGTGCCTATCCAAAGTTGTCATGTATCTCTGGGGCTTGGGTTCTTTGCTTTTACTTCATAGCTCACAAATGAAAACTTTTGATTTAATTTTACTCATAGAGTATCTGTTTAGCTTTAGCCACAGGGATCTATTGGGGGGACACACTTCCATACCAAAACAGGAAGTACTTTTAACTCTACAAACATGGTTTGTGTGTCTGTGACTTGGAACTGCTATTTACAGCTGTGCTGGCAAGATTTCTTACAACTCCTGGGTACTTCAGGGATGTCTCTGATAAGTCAAAGGAGAATCCACCAGTACAGTTCTTCAAGGTATCTAAATATTAAATGACACCTTTCCCACATAATTTGATTACAGCCCTACTCTCCTGCTGGCACAGGGAAAACACTTATTTGAAATCTTCTAAGAAGGAGAGATGGATCTTCAGAAAACCCAAATGAAATTCCTAGCTGAGGGTTAGCACAGCTTCAGTAAAACAGCTCTTTGAGCCAAAAAGCTGCCTGCAGGTGATTACCTCAAACTGGAAGTACAACAGCTGGAAATAGCAGGAAGGTGCTTTTGGTTTGGTGCCTGCTGCAAACATGGCCAAGGCAACAGAATTCCTTTTGTGGCAGATGTATATTGTATTTTGTGGCAGATGTATATATTCCCCCCTCCGATGAAGAACATAATGAAGGACACTCGGGTTCCTGGTGTGACAGGGTGAGATGGAGGTCGTGGGCCCAGAGAATCAGCTCATTAGCTTTTGCAGTTCTCACTTCTGAGGTGCGAGGTAATCGTATAAGATAATGGTTATCAGTGAGAGACTCCTATTGAAGGTCTTTGCATCAGGCAGAGCACACCTGTGTGACTGCACCCTGTATCTCACCACGGGGAGAGGAGGTGCTAATTCTGCCTGCTGACTTACCCACCCCATTCAGTTTAGTTGAGGATTGAAACAATAACAGCATGAATGTGCCTTTATCCACAGTAAGTCCCTCAATTTCACCCTTCTAGTCCCTCCAGCCAGTGCTTTCAATCCTAAGGCCAGGATCCTGCAATTCCTTGCTAAGATTGTCAGCAGAGGTTGCACCATGGATCCTTGTAACCACCCCCCATGGGCACCTTTTAGAAGCTGCAACCCGTAGCTAAGAAAAGCTACTCCAATGTGCTCTTGCACACTGAAGCATGCAATTACAGAGAGAAAATAAGGGTGCACAGCCCACAGTTCTGCACTGTGATGGACGCAATTTGGTTCAACATATATGTAACCTCTTTTTGTCCCAGGCAGTGAATTATCTATGGGATCAGTGCCCTCCCTGCTTCTTTCCAAGCACTTGGCAATGTGGAGGCAGTTGTATTAATGTGTTTTCATCCCTAGATTAGTCCATGCACATTTATTCCCTGAATGGAAAAGGGAAAAAAAAAAACAACAACAACAAAAAAACCCCCACAACAACAACAAAAAAAGGCGAGAAGGTTGACTCAAATTCAGGAGGCTAATCCACTTGGAAACACAACTTTTCAATTAATTTGGTGAATTAGAATAGACATTGTGTTTGCTTGTCTTAACTACTAAAGCATGATTTCTCTTCCAACAGGCAGCTACTTAATGATGAGGGAGGGCTTGTGGTTGTGTGTTAGGTCCAGGTAAATTACCAGGGGGTTCAAAAAGCCCCCTAAGCATCCTTCCACATAGCAGGTGAAGTGTGATTGCACGCAAACAAGCAGTCCAGAGAAACAAGGCTTGAAGGTCTCTCATGTATCACCCCCTCAGTCACCCATTCCATTAACTTTCAGTTCTCCTAATTTCATGTCATTACACGGTAGCTGAAGTCTGTCAGAATGCATTAAAATACAGAGAATGCCTGAGTCAGGCCAACCATGCATTTTTCCCTGTGTTGAAAAAATGCCCTTGCTTTTAGTGTGCTAAAACATAAAACCTTACTCCCAGAGTGCAGCAGCTGAAATCCATTGTGGTTTGTATCCATTGAAATTAGATATGCCATGGATGAATTTGGCCTGGAGCCGCTTAAGATACAAATCTTAGATGTGAGCTCCTTGTCTTAGGTTTCCTTTTCCCAGCCATTTCTTCCAGGTGAAAACTTAGTTTCACAAGTAAAAAAGGATAACTACTGATTTTGATAGTATGTTCTGCCTGCAAATAGGATAAACCCCTCACCTCCCAGGCAACGTGTTCCCCCAGATCATGGTTCATTACAACTTCCTGCAGCAGTAATGTATATTAAGACCAACATATGTGAAGGTGCCTTTGACTATGTACATATAAAGGCCAAATTCTTTCTGCTCCTACAGTGATAAGGTAAGAGAATCAGTTATTTCTACTACAAAATACCAGCAAACCAGCTAATTAGGATATAACACAAATATAGCTTAATTTATTCTAGCCTGATTATCTGAATAACCTGCAGTTGTGATCCAAACACCCCAAATATCATAAATAAATGGAATGCCTTTTATAGTGTCAGTGCTGGGCATGAATCCAACAGCTCCTGGGGTCAGCCTAAAGAGAGCATGCCTTTTATTCAGTCTTTCTTTCTAAAATACATTCTTGTCCTGAAGTATGGAAGTGTCAGTTTCTAATGATGTACTTAAATGTATTTGTAGTGAGATGCTCTTATAATTACAAGCAATTTACTAGAATATCCTTTCATGATAATGGAGATTTTCCTTAACACTTTATCCATGTAAAAATGGCATGCAGAATTAATAAACACAAGCAATTTTAACCTTCATTAATTTATTCAAATGAGCTCCTCTGTGACCTAAGAAAGGAGCAGAAATAATTTGTAGTATCTGCATGTAGTAAAGAAAAAAGTGAAATATTTAATATAATGAGTGGTATCATCCCAAGGCACACATAGTGTCATTGCTAAATGGTATCTCAGTTCTCCCCAAATATGTGTTGGTAGAGCTGCCTTCAGCGACTCACAGTGATCATAGCACTGGCTTCTCTCTAATGCCATTAAACACTGCTGGAGTGATGGACTCCAATATCGAAACAGGCTCCAAGGCAAAAGTTTCATGTCATGGTGGTGACTTCAGCCAGCCCCAGGATTGCAGCAGGATTGCTCTCAGGCTCCAGCTCCACCCTAAAACCAAGTCTGCTTTGATGGCTAAATTTGCCATTTATTTCAATAGAAAGTTATAAAAAAATTAATATCTGTCTTAAATGTCTAGTACAAAAAAACCTGCAGAAATCATTGTCATCTTGATAACTCCCTTCCAAGGAATTTCTGCAGGAAATAACTGCCAGGGAAAACTTCAAATTATTCTTCCGCTGCCTCTACATCTGACACAGTCACGTATCTGCTAGTGTAATGGGTTAGCATCAATTTACACAAATAGAAACCAAACCTAATCCCTTCCTTCCTCTCAAATATAAGCTCCCTCCTTCACATTGCTGCTTTGTCCCTGAAAACTGTACAAACTGGAAACTCACAGAATTAAAAGATTTAGAATATGCCCTCCCCTCCTCAATGCTGCAATGCTCCATTTTGAAAGTGCAATTAAAGCAAATATTTTTCAAAATATATGCATTTTCATCCTTTCAGTCTGATTTCAATCTGCTTCCAGGTGCAGGCAAACAGATAGAAATTTACAATGGGATCCTCTCAGCTCAGAAAGAGCCTTGTTTGGCAGCTGAAGACTCCTCATGCCTTCCCACAACTGAATGGATGAGGAACAAAATCCTGTGCTGTGAGGATTAGATTATTAGCCCCGTGTGTGTGTGTGTGTGTGTGCATGCAAACATGCACGATGCTGGTGTGGGGAGGATGAAAGTAAAAGGGAGGATACTAAAGGCTTATCCTTGTGCATCTGCTAAGCAAATCCTTCACGCAGTGAGTTATCCCAGCTCGCTTGTCCTGAACAATCCGCTGCATGAAAGCGCATTCCAGACCCTGCAAACACAGCTGGATTGCTCATGGCTGCCAACAAAGACACTGCACAGGCAGCAGTGTGATATGATAAAGACTGCCAAACAAAGGGCACATGGAGAACAAGATGGATGAGATTCTGCTTCTGCAACAACCCCGTCTCAAACATCAGGAACCACTTGGTACTTTCTACCTTTTAACAAAATGTGGGCTATAACTTTTTTCCAAAAACTATTTGCTACTCTTTTGCTGGGCTGTTGCTTTCCCCAAAGCAAATATATCTGACATGATCTCTCTGGTCTTCTCCTGGAACCCAGGAGCTCAGTTAAGCCCAACTCCTTCTATTTGTGTGAAAGAAAATCAGACCCTACATGGCAGATAGACCTATAAAATGTAATAAACAAATAATTTGTTGTAACAGATTTAACAACTAATCCAGAAAAGTCTGCCAGAGTTGTTTCCACTGCAGACACATGTCTGAAGCTTTTCAGTTACTTAGCAGTGGGAAATATTTTGCCTCTTGTGACACCAGGCTGAGTGGCCTTTGCATCACTGCCTGCAGAAATCCTTTGACTAATCCACGGATTTAGAACTCGTGAAGCAGTCCTACACAGAAACACAGATTCTAGATGTAGGAAGAAATTTTTAAATCCACCTTCCTAAAAGGTAAAATGTAAAAGCATATGTTTTTTGCTGCTGTTATTGCCTAATTTCTGCCTCATGTGCAGAAATTCCTCTGCAGTTTGGCAGTGGTTGCTGGGTGATGCTCCCTACGCCTGCAGAGCTGCCGCTGCCTGGTGTCTGGGATCACGTTGCCCTCCAGTGGCTGCACTGAAAAACGGGGATAAAAGGCCACTGCAGTGTTTTTCTCTGCTTTAGAAATGCATCCAGAGAGGTCTACACACCATGAATTTGCAATGGAAATACTAAGAATTTATGTCATGCTACTTTTTTAATATATGAATATAAAGCTAATTCTTCCCTCCCTCCCTGTTCCTTGTAGGTATGAAATCTGGAACAATCCTCATCCTCAGGAGCTCATGCTGCTCTTTCTCTGGCTTCCCAGGCTTATACAGTGGGCCATGGGAGACTGTTTAATGAAAAGCACATACAGCATTTCGTTTGTCCTTACATCTGAGAGTGTGGTCAAGCCCTATTTTCACAGATTGCACAAAGCAATCTCTCAATAGTACATGCCACTGTAACGTATACGTTCTCCTCATAAATACTTTTGGGGTTCTTTTTCCAATAGCATGTGACATAAATGCTGATAAAATAATATGTGGCAACAAAGGCACAATATTTTAGAAGATACGAAAGTCTAAGAAAGCTCAACGTCCCTCTGAGCTGCCCCTTGCAGCTGATTGTTTTTAACATTTAGCATAATGAGGCATTTTCTGTTTTGAAAGTGAAGCTCCATTCACAAACACCTGTGAGTGCTCAACACTTACAAAGATCTGACTTACCTCAAACTGAGCACTAAGAAAATGTGATTCACACAGCAGTGCTTACTGGTGAGAGACTTGGGTCAAGTGATACATAAATCAGATTACAGGCAATCTGCTGAACAAAACCAGAGTTTAATTCTTAAAGTGCCATTTAGTTACCATAATCATAAGAATTTCCTCTTTCACTCTCTGTCTCCCAATTTTTGTAATAAATGAGGCAAGAGTCTCATGACTCCTTTAGTGCACAGCCCTAACTTTATCCCAGTATGTATTGAAACAGACTATGACATTGCTGGACAAAAGGTATCTGGTCCTGTAGTTGACCAGGTATCACAGTGTAGAGAAATACTTGGTTAAGGTGGGAAAAGAAACTTTAATGTCAGAAATTCCTGTTATTTTGGAGATAGACTTTCAAAACTTTAATGTTCTCTTTACTTCTTACAGAAAAACAAATGAATAAAGAAAATGAAATTACAGTAAATAGACTCCTCCTGACAGTTACACGAGATTCAGCTGGGATGAAACCTTTGGACCCACAGCATATGCTTCTGCCTTTTGAGCTAATTAAATAATTGACAGCTGTGGAAGACTGTCCATTTACAAAGGTCATCTGCAATCAGGCAGGAACACAATTAACATCAGCAGCAAAAAGTGATTAGAGGTAAAACAGGAAATGTCAGAGAGTGCTTAAACAGTGGAGATGCTTTCAAATCAGCTGTGCCAGGTGAACTCCATCCAGGGCAAATATAAAACTGGCCAAAGCAAGCCTTAATGATTTCCCTTGAAAATCATGTGTGAGATTACAAATACAGCATCTACTTTGAAAAGGCATGAGAGAGGGCAAAGATGTCTGGGAGTCAGAGATTCTTTGTGTTCCCGACAGTGGAAAGTAGTATACCAAATAATTAAACCTTTAGTAGGTATTCAGAACATAATAAGTAAGAGGAAAATGGGGATGGGGGGGGGTGGGGAGGGCTAAGGACACATGTTCTTAAATTGTTCTTTCACCTTCTTTATTTTCTTCTTTTTTTTTTTTTTTTGTAAGGCTTTGATGCTGTTTTAAATGATATTCTCCTGTGAAGGCTGGGAAGTACTGCGCATTTTGGTGTATGACAAAATAGCTGCAAAAGCAGGTAGAGTGATATATCTTAAGCTGTGCCTAGTGGTTATTCCCAGGACTGGCCACCTTGGGCAGTGCAGTGTCCTTTCATGACATGGCTGAAGATAAAATAGTTCCTATGAATTCTGAAATTTCACCAAAATGAGGGGGATGGCAACACCGTGGCTGAGAAGATTAGAGATTAAAAAAAAAAATAATAAAAAATATTCTCATTGCAATTGAATAAATGGATTGAAAGGATTCAACTTGTTAATATATGTGCCATTCAGTTTATCGGGAATAAAAAACTGCAGGTGGAAGAACTACTGGATGGGCAGCAATTCTGCAGGACAGCACATACAGGATACAGAAGAGTGTGATTCTGAAATGTGACTCCATGATAGTATGGAAAAGGTAAAAATCACGGGGGAAAATGGGCTTTAAACACTGTTGGCCTGTGATTTCATGCTTTCCCTTTCTGTGGCACTTGAAAAAGTCTCTGCTGGTGTATGACAGCCAGTGGAAGGGGTGTTTTTTCTGCACTAAAAATGTGTAATTACTGCATAATCTGAAGAAGGGAAAGGGACAGGAAAGAGAAAGCTGTAAATTCAGCAGCTGGGGCAGGGGGCAGTGAGGAAGAAAAGCAATCGTGACACCCTTGTGGGAGAGAACTGCAAACAGTGCCTCTGTCTCTCAGCTCCATGCAGAAGGATTTGACGAGCCATTCCTCTTCTGCAGTGCTACAGATTTAGGAGTTCTGGCTGTGCTGCATTGAAGTAGTTCATCAGCTGTGATTCGCCCGTTTGCCGCTATTCAGGAGCCCCTGAGCTGGAATGTGCCTGACAATCAATATACTCTCCTTACCTCTCCTTCCTATGTCTTTATTTTGTGTTTTCAGGCAAGGTTGGATGGTGTGGTGTAATCTTTCCTTTTGCTAGTTTTCCTACTGCAGTAATGTCTTTGTTTCCTAAGAGGATCATTTCTTTGCATTACATGAACTAAATTGAAAATGGATGGAGCAGGTAGGCCAGCAGATGAAAACTGTTAAATCCCCGAAAAGGTTTTTACAAGTTATTTTTCAGTTTATTAAAGGCACAGTTTTTTTAATGTGCCAAATGTTTTTGAGTCACAGACAGAAAACAAACCCTGTGGACTTACAGCTGAACTTCAAAGCCAAAGACCAATTTTGCTTTAGAGAGTGGATCTTTGAGATTTTTTTCCCTGCAGGTGTATTCCACAGAAGCAACTAAGCAAACACCATGAGTTAGGCTTGCTTCCCTTTGGAAGGGCCATCAGAAATCACTAAACAGACATAATAAATACTAGTGTTAGTCTGCACCACAGTTTTGGCACGTGCTTTCAAGCAGGTGTTTGGAAAGATCTCTTGGGAGAAGACAACCTCACAGAGCCCAGCGTAGGAGGATGCCAACAGATGTCCTTCTAAGCTCTGCTTTGTTTGGGGTGCCAATTTCCCATCTACTTTGTCTTCTAGCTTGCTGCCAAGCTTGTGCTGGTGGAAATACAAAGCTGATTGGTGTCACAGTGTGTTTGCCCTGCTTTGTTCATCTGTAGAAAACTCAGTTCAGAATTCCTCAGTTTGCAGTTAGCACCCACTTTTATGTATCATCCCGGGCAAAGAAAAGGTAATGATTGCAAAGTTAATTCCATTTTTCTGTAAAAAATTCTGCTTCACGTATCCATTTCAATAAAGCTATTGGGCTAGATCCCAGATGGCTATGGTATTTATCTTTCCACCAGGCATTTATCCAAAGTTTTACCCTGTGGGTAAAGAGGGAGAAAGGCCAAGTCATCTTACTACTTTTACATCTAAGCCATTTACATTTGCTCAGAGATGCCATAAGCAGCTGGGTCTCAGCTATAACTCCCTGGGTAATACATTCCTTCTTGTAAAAAAACAGGGAAGCCGTTTTCCTTGCTGCCTTGTAAAGGCATTGAGTGAAGTTAAGCACAAAGCAGACCATTCATTGCTGCTTCCCAAGAGTGTGCTTATTTAATCCAGGCTTGGTTTTGGGGGGAAGTTTAACCAAAAAAGGAATGAGCAGAGCAAGGGGTGAGAAGCTTACTGACACTAAGGTGGGACTCACTTTGGTGTGAATGAGGTTACATCTGATCACCCAAGATCCTGAGTCCTCTAAGATGTCACATATTTATTATTTATACCCAGAGACTGACGTTCATACAATAGAAATGGACAATTAATCACAGATGTTTTTCGCACACTTTTACAAGCAAAGATCCTCAAATCTTTATCCAGGCTAACAAAGCCCCGGTGCCCCCAGATGGAGCTGATCAGTCAGATCTGATGATTACCAATAAGAGAGCTCTGTTCAGACTTGCAAAGAAAAAAGAAAATGTGGATTAAGATTTGTTTCAGGAATGATTAGCCAGTTTTCCTTTGAATGGTCAAAACAGTTCTGAAAAAATCTGGCAGCATGAAGGTGTGAAGTGGAAATGATTGGGTTTACTGTTTGTGTATTTTGCCAGAGAGCTAAAGCCCCCATTTATGTCAGACTGAGAGCTAAAGGATATAGGTGTCTTTAGTTTTACTCAGACTTTGTAAGGAAATAGGATGCTGGTGCCTGGGCTGGGTATACCAACCTCCTGCAATCAGAGGTTTCCAGTTCTGGCTCAAATTGGGTTTCCCTGAGTAATGTTTGCAATTATAGCTCTAGCTGCAAGACCAAAGCCTGGGATTCAGCTTTCATGTCAAATCTAGGATTCAGAGAGGAGGAGTTTATGTCAATATTCTGTTCCAGCAGTCAGGGCTGGGGTTTTACTTTCCAACCCTAGCATAAAAATAAAATGTTCATTGATTATGATGCCTTGCAAAATGCTTTTCTGGTGGTGTGTGAAAAGCTATGGCTGATGAAATTGATGAGTTCTTATTTCTCTGTTCTTCTCTTGTGTGTGTGCACATCTCCTGTCTCATGCCTAGAATTCAAGCTGTGCTGGAAAGGAGCTGGAGTGGGGTTTGCCCGGTCGTGAGCCCAAGGGGAGGCTTTTGGACTAAGATAACATCAGTAATAATAATGATAGTAAGTGGCCTGATTTCCTTGGCTGATTAATCTGAACTCTCCTTAGAGACATTCAGGAAGACAATGCAAGATTTCCTCTGGCAGTAGCTGACTGGGTTTTTTTGTCGGTTTCCCCTAAAATGTTTGTCATATTGCCATGCCGCTCTGTTCCTTTGATATGCAAAGTGCTCTGAAGAGAGAATCCCTCAATTACCAGTATTCCCAAAGCATGGCCATGTAGTAAGGAGTGAAAGGGGGTTTTTTGTCTTCAGACATCACTCAGTATAAAAAGGAAACACTTGTGTTTGTAGGGTCGTTTTCTGGCACAAGATATTTGAAGTGTTCATGTGAGATTTATTCTTTTGTAGCTATACTAGTATCACCACTTCGAGCTCTGTTTTGAGAATAATTATAGATAATATGTGGGTTTTGAGATATACCTAGAAGTGGAAGACACCGGTAGTGCTATCCTCAAAGGATACAGGGAAGGTAATGCAGAACAAGAAGTACTCAATACATGTGATGAAATACTTGCCATTCTCATACATCTCTAATGATTTAATAGCCAGTGGGGACCTAGATATACCTGATATAGCAAGTCTGTTTTACTAGGGCTTCTTAAAATCCGTGGGTTCCAGTTTGATCAAACAGCCTGGATGTAGTGTGGTTCAGAAATTCTCTCTGTTGTTACTAATGTTTTCTCTCTGTTGGGAGAAAGCTAATGTTGTGCCTGTGTTATTGAAACAATCCTGATCCACTGGTGATTCATGGGCAGAATGCAACTTTTGGGATGCTTCAGACAGCTGAAATCCCTGTCCTAGTGATGAAGGGGAATGAATGGCTGCTCCCCAGCAGGCTGTGTCCTGTGGGACTCTGGGGTGCCGTGAAGAGGAGGCTGGAGACAGCTCCTCTGGCGTGATGTGCTGGGTTTGGCTGGGATAGAGTTCATTTTCTTCACAGTAGTTGGTATGGGGATGTGTTTGGGGTTCGTGCTGAGCACAGGGTTGAAAATATAGAGGTATTTTTGTTATTGCTGAGCAGGCCTTACAGAGCCAAGGCCTTTTCTGCTTTTTGTATGGCCATGTTGGCAAGAGTTGGGGGTGACACAGCTGGGACAGGTGACCCCAGCTGACCAAAGGGATATTCCAGACCATATAATATCACAGTATATAAAGGGGAGAGGAGGAGGAGGAAGGGGAGGATATTTGGAGTGATGGAGTTTGTCTTCCCAAGTCACCATTACACGTGATGGGGCCCTGCTCTCCTGGAGATGGCTGAAGACCTGCCTGCCCTCGGGAAGCAGTGAATTAATGCCTTGGCTTCCCTTGCTTATGTGCATGGTTCTTGCTTTTCTTATTAAACTGTCGTTATCTCAAGCCACGAGTTTTCCAACTTAAACCCTTCCAGTTGTCTCCCCAGTGCTGCTGGTGGGGGATAAGTGAGCGGCTGTGTGGGGCTGGGCTGACAGCCGGGGTTACATCACCACGGGTGAGGGATGGGGGAACCGGGAGGTGCTCTAGGACAGGACAGACCAGAAAAGCCTCTCTGACACTTGCCCTGCCACCGCCTTTCCTCAGGGACCCCAGTCCACCTATCTCGGGCTTCTCCTTGGCTACGCTCCGCCCACATTATGGCCAAAATGCCAGCCACGCCTGGGGCACTTTGAGGGAGGGCTGGGAGGAG
>JANPWX010000011.1:5735268-5904826 GCA_024734555.1 Trochalopteron elliotii
TGAGGGCGGGGGATCCCGCCGGCCCCGGGCACCCACATACACCCATCCGTGGCACCGGGTAACCCCTCTCCGTGCTGGTCGCCGAGCCGCTGCAAAGCTGACTAGCTCAGAGGGAATCAGAGTTCCTGCTTTAGAGCGCAGTGCAGCAGTGACTGCCATTGCTCTTGCTAGAATAATGGTAGAACTGGTTTTGCTCTGTTGAAAATGCAGTTTGTATGTGTGGTGCGTTTAAGAAAACTCGTTTGTGAAGGCTGTGTTAAGGTTTCTTGTGATACAGGGCAGTTTAGTGTCTGTTAAACGCAGCTTTAGCTGTGCTGTTGTAGCCATCTCTCTCTTTGCTTTATTATAGCTACTTCAGCACCGAGAGGTCAGAGATAAAGGCAGGGCTTGTTCCGTATCGCCCTTATCAGTACTGGAGCAGGGCAGGGTGATGTAGCTGAGGTGTGACAGTGCTGTCCTATGGTCACACCTGCGGAGCATCGGGAAAGTGTCGCTCAGGGCCCTGCAGTTGACAGCAGCAGCTCTGGGGGCTCAGGTGAGATGCCCAGAGGTTAATAACAGCTGAAGAGAGACACAGAGGAGGGTTACCCAAGGAGCTGCCCTCTTCCTGAAGGATTCCACATACCTGAACGGGCACCCAGCTTGGGTTTGCTGCCCTTCAGAAGAGCACGTTGGCACTTGACACTGGATCGTGTGCTTCATAAGCAGAACAGCAGCTCTTCACTCCTGCCCTTCTTTGGCTTCTCTGCTGTCATCCTGCCATCTGTGAAGAGAATTTTTCCCTTTTTGGACAACGGGATGGATTTGACTGCCAGCCATTGTGTGTTTTTAGGGAGCACAACACCAAGCCAAGGAGGGTCTGCAGCTGCTGCTGTGGGCAGAGTAATTCCTCAGGCTGGAGCTGGGCACTGACGAGGCTCTTGTGAGAATGCAATGCGGCCTCAGTCACTGCCTCTGCTCCACTCCAAGCTTCTGCAGACCTGGCTGACTCAGACACTCATTCCCAGCTCCCAGGCAAGCCCCTGGTGAAGGCAGGGTGAGGAGTAGAGTGCTGAGACTGAGTATGACCTGCTGGAGAACTTGTGGAGCTCTGCTGCTCAGCCTTCTTTCTTTCTTTATCTCTTCCTCTCCTTGCACGATGCAGGGGATTAAACCAGTGCTTGTTAAACTGACAGGGGAGGTGCACAATATATTCTGGGAAAGGAAGGAGGGTAATAAAATAGCTTGAGAGCTGCTAATGCATAGCATTAGACTGCTGACTTGGGCAAATTATTCTTAACTTGGTTTTGAGACTTATGTGTTTGGGTGACAAAAAGGATCAGGTGCTTTCAGCTGGTCTTTGAAAAGGTACTTGGAGTTGCTTGCAAGGCCTTATGTAGAGCTTAGACCAACACCTTTCCTCTCTGTTCATCCATTTTGCTTTGGCAAAGCAGACTCTGCATCTTGTGCCACTTGACAGATTTAGGATTATTGCCCACATCCTTTTGTCAGCTTAATTTCTTCTGGAATTTTATTTATTTTGTATTTTAAAATAAGTCAGCTGGCTCCAGCCTAGGTAATACCCAACTTTCCTGTGTTCTGGCAAACCATTTTTTCAAGCATTGTAATTTTATCTACTGGCACCCCATCAAGCAAGGTTTTGATGTATATTTAGGGAGCTTTGGTTTAATCCATGAGAATAAATTTGATCTGGCCTTGGGCATGCAGGGCCTCATTTTGCTGAATTCCACTTGCAACTTCATTCATCTGGATAATTAATCAAGATAAGGAGAGTCTGTGAAAAACTTTAGAGGAACTTAGAGAAGAAATTGCAAGAAACAATTTAACTTAATTCTAGTGTATAAATCAATTCATGGGCAGATTTGGGCAGTGTTTTGCATAGATCAGTTAAAGAGGTAATCAGAAATGCAAAAACATAGACTAACTTGAGGGATTTAAGCCCCTAAATTGAAATTGGAATTCATCCCTGCTATTGTCAACTAAAATATCAGTTTAATTTCCTAGTGCAGAAAAGCCCTTAGATCCCTAATACATTCATGCATTCATGAAATTGCATGCCCTTTACAGGTTATTGTGTAACATAGGATTTTTTTTTTATTTTCCACTGAAATGTCTGGAAGGTGGTACAGAATTAAATTATTTTCTTTTCAGTGTAATTATACCAGTTCTGTCTTCCACTATTGTCTCTTATTAACAGTTGATGTAAAAGAAACCACTTGTAATATAGTTTGATTTTTAGGTTTTGTATGTACCCTTTTAACCTTGTAAGTAATTATGCTTGTATTTTATTTTTTATTCTTACTCCTTCTTTCCAGGTGGCAGTGGTGCTGTGCCTGGATGTAGGCCTTACAATGAGCAGCTCCTCCTCTGGGGAAGAGTCTTCACTTGACCAAGCCAAGAAGATTATGACAAAGTTTGTGCAGCGACAGGTGTGTGTGACTTCATAAGTGTTAAAAAGGGAGGGGAAACAATAATATCTATACAATAATATCTAACAATAGTGAAACATTTTCCTTGTTTACTAATAACTGAAATAAATGAGGAATGAGTGAGAATTAGTCTCTGTTTATGCAGGAGTGACAGTGCTCTTTGTTTCAGCTGTATTTTTTGTGCATGAGATGTGATAGATTGGTCACCTTTTTTTTTTCAGGGCAGTAGAAGCTTTTAGGGAAAAGAAGTACTTTTCTCTAAAATATTTCAACACTTAATAATTACCGCACAGAAGACTCATTTTGAGGATTGAATCTGTCAATTTTGTTTGATAGCCTCTCATCAATTTGTTCATTTAATTATATCTAACTTCGTGAACTCACTGTAAGATTACATTTTGAGAGGATAGCACTGAATAAGTAAAAAAAGTAAATCCACTGTAATTAGTGTTTCAAAATTAGTTCAGCTTGCTGTAATCTGCCTAACATAGCTTTGTATGAATCTACCTGTGTTTTTATACCTCTTTTGTGTTCTCTGTATCTGCAGGTTTTTGCTGAGAGTAAAGATGAAGTCGCTGTGGTTTTGTTTGGCACTAATGGCACTAACAATGGCCTTGCCAGTGAGGATCAATACCAAAACATTACTGTACATAGGTCACTAATACTGCCAGATTTTGATCTGCTGGAAGACATTCAAAATGTGATTAAAGCAGGCTCTAAACAAGCAGACTGTATCCTTTTGCTGCAGAGCACTTCTTGAACTGATTCAGCTATGTAGGAGACAGGAAGTCAATGTTGTGAAATTGGACTCAGCCTCCCAAGTTTTAACTGCTGTCAGAGTTGAGCTAATTTGTGGTTGTAAGTTTGTCCAAAAGCAGATTTAGCTGTTTTTTGACATTCTTTTGGGCTAACAGATGTAGCCTTGGCCTTAAAAGGAATCATTGCTTTTATGAAGTGTTCTGTTAATTAAAGAGAACAAAGATAGTAATATAATTTTAGGCCTCAAATAAGGCATGTATTTTTAAAAATAGCATTACAGAACTTGGTTTATGCTGTTTAATAAAAATGCTGTTTATGAAATAAGTCAGCAGAAGTACCAGCAACCAGACTGTCGTGGTTTAAGCCCAGCTGGCAATTCAGCCCCACACAGCTACTTGCTTATTCCCCCACCAGTTGGATGGGGAGAGAACAGAAATGGTGAAAGGGAGAAAACTCATGGGTTGAGATAAAGACAGGTTAATAGGGAAGTTAAAAGCTGTGCACACAAGGAGAGCAAAACAGGGAATTATTCACTGCTTCCCATGGGCAGGCAGATGTTCAGTCATCTCCAGGAGGGCAGGGCTCCATCAGACTTAACAGTTACGTGGGAAGACCAACACCAGAACTTTGAATATCCCCCCTTGCTCCCAGCTTTACATGTTGAGTGTGGTGCCAGGTGGTGTGGGATATCCCATTGCTCTGCTGGGACCCTTGCATGAGAAAATTACAGATATTGAAATTTTGTTGATGGATTCAGAGTATCATTCTAAAGGTTAGATTGTCTCTTCATTGGACTTGAGCCTCTCATTGACATTTGGGAGGCTGGGATCTGAAGTAGTCTTTTTAGTGTTCCATAGGGTAAGTAGGTCAGAGACAAGATCACAATACACACAAGTTATATAGGAACCTCTTGCACATTAGTCATTTGAAAAGTATTTATCTCAAAGGAGTATTTCTTAACTAAAATGCTTGTTTGTCAGTCTTTGAGAGGAAGTGAAAATGTAAAATTGTTTTATATGAAAAATACTTTTCATTACTTGATTCACATTCTAAGATTTTTCTTAATTTTGCTTAGTTTTGGATGCTATTATTGTGTGCATGGACTTGCTTCAGAAGCAAACAATGTGAGTATGTAACCTGAAGTCTTACACAGATGTCTGACTTTACAGTGGTCTGTTTTCTTGTCAGTCTTACATTTCCAGTATGTATAAACATGGGAAGTGTTTTCTTAAAACAAACAAACAAACAAAGATAAATGGCACGCTACAGAAGTTTGCCTCCAAAGAGTCCTTGTGAGACATCTGACTTCTCCAGACAATTGGGGAGTTTTCTGAGGCAACGGGCAGCTCTGTAGTAGAGCCATGAGAGTATTCATTCTATTATAGAAGGCATAAAACCTTCCCTTTCTGTCACATTCCTTGTGTTCTGCTTTCAAAAAGTGTTAATCTGGATGTTAAAATACTTAGAAAATGGCCACTGGATTTAAATGTGATGGCACATTTTAGAAAGAAAAAAGGAAAACAAAACTAGAAAGGTGAATTTGTTCAGCCTAGAAATTTAAAGAGTGTTGGAGATGAAGTGGCTGTTTGTAAATATCCCGGCTGTGGGAAATAAAGGTGCAGTAGGAAAAAACGTGCTTGAAGCTGAGAAAAAATGTTGACATCAGTGTTACAAAGTTGTCAGTGTATGTACTTGGGCTGGCAAGGTGTTTCTAACACTGTGAACTAGTGCTGCAGGGAAAGGAAGGTAACTGCACTTCCTCTCAAACCAGATCTTGAACATGTTTCTAAAAAGGTTATATGATCTAATTGTGAGTGCACACACTAGACTTGGTGATGCAGTTTGTATTTTAATGAATAAAGTATAATCAGTGTGGAAAGCTGTGTCCATTTAATGGTTAAAACTTGAGTTGTGAATGAAAATTACTGTATTTATGGCATTATAGTCTTTAATAACTATGGAGCACTGGGTTTTGTTGTAGCCTGTATACACCAACCCCTTTGATATGGAGTTTGCCTTCATTTGAGAAAATACTATAGGGTAAAAATTCAAGAAAATCACTCTTGTGTTTGATTATCCAAATCAAAGCTGCACCAGTTCAACTGAATTTTGTTCTGTCATTGGCCAGCCCTCCTGATCTGTACTGTTAGAACTTCTTAGTATGTTAAGTAGTCTTGAAAGTCCATCTTCTCTGATGAATCTACTGAATTAAATTACTAAAATGGAACCCCCACCAGCAACAGTAATTTAAAATACATTTCCACAAGAGCAGATTTAGAGCTGCAAAGGGAATAACCAGTGTAATCCATAAACAGCCTAACATATTGTATTAGCATTTTATCCACATTTGTGAAAATTGGCAGAATTCCATTCATTTAGATGTAGTTAGTGATTTTTACAGTCACAGGACTAGAGTCCTCAATTTAAGGGGAGGAGGGAGAATGGGAAATCATAAACATAAACACTTAGGATAAATAATATAACCTATGATAGAACAACTTCTACCAATTAGGTTTATTTGCTTTCTTTCATTTTACGAGTATATTTCTTTGGTAAAAGTAGTTACAAATATATCACTTTTGTTATTATTTTGTTAGGAAAAAAATTTAAAATTTCCTTATAGTATTTTCTATGTGTGTAAATTTTTTTTCTATTTTAAGAGGAAAGAAATATGGGAAGAGACACATTGAACTGTTTACAGACCTTAATAGTCCTGTCAGTGAGGATCAGCTGGGAATTATCATTGCTAACTTGAAGAAAACAGGAACTTCACTTCAGTTTTTGTAAGTATGAAAATGACAGTTATGTACTATGCCATTTTTAAAGGGAAATTATTCTTTCTTAATAATTATTTTGAAATAGCTGGTGATCTGCTGGTGTGTGGTTTCTTTAGAGGTATACCAGTAAGTAATACACTTATTGTAAGTACTTCTATCATTTATACCTTGAATTCCAGTTGTGAGCCAAGTCCCCTTGGTTAAGTAATGTGCAAATAAAGGTTAAGATGATGGCTTCTTCTCCACTTGAACTTATAGCTTAGAGCTAAAGTCTTAAAATGGGAGACAAAAGAACAATATAAGCAGAGAATTGGGAAACAATAGGCCTAAAATAGCCTCAGAAACATTGGTTTTGTCACAGCAACAGCCTAGATTCTTTTAGGTAAGGACGTTACTGGGAAGAAATAATGAGGTAGTGTTGCAGGTATTAATAGCTTGATCCTGGTGTCAGTAGAGGAGCAGGTCTGAAAAGAAGTGTCATATTCACAGTGATGGGCTTGGAAAATGGAAACAATTTCTTAAGTGCTAGAACAGGAATCCTTTGGTTGTCATGCTGTAGATACAGGCATTGATCCAAATAATCAATGATGCTTTTAAGTTCTGTATTAGCTGTTGCATGTGATGGCAACTGGAAGCTGTGAGCCTTCTAGAGGAGTTTATATAAAAGCAAAACTTTATGTGGCTGTTTATAATAAATACTTTCGCAGGAGAAAGTTAAAGCCCTAGTTTTATTTCTGACCATGTACTTTTACCTAGATCCAGCATTCTGTAAGAAGCAATGTTGTGAACTTAATAATGAATTCATTTAAGCCATTTGTCAACCCATCTGGAAGATAAAAGAGGGGTTAGGCAGGAAAATGTGACTAAAAATCATGATCTGATCCTCCACAAAAAAATCTTTGCCTTTGCTTAGGGGAGGCTGGATGCAAAAATGTCAGATTCTGTCTATACAGCAAAAGCAGTTATGCTTCCAATGTGACATGCCCCTCCTGGCTTATTTGAGCTGTTGCTGGCACTGGAGGCAGTAGAGGTGCAACACCATGAATCTGAGTATCTCTGCCAGTCAGGGTACATCTTTTGGAGCCCTGGTATTCAGCTGCTGCTCCCTTGTCTATGAAGCACAAAAGAAATGTTGCTGTTACAGCACTGGCTCCAGCTTTGCACCCTGTCTCCCAGCCACAGGAGCAAAGGATTATTTGATTTTTACTTGTACAAATGTAAAATGCTTGTTTAAAAATAATTTCTTGCTTAACCTTTTGTTATAACCTATGCTTCCATCCCTTATGCCCTGTTCATAGACTAGGTTGTAACTTGCAGCAGATACTTGGGTTTCCTCCCTGTTTCCAGGTGCAAACACATGCTGAGCACTGTGCAGTGTTGGGTATTACGTACTTCCCATCACAGTAGTCTCGGGGCGTTGTGTAGTGAGCGTAGCCTAACTTTTACCTGACAGAGGTTTGAAGCTTTTTGATGTTGCCCTTTCAGCTTAAAAATACAGTTTCTATATTTTGTCAGTGGAATCTGCTTCCTAAAAAGTACCAAACACTTTGCTGAAGCTTGATCTTTAATTTTGCTGTATGTGACACTGTTGTGCATAATGTTAGCTCTGCTTATTATGTGTTGCTTCATGGATAAGTTTAGTGAGGACTAATGAGGTGAAAGTATGGTAGAGATGTGTAGGCCGCTTTTTAAAAAAAACATAATACAATGTTAAAGTTATTTCACTTTGTAGAAATGTGGTGAAAGGTATCATGTGGTTCATTCAAAATTGGATCAGATGAAAGACCAGAAAAATCTGCAGGTGTTTTCAGAGGCACAGGCCACATCTTTCTCTACTGTGTTTGTTATACTTAGTTAACATTCTCCTATATTTTGAAGAGCAGCAAAATCATTTTATCTATAACCCCTGGCTAAATTTTAAAATCTGATGAAGTGCAGGAGAAATGTGTCATCTTCTGTCAGAAATTCACCCAGCGTCGTAAGGTATTAAAATCTCAAAGAGTAACATTTGTTCCAGAAATACCTAATAGCTCCACTGCAGAGAATGTCCTGCTTGCTGGCATTGGGAGCTGATACAGAGTCACAGGCCTGGAACGGCCTTTAACAAGTCATCTAGAGCAATCCTCTACTTCAGACTGGGTCAGGTGCATGTCTGTCATTGCTGAGCAGTGTTTGTCTAACCTTCTGATAAAGATTTGCAGTGATGGAGACTGTTCTCTGTCCTCAGGCAGTTGGTTTTAGAAATTACGGTTTGAAATGCCTTTATCAGGTTTTTGGCTATCTGACCTGACTCCATGATGTGATTGGAGTGCAGGCAGAATGCAAAGAACTGATTGTTTCCTTCCTCTCTGCAGCAGCTTTTTCTATTTAAGGCTCTCTTGCCCTCTAATTCCCTTCTCTATGGGCTTTATTTGCTTCAATCTTTTTTAATGGATCTTGCTTTCTAATCAGCACTGGCTTTACTGTCTAATCTATTCCTGTACTGGATGTCTTTATTGATGCTCGATACCCAGAACTGGTGCCTCACTCTGGTTAAGACTTCATTACCAATGCCAAGTAGACTTGAAATACTGCTTAATTTGTTTTGCCAGTCCTGTGGCTCTTTATACATGTGTCTGCAGCTAGATAGAAATTTTTGATCCTTAGAACGTTTTTGTTTTGTTTTGATTGGTTATTTTAATAAGGAAGAAAGCTTATCAAACTAACTGCTTCTTCTTTTGTTCTTAGTCTGCCATTTCCAGTGAGTGTTGATGATGGAAGTGGAGATGCAAGTGCCAGTGTACATGCTCATATGCACAAAAACTCTTTTCCAAGAAAGGGTTTAACTGAACAACAAAAGCAAGGTATTGATGTGGTGAGGAAACTCCTGTATACTTTGGATGAAGAAGGAGGGCTGGAAGAAATTTATACTTTCAGGTAAATTTGGCTAATCCTGGTTATTGCACTATAGATATACTTTCTGATTTCTTCTCCAAAAGATGAAGTTAAGTAATCAGTTGTGTTAATAGTTTCATTGAAGTCAGTGAATTTTATGATTTATTATACCCTCAGTCCCTTTCATACAGCTTCTTCAGTGGCTTTAGAATAAGTAGAAGAGCTTAGAGATTTCAGGGGAAAATGAATTTTCTTTATCTGTATTTAAAGAAAAAAATCAGTTTTCTTCCATCTTTAGTGTTGGAGGATTTGGAGGGAACATTTCTGTAAATTTCAAAAACATGTTTTAGAAAGAGAGAGAATTTGTGGCATAGTGCAGCTTGAACATCTGCATTTAGTGATAGCCTCTGTTCCTTGGTCACAGACTTCTTTTAGCTCACTAGTTTGATAAGCTCCCACTAATTCTTTGAGTAAGTGTTGTTTGTTGAATCCTGCTCTGTAATCACAGTGTACTGTGTCACTGTGACAAACAGTATGCTTTTTTTATTTTTCATTTTTCTTGCATTAGGAATGCAAGAATTGAAAGATGATTTTTCACTTCTTGTTTCCCCAATGAAAGAATAAAAGTTTATGTATCTCTGAAAAACTGTAGCTAATGATATATCCAAGACTTTTCTACATAGGTGTTGTCTCAGTTGGGAAACAGGCAAAAATGCATCTACATGCTTTATCATAGTCTGATGTTACTGTCTCAATAGTTCTGTTCTACAGTTATGAAAAGTGATCTTTTAGACAATGTGGTTTTCAGGAAGCTTAGCAGACCATAGCTGTAATGTCATTATCAAAGGTAATTTTTAGATGAAGGTTGTCCCTGTAGGTTTGTATGCTGTAGTTCATCAGTTTATTTGTGGGATTTCCTTCCCTCCCCCAGCTCAGCTGGTCAGCTTTGCACCTCAGCAGCCAGAGAAGCTGCTCCTTGAGCATTACTGTGCATTAGGGAAGAGACATGTTCACTGTGTCTGTGTTCTGTACTAGTCAACAGAGCACTCTGAGTCTCTAGAAAAAAACAGGCTTTGTCACTGCTTCAAAGACTGCACAGAATAGTAGAATCTTTCCTGGCCCATTTATCCTTTAGGATAATCCATATGCATGAACCTACCATGTGGCTTGGCCTCTTTATACTTTTTTTATCACAGACTCTTGCTACTCTACAAGCTGTCTTTGTGCCATACTTTCAGGGGAAATCCAAAATCTCTGGATAAATAGGCATTTGGCTAGTAGATTAAAGCTTTAGTTGGAAAAGTTGTTTAAGAATATGTGAGGTTTTAGATGCAATTAAGTTGCTTATCAAGCTTTAAGAAGTCAGCTTTGCAAATCTGTCATGATAATTGGCCAATGCAGATACACTCTCCGTTTTCCTAGATTCATTATTGCTGCTGGTAAAAATATTTCAACTCTTGTAAAAATAAATTAGCCATGCCAGGAAAGTGAGTGAGGAGATTTTGTTGTGTTTTTTAAAGTTATTGTACTTGACCTATTAGACAGGAGGTACTTCTGCTGCCTCTGGGTTTTGAGGGAAGGGATTGCAGAGCGGAGGAGAAAGGTTGTGTTCATAAAATGTACATTTGCAAGGGTTTTATTGACTGTGTCATCTTTGATAACAGGCAGCATTTTTCTTCTGTAAATGTAAGAAATGAAAGGATAGAGATAATAAATTGAGCTTAAATTACATTTATAGGCATTTGGCACTTACATATTTGATTTTTGTACTCATCCCTGAATGTGTATGTTGCAGTACTCCTAATGATGTAGTGCCATTTTTTTTAATCCTGTATTGATGTCTTTATTGCTAGAAAAAAATATCTTCCTTTACCTAAGGAAAAAAAAACTAAAAAGGAAATCCAATGTTTATCTCATATAAAAATCCCAGTGCATTTTTGCCTTTCACTGTGCTTTTAGAATTTAAAAAAACCAATCCTGTTCATACTAGGAAACCTAAAAAGTAGAATGCCCAGTTGAATTCTCCACTGATCTTTTTAGGAGTTAATCTTGCTTTCTGTCAGACAAGTGCTTTAATCAAGAGAGTGGTAGATTCCAGGTTTTATGATAATGCGAAAAAGAAGAGTTCAACTTTGTTTTATCTTTGCTTTATCATGCAATGAAAGAAAAAAAATTGAGAGCTTTCTCTGTGTTGGAATTTTACAGCCAAATAGCCAATACTGAAAACAGCTGAAAGCTGTTTTAGGGGGCAAGCCTATTTGAATTCACAATGATATATTATAAATTACTGTGAATTGTTAATTTTGGACTCCATTACTAAAAGTTGTGCAATTAAGTTTGCACTTTTTAGTATAAACTCATTACAGTGCCTTTTTTTGTGTTTTTTTTAACTTGTGTATCTGCTGTTTAAGCTAGAAATAGTTGAAGTAACTTCTTTCACTCTGACAGAATGCCCTTAAATTAATGAGTTCACTAGTACTGTATTAAAAAAGTGTCAAAAGTTAATTTCTACCATAAACAAAATCCTGTTAATTGAAACTGGATTCTTTATTTCTTCAGCTTCACTATAGAAAACATTTTACCACTTAGCCTTTTCTAATTTGTGGTGTTCAACTCGCTACATCCCCTAATTGGGTGAGCACAGACAAATGGAAAATGCTTGAGAAGCAATTGTGTGGTTTTATCACTAGACCTAACACAGGGCCTTTAAGCCCTAATGTCTCACCATCATAAAGGCCAAAGATGGGGATAATCTACTGTACCACCTCTTATTCATTCTCTTTTCTGACAGTGGGTAGTGATAAGATTATTGATACAGTTTATTTGCCTTATGAAATCTCAGCCGAAACAGTTTGGACTCCTGCATTTTCTTAAGGAATGTGTATTGTCTATAATACCTTATTGGAGTTCATCAGAGTTCATTGCTTGTTCCTGATTCCTTCATTTAGAGAGAGCCTGGAACGTCTTTCAATGTTTAAGAAAATAGAAAGAAGGCCTATGCCTTGGCCCTGCGAGCTCACTATCGGTCCTGATTTGTCTATAAGGATTGTGGCCTATAAATCAGTAAGTGTATAAAATCATGTGTTTCAATGTAATTTGGCAGCAAGTCAGGTGCAACTGCATGGGTTTTTTTCCTTAAAGCTAAGAAAATAAAGATAAAACAAGATCCATATAATTACGACAGAGATTTTTATTTGGTTAGAAGCCAGTACATCTAAAATTGTGGTTCCCACAGCAACTTTAACTTCACCATACATGTTAAATAACTAAAATTCATAAGCTACAGAAATAGGAGTAATTGCTGTCTGCTCTGGCCCTTAATGATGTTGATGACCCTGATGAAGAATGCTGTGATTAAAGATTTACATTCAGCATTAGTGATATGTGAGACTTTCTATATATATTCCTTAAGCCCTAGGCATGAGAGGAATTTTGGACATGTGTGCCTAAAATGGTGGGTGTAAATGTTTTACCAGCCATTGTTTCAAATCACATCTGTTGTTATTTCAGACTTGGAATAAAAGGTCTGTTTTTTCAGCTTGTTTGTACTGTTTGGCAAAGCTTGGGCCCAGTCTGTTTCTTATGGTTTATATGGTTCCTTTAATCAGTGCTAGGAAAAAGTAAGTGTATTTAAAGGCAGAAAATATGCAAATTTCTAGTTATAGAATAGTTAATTAGGTAACTGTGTAGTGTGGCAGTATTGATGGATCTACTGAGATGGAGATTAATTGGTTTGTTATTTCAACACAAGATTGAGTCTGATATTATGAAGATGAAATATATCTGAATTCTGACAGCTGGGTATACTAGCCTTGAAAGACATCAACTTTCTATTTATAGTTATTAATAATTTTTTTTATTAGGCTATTGTGCCAGACTGGTGCAAATAGACAGAGTCTCCTCCCAAAGATGTTTACACACAAAGTAAAGTAAGTTTGGGAGAATAAGCAGCATGAACTGAGTGACTGGCCCGAGGTCACACAGCAGCCATACTGTCATAATCTGTTCTGTCTTTACTTTTTCTGCTCAGCTCTACATTTTTCTCCTCATGTACTAACTATACCATCAATTTCACTTAAGCAGAGGGAAAAGAAAGCAGTTTTGTTTGCCTCTAGTTGGGAAACATTCACTCATTGGAAATACTTACTCCTGCTTTCCCTCCCAAGTCCCATAATGCACTGGGATCTTTTTGCCTTTTGGGGAAGTTGCAGTAATACAAGGTATTTTTATCCTAAAGTGTAGTAAACCTGATGGAAAACTTGGCCAAGCAAGCTAAGTGAACATTGAGTCTTACTGTATCTATAACATATTTCTTAATGCTTTGTCAAAAGTATTTATACAGTTGGAGGTAGTAAATTGCATAGCAAGCAAGTTACATGGTATCCTGTGGCTCAAAGACTTCCACAAATGGCTTAACCTACAGATGTAATGAATAATCAGGACAAATATGCTGTCAATATGCTACAGTTCATGTGTTTGGTCTCATACTGATGAAGCAGAGCTGAAAGCACTGTGGTGGCAGCCAGGGATATATTATTTGACACTGCCTTAATTAGTTCTTTATTGGCAAAACAATGCAGCACTCAGGCTAAGGATTTTTTGTGTATTTTGGTAAGTACTCTGGATCCCACTGAAATGTTAAACATTCCTTTTCTTTGAATTCTGATACCAAGGTCACAGAAGAGAAGGTGAAAAAACTTTGGTCAATTGTGGATGCTAAAACCCTCAGAAAAGAGGATGTGCAAAAAGAAACTGTTTACTGCTTGAATGATGATGATGAGACAGAGGTTCAGAAAGATGATACCATTCAAGGTATGGCATCTTTATGTGCACCCTGAAGACAAAGGAAAGATAATGGCTTGGACTCTTAGGTCACCTAAGGACCTCTTAGTTTTATACCTTGAAGCCTGGCTGTGATCTTAGAATGTAAGCTCTGTAGGCTGCTGGAACACAGAGACTCTTCATTTTCACATATTTTTAAAAAATCTTACTTTGCCAGTAGTAGGAATAATAATGATAATAGGAATAATAATAATGATAGGACTAACAGCAACAATAATAATAACAACAGGTGGAACTTGGAAGACACTACAGCTTTCTGAGCTATATGCTGTGGAAGGCCATACCTCAGTTCTGTAATGAGTAGTTCTGCCACCACTATTCCATTTTTAGATCTTCAGCTGTACTGATAACATGAATGCTTTCATAGTGCTGCTTTTTTGTAGATGAGCAACTGCTCTAGTTATTCTGCACTTGGAAAGATGAAGCCATCAAAGGAAGGTTTAGTGTTCAAGAGTAGTAGCTTTGCTGTACTGTAACAAGATCAGTCTGAAGTAGTGGTATGTAAAATACTTTTTATGACCTGCAGCTTCTTTCTGAGCAGATTAATTTCCTTAGAAGACTATAGGCCCCAGAAACAGCAGGAAATAGTGTACTTACCTTTAAAACTGGATTTAAGCAAATCTGTTTCATTTTTTGTGATTGTATAGATATATTTTGTTACTAGTTTTTTTTTTCCTTTCCTTTGCTATTTCCATCCCATGCAAGTAGGGCAAGTATATTAACTACAAAGAGCAGAACTATTCAGGTAACAGTATAGAGAGTGCTGTCAAATGAATAACATAAATTGAAAATTAGAATAAGCTGTATTTTTTCTTTAATCTATTTGAATTTTAGCATTCATAGGTGTCTTATAGCAGTATCAGAAAAAGTCCCAATGACAATGTAACTTTCTTTTCTTTAAGCAGAAATGATGGTTAAAAGATGGTCTAATTACTTTTTACAACTTCAAAACTATATGTAAAAAAATCCACTTTTTACAGAGAATGCATTTTGAAGGATTTGTGACTGTTCTCAGCTAATCTTCTGACTGCTTAAGTTAGTAAGTAGTTGTGGAATATTAATAAAAAGAAGTGGTGAGCAGTTCAATGTGAACAAAAGAGATAAAAGATTTCCCTGTCAGTGGTGTGATATTTCTAATGCTAAAGGAGCTACTGATGCCTCCTGGACTTTTGTGAATTTTTTGAGAAATGTCATAAGTAGGCAATATTTTGTATTTGCAGCACCCATACTGAAATTTCTGTCATTCTGTCTGTGTGTTTGCTTTTCACTTTGTAGGAAGATGTATCTGCTTATATGTTTTTCATCCAGGGATTTATCTGTGTTCCTTCTGCTTTCTTCACACCTGAGGATATCCTTAGTCTGTGGCAGTATAATAAAGTGATGATGTTACAGGGAGGATATTGGAAGCTGAGATAGGAGAATAAGCAGTTGGAGCAGATGATAGTTCTGAGAAATTACAGCTTCCTGTAATTTCTGTACAGCTTTTTGTAGACATGTACCTGTAATGTATGGCATGGGAAGTAAAAGAAATATATAGAAAGACCAGTTCTGCATACAAGAGTGTTTTGGTTTTCCATTGTGTACCTTGCTTCTACTGTTAGCACATTTTATCCTCTGAATCTCTTCTGGTGTCACCTCATGTGGTATGATTTGTGGTATGTTTGAGGTTGCTTGTATTATGTTTGCAGAGAGTGTTGCAATCTGTTTGCTGAAATCTATTCTGATTTGCTTAAATCTATTCTGTGAGCGTAACTTTGTTAGGCAAGATGTTCCCTTATTTTCTTTCCTGCTCTCTGAGGGTACTTGTGTTACATAAAATAATGTACAAGGAGTGCAACTGCCGTTAGCAAAGTACAAAATGTGTCTATGGGTGTTTGGTTTTTTTTGCTAACAGGGAAGATAATTTGATGAGCATGTGTGGAACGTAGCTGTGGGGCACGGATGCATTGTTAAAATATTCAGAGAGCTAATTTCAGTGTTAAAATTGTAGGCCCATATGCTTACCAGATGCTCTGCTCTTGTTCTCTAGGTTTTCGATATGGGAGTGATATAGTTCCTTTTTCCAAGGAAGATGAAGAGCAAATGAGGTACAAAACAGAAGGAAAGTGTTTTTCTGTTTTGGGATTCACTAGATCCTCTCAGGTGCGATACTAAATGTCTTCATATTCAGCTTCCTGGGTTATTCAAGAAAATTGATCTTGGTTTGAATTCAGTAAAGTCATGGTGTTGTATTGGGTTTCAATATTGGGAATGGGGCATCTCCACTCAGGTATGCAGGGGTGACTTATTTGCTGATTCTAGTACGTGTAAGCAGTATGTGGTCTTATGAAGGAGAGAAGCTTGTAAATATGGCCATTGGACCCTCAAATGAAGCCAGAGCCACTGCACTCAAATCTCTGCAAAGTGGAGACAGAGGTCTTGTGGTTTCATTTCATCTCACAAACTTTAGTGGTCTGTCTTCTGTTCAGCTCAGGCAGCAGCCTTTCTGGGCTTTGTCCAGCCAAGAGTACCCTGCTTCTTAACAGAAGCTTTTCCCTCAACATCAAAGTAACGTTAAAGCAAGCCTGAAAACTGACTCCATTGATTCTCAATTCCATAAGGATTAGTTTGTGAACCATGACTTGCCTCTTCTTTCTATTGTGACAAAACTTCAATGTAGTGAACACTTCTTAGAACTTAGACAAAGGTAAAATCATTTAGAAACTCTCCATATTTCCGTGAGATGCTCGGTGTTTGTAATGCACTTAGCTCTGCTTGTGGTATTGACTTTGCTATTTGTTGTCCCTGACAGTTGTTAGAAACTTACTTTAAGCAAGTACCTTAATAAAAGTTATCCAGCACAAGGTGATTTCCTTCAGAAAATCCAGGACTTAAGCATTAGCAAAGCCTTATGCAAAGGCTTAAAAAAACTCTTCTTGAGGCAGGATGCATGAGGAGAGAGTATAGAGATGTGAGTGCCAAGTAATTGCTGTGAATGTTAAGCTGCTCCCCATCTTTTTTCTCCAGGATATTGCACAGGGTGACCGAAACTTTACTCATCTTGGAGTTATCCACACCCAGTCCTCTTCACCAGTCAAAACTGAAATGAAATCATAGGGCAGTTCTACACCTTCTGTTCTGACAGTTCCCAGACCTCCTGCTCTTTGAAATCTCTCACTGCCTGAACAAAGTAGAACCCTTGATAAAGGCTCAGGCATTGTCACTTTTACCATTAAGGAAAGATGCTAATGAAACAGGAAGCATCTGTGGGAGCTTACTCCCAAATGGATGTAACTAAACATCTTACTTTACAGTACAGGTGTTACAGAGACCTTGTGCATGTTGCTAGATATGTCATTAGACTACTGCAGTGCAGTGCAGTGTTCCAAACCATAATAACTGAGGAGCAAGGAAGTTCTGTGATTCACTGAAAGGAGAAGCCAGCCTAACTGGGAACTGCGACCTGGTTGCTCCTTGAGGACTTTCACACTTAGTTGTTGAGTAATGTGATAACTTGTGCACTGCAAGTGATTGATCAAGGAAACATCTCATGGTTGAACTTAACATGTACCCTAAATTGGCCAGGACTAGAGAGGTGTTAGGGAGTGCTACCTCCTGCACCAGAAACTGGATCTGATCAGTGAAATGTGTCTGAATCCAGTGTTCCAATGAGACAATTTCTTAGAAACATTATTAGCCTCCAGCTGAGTCTTACTGTTGTCATTTAGTTCTGCAAGATGTGTTTCACTGTGTGCAGAGTTTTCTTATGCTGGAGGTTGGCCTCTTGTTTCAGCTTAGTCTGACTTTATTTGAAAATGTAAACTAAGAGGAAAGCAGATGAGGAATATGGTGTTCCTGTGAGCTAATTGTTATTGCACATGGACTTTTATTTTCCCATCATTGGTCAGATAGTGTGGTAAAACCTTCAAATGCATAGTTAATAATTGTAGGGTTACAGTTAATTTTACAAATACTTTTCGAGTCACATAAATATGCATAAAAGAATTAACAAGTTGGTTTTAAAATCTTTCAATGTACCAAGTGTTGCTTGCTTTTGATTAATTTTTATGATGTACTTCTCTTGTCTTTGGATTTCATAACAAACAAATTATATCTTAAAGTGTGCTCTAGTCCTGTAGCCAGGAGTGTGAGTAGTTATGCCCAGTAGTAGCTGTACATCCCCTCAATGGAATAAAATTATTCAGGCATGCTTGCAGGATTTAAATTACAGTGTACAGATAATGATATCAGGAAGTTTTTAACTACAGCTGGAATTTTCAAGACCCATGTATTATCTTAAGTTTCTCCTCCTAAATTTTATTGTTTGGAATAATAAAACTGACACTATTCAAATATATGTTTTATACTAAATTGTTTCTTTAAAAAACTTTGATGGAAAGATGATTCATTGTTGACTAGAAAAACTGGAACAGCTCCAAATACATAATTAAATATGGAATAGAACCACCTTATATTATTTTCCTGAGTTGTTCACATCCCTCAGGAAGGAAGATCAGAGGCCGCTTAAACTTTGATTTTTAATTTATAAGCCATGCCATGTAAATCAAGAAATAATACTTGAAAATATTACAAAGGGACAATTGCTTTTGCAAACAAAAAAAGGTGTAGTGATACACACATCTAGTTATTTTTACTATACTGAACATGAAATTTCTTTGCTGTCTTTGTATCTTGGGTAGAAAAATTTTATAGCACAGGTATGGTGTCAGTTAGGTTTAGGTCTTGTATTAACTACTGTAGTTTTCCACAAGGACTTTTGAATTACTGAAGTATAATTCAGACTGGTAACAGCTTCCAGTTGCACTGTCTATTCCTGCCTATCACTAGGAAGCTATGAGAATATCCTACCCAATATGACTGAATATCCATATTAAGTGATAAATGGAGATATGAGACACATACAGGGCTTTAACCTCTATGCACTGTAATTAAATTTGGTGGCTTCTGACTTGAGTAATGTTAGTTGTTTTCTAATTTAATTGGTCCAGTTGCATTAGTGACCTTTTCTTTAGGTCAGGCTAACTCTTGACCATTTGAATCTGTAGATCCAGAGGCATTATTACATGGGCAACCAGGCTCTGAAGGTCTTTGCAGCAAAAGGTGATGAGGTAAGGTGAACTGAAGTTTAATGCTGAACATATTTTGCTGTAGAACAAAAAAGAATAGTAGTGATGCTTGAGATTGTCCTGTCTGTGTTAATAAATACTTTTAATGCAGTTTGCAGAAATGTCTTATTTCATTGCCCAGTAGGTTAAGAAGAAGTTGGATTAAACCCCAAATGAATACAGTATCTCATGAATAATGAAAAACTGGTAGATGCTACGTTTGAGCAAGGTTGTGAGGAACCTGAAATCGGTGCTTAAGTCGATTGTCATTCAGAGCAACAGTGTGCCCTGTCACTGTGTTATTTAAAACAGACCTCCAAAGTACTGGAGGTGAAAAGCTCACTGTGGTGCTCTTATATGTTCCCTTAAGGGTCTGACTTCCCTCCCTTTCTCTATCCCTTGCAAAACCTCTGAGAGTTCCTCACACCTGGTGCAAAGGTGGAACGTGCTGAATCTAAAGTTGGCTCAGCTTTGAATGGATCCACTGTTGTGATGAGATCTGACCTTTCAGCTTCTTTGATTTATGAACATGAAAAAATGCTTGTGTTAAAGGTAGAGCTGAAATGGAAACTAGCCTTGACTAAATCAATGCCGTTGAATTCCCTGTGAAAGATGTATTTTATGATTAAGAATTTGCATGATTTTATAGACTTCTTTTTTCCCCCCCAGTATGCAGCAGTAGCTTTTTCTGCACTTGTTCGTGCATTGGATGAGTTGAAAGTGGTGGCTATAGTGCGCTATGCTTATGACAGGAGATGCAACCCACAAATTGGAGTAGCTTTTCCGTATATTAAGGATGCATATGAGGTAATGCTTCTCTCTTACCCTTTTGCAGAGAGACCCAGAAGCAACACAGTATGTCAGAACTTTTGCAGCATATGTTTCCCCTGATCTTTCTTACGAGAGACTATTGAAAGAGCTAAATATGTATAGCATGGCTGAGCAGTGATGGAGGTGGGGGCGGACACAACAATCTTCAGACTTCTGAAGGGTATAAACATAAAGGATGGAAAGGAATTATTTAGGGTGGTATGAACTGGAGGAGGTAATTGAATAAAGAAAAAATGAGGCAGAGAAACGTTAAAAAAAACAAATCCAGCTTTTGACTTTGAAATACAGTAAGCTGTGATAAAACCTCCCAAAGCACCAATATAGTGGATATTTAAAGCATGGGTAATTGGAATTCTGCACAAGAAAAAGGGATCAGATGGCTGGGGAGGTCTTTATTCTACAAGCAGAAAAACTGAGTGTAGCCATCACTGTCTTCTAAAACATAATGTTGTATTTTGTTCTGATTAAAATTGTGTTGCTCTGTAAATATTTTAAGTGTTTTGATGTGCACAGCATTACATCTTCAGATTTTTCTTATGTTTTATATTGCCCTGGTATGGCACTCTGGGGATAGAGATTATTTTTTTCTTCAGACTCAGTTGTTTTTTCTTTCCTCTTGCACAGTGTCTCATCTATGTACAGCTACCCTATATGGAAGACCTAAGACAATACGTATTTTCATCCTTGAAAAACAGTAAAAAATACACTCCTACAGGTAAGGCGTTTTCTGGTCAACTGGAAAAATAACCTGCTTGTTGTCTTCTAAGATGCTCTGAAAGAGTTAGAGTATTTGGCTCTCCAGTGAAAACATAAGTTTTGTTGTTATTTTGGGTTAGGAAAACACCCAGGTATTTGGGTATCCATTTTGGTGATGTCATCTTGAAGTGTAAATGTGTATTAAAGCTTCGCCACTTCTGGTGCAGGCTGAGCAGACCTAAGTTTGCAGGCAGTATTTCAACTGTCCTGTTTAATGACTTCTGGCTCAGGTTACAGCATCATGAGTCTCACAGGATCCTGAGATAGAGAGCTGAAATTAGTCCTCTGTATCCTTTGATCTTTGAACTCATTTGTGGGAGTAAATGGTCAAACCTTGTGGGATCTACAGTGTGTGATTAGCTAGCTAGAATTGGAAGAGAGGCAGCTGCTCTGTTGGTGCAAAGCTGGTCCTGTAGCCATTTGCAGTATGGCCTGTTAATATAATGTACAAAGGCAAAGACAATATTTTCTGTGGAGTGTTATTAAACCATGCACTTATTGGTGTCCAGATTGAGATGGATGGCATCTTTGGAGAACATGCAGCTACACAAAGCTTGATGTGCTGTTCTGAGAGTTTTGCACAGCAATGAGTCTTAAGTGGATGTAGTTTAAAATCCACTCCTGCTTCTTTCATTTGTTCTGAGATGCATTGAATGGGCACCTGCACGTCAGGGTATATACAGCATGCTGGTTTGTTTCTGTAGCAGTTTCTGTTTTCTTGCCTGTAACCAGCAGTTTGATAACAAATATAAAACTTGTCTTACCAAAGCAGTAGCTGGCTATGGTGAACTGTGTTAATTTGCAATCATAACTTTAAAAATTTATATGGCGCCATTTAGTTTTGCAAACCAACTGTTCTCCTTATTTTCTAAGTGGCCTATAAACCTTCTGTTGCAAATGAAAGCATCTTGAAAAGCGAAAACAGCAAGGCAACAATAATTGAGGTCTTGGGGAAAAAGAAAAAGGCTTTATGACTATGCTGTAGTCCTTAAATAAAGCAGGGGTTTATTATTGTGTCCATTATCCATATTCTTTATTGGCACATCTATAGCTGCAGTGTATTCTGTGGCATGTAATGACTTGGTGAAAATCTCACATTGTGAAGTGAATCTTCATTTATAAATTGTTTCAAGAGATGCATCCATCTGCAAGTGTATTTAATCTTCCTTTGTATATAATTGCTGCCTTAGCGGATCAGTTATCTGCTATTGACTCCCTGATGGATTCCATGAATTTGATTCACGAAGATGAAGAAACTTTTGAGGACCTATTTAAGCCCAGCAAAATTCCAAACCCTCATTTTCAGAGGTTATATCAGGTGAGATGAACTATATGGTATTTTTCAAAAACCTTTTTTCTTTTGACTTTTCACCTTTCTGTCTTTCTCTGATTCACTTTGGAAAGATCTGCATTGTGAAAATGCAGATATAAATCTCTGGCATTAAAGTGTGTGGTAACCAGTGATTTCTGTGTTGTCCCTGACAGAGATTTATCTTTAAAATTTCTAGTTTCCAGGAAGCACGGGAAATTATACCTGTGCTGAGGTGTCTGCAACAACATCAGTGATATTCACAGGCACATAGACTAGGCAAGTAAAAACTTGCCTCACAAACTGTGTTGTGGACATAGATTCAGTCTTCAGCTTTTGACAAAGAGAATAATTGGCTGAAAATTGGGGATATCTTCAGCTTGTCATTCTGTGTCCCATCACTTTTCTGTGCATTGTTGCATCTAGCAGTGTTCCAAACCAGGTCAGTCTGAGGTGAACTGGATCAGTAAGAAGTGGTTATTAACATTTAAAACGTTCTGTTGGGATGTCTAAGCTGATGCACTTTATGAGCCAGCAGAACAGTTCACACTTCCTGCAGTTATTATGTCAAGCTGTCTCCATTTTGATTTACATTCCTTTCATATCGTGAAGACTTTCATGGCAACTGTGAGGATGAGAGACTTAATTATACATTGGAATTCAAGTGTTTAAAAAAATGACACAGCAAATTCAAAAATAAAGAAAATTATTCTGCAATTTAAGCAACTGCAGAATTGTACTGTATACAGAACCATGGAGATATATTGAATGTGTGACTCTGCTCTGAAAATTGACCAAAAATGGTATTATAGCAATCATGTTCATCATATCTCAGCAATTTCACATGATGTATTTCAGTTTACAAGTAGGAAGAAGATGCTTTTTTAAATTAAGAAAACTTATCCTAGCTTCCCAAAGCCTTGCTTCTTCAGTGTTGTCAAAATAACCAAAGGATCTGAAGGTCAGTGTGTGTTTCAGGAACACATGTAAGCCCACTGTCTTCAAATCCTACTCTGATTGACACCCGAAGAACTCGGCGTTCTCATCAAGTTCTGCCAGTCATATTGACAAGACAGTGTGTAACTGAATGCAAGATTTGATCAGTTGGAGGTTATTGCAGGGCAAGAACTTAAAATGGACTGACCTCTGCACAACTCTTATTTTAGGAAGAATTGTTAAGCATGGATATGACAAAACTTGGGCTTTGCTTGTAAATGAAATACTTGGGGGATAGAATTTCCTCTGTTATATTGCTAGGTAGAGATTTGCATTCTTTTGGTTTAGTGGATGTCACCTACTAGAGAAAGATGGTTTTTTTAGGTGTGCTGTTTGTCTTCTGAAGCAGTGTGATGGTGGTGTTCCAGCACTTGAGTCAATTGCTGCTGGAAGAGAGTAACTGAGTAACTTGCCAAGTTCCTTAGAGGATAGTAGAATTTTGTATGGGTGAGTGCTGTTGGTAGAAAAAATATTTGTTGACTGAACGTGTGGGGTAGGATACAGTTTCTGTCCTTGCTGTTCAGAAAGCCCTAAACTGTCCGTCCTCTTAGTGCTTTCTTTTGGCCACACACACCCCCTTTCTTTGTCTTATTCCAAAAGTGCTATTGATCTGTGTAAGTTGTTCTCTCCTTTGCTGCAAAAATGTTCCAGATTCTTAGTATTTTGCTCTTAGGCCAAGTAGCATTGCTGATTCCTTAAGAACTATGAAGAAAAATTCTGCATCATCTTTTGACTGTAGCCAGTAAGTGGATTGGGCTGAATAGAACCTATAAATGGTTTTGAAAAATAACTGAAGAAAAGGATGAACTCCTACTTCATTTCCTTGCTTTGTTGCCTCATGAAGATATTTAGAATGATAAGTGACAAGAGCCAGAATTTAAACAAAAACATCAAGCTAAATTATATCTCTGGAAGTAGTGGTAGGCATCAGGAAATGACAGAGTGGGTGAGAAGTAGTTGTTAATGCTTGCTGGAGTGGAGAAATATCCTATATCCAGACTTTCAACTTTTATTCCTTGCTTCCAGAAAAAACTAAGTGAACTTCTGTAGCTTTTGTAGTGACAGACTTCCAACATTATTATTTAAGTTGTCCATCTTAAATACAGGCATTTGAAGCACCTAAGAAGTTTAGGGAATGCAGTGCATTTTATTTGTTAGCCAAATAAACAAATTGCTCAACAGTGGTGGTTCTGTACAGAGATGGACCTGTTGGTGTATATATGTCATTGCTTATCATGGAATTAATGATATGAAGCCCACTTCATTACATCCATTGACCAATATCTTGGTGTGACCCTTGTTCCTGAAAGCTGGCTGTGTCTCTAGAAGTGGAAATGTAAAAAATTAGGAGGAGCAATGAGGAGCCTAGTGCCTTGGTGACTACATGCATTAATAGAACAGTGAGTCTGCAAGGCAGTGGCAGTGTGGTGTAGCCCTGGTTTCGTGCCTGAGATGTCTGTTGTTTACAGAAAATTCCCTGGGAAAAGAATTTCAGAAAACCAAAACATCTCAGGCACAAAAACAGGGCTACAGTGTGGGTTACCTTCTAGCTGTGAAGGTAAGAGTGGTTCTTGCTGGACACAGAAGGAAGGGGGAAGCAAGGCTAAGAGGGGCAGTGTTGGTTTAGAAACTCCAGGTTGTCTGTTTAACTTAGTCTCCATTTAGCACCTGAGTTTTGACAGTACCTGCCATCTCAGATTTCAGATGTAGCCATCTACTTTAAAAACAGGTAAAAATTAGATGCTGTGGCCACTCAGTCTGCTCAGCTCCTGCAGCTGCACACTTTTTCAGTTACTAAAACCTGAAACACATAGGCATACCAAGAGGCTTAAGTTTTTTTGCTGTGTGAGTTTAATTCAATTACCTAACCTTTTTGTATTTTTTTTTTTATCACAAGAGCCATTACTGCAGCTTCCAGCAACATTTTCACTCTTTCAAAATAATTGTACCTTAAATCACTACAAGTGTTTCCAAATCAGTAGCCTTGTACAACAACTGCCTTCTTTTGATAGCATGTTCTAATATGGACTGGAATCTTAATGGCAGCCTGAAAACACACCAGTGTTGATGTGTCACATAGTCTCGATTTTCTGTATTGGCAGCTTTCCAGCATGTATTGGGGCCTTTGCTTTGTTTTTTAAATTAGTGTCATGTCTGACAGCCAACAGTGGAACAAATCTCTGCTGTATCCCTAGTTTACTGAGTAGGTAAGCTAGATAGACTTCATATGGGTGTCTAATGCACCCAGTACAGTGGGCATGGAAAAAATTTGTCTCCTTTGTACATCACATGTTTTGATGTGTTTGTGTGTATTTGTAAGTGCACATACCTCTCTACTGCTATTCCACACTTCACAAAATTGTGAAGATACTTACTTTGTTTTCAAAAGCCTCCATGGAATTTCTGTAGCCTGCCTCATTAACCTCATCTCTCCCCCTCTGCTTGACTCCCTGACTGTGTGCACTGACTCTACACTTGGGTGAAAAATCCTTCTCTGTAGCTCTCACCATCTGTTCCAGCTTTGTGCATCTGTCAGTCCCCTTCATTCCCTATTTCTTTCAAAGCTAGGTTCCAAACATACATATATTCTGTGCCTCACCTGCACACATTTAGTATTCTCTCTTTCCACTTCTATTCTCTCTTAAGCTTGTGAACATTCCTTCTGTATGCATACTGAGTTTAATTGACAAAGAAGAAATATTTTCTTTTTGGGGACATTAAGCTGTTACAATACCTGGAATGTGTGGTTGGGGTAGATCTCATTTACTTAATTTTGAAATGTATAGAAATCTCTCCTGTGTGACTGCTTTATAAGAGAGCTGCTTTTTAAAGGTAGAGTGAAGCTAAAAATGTGAACAGTTGCAGATGACTGTTTCATTGCTGGATTTTTCTGATCATTTTCATATAACTCATTCCAGTGAGTGTGGGAACACTCAACGACATCAGTGTTCTTGTTGACTATCACTAATGATCTCCTTAAACAGTTGATCATAGACTTCCAATCCACTGTGAGAGAATATCTTTCAGCAATACAAAGGTAGTATGTTTAATATGGAAGATATTTTGCAGTTACCATGTGGTGTACAGGCATTACATGAAAAGTTTTTAATATAATTGAAAGTTCTACTTTGCTCAGACTGTTTTGTTTCTTGCAGTGTTTGCAGCACAAGGCTTTTCACCCTGATAAGCCACTGCCGCCAATAGACCAGCACCTTTTAGAAATGCTGGAGATGCCTTCTGTGGTAAGAGAAAGGTGTCAGGCTCCTCTGGAAAGAGTAAAAGCACTTTTCCCCCTAAAGGAAGTTGGCAAGAAAAAAGAAGAGAAGACTGCACAAGACATCTTCAAAGACAGGTAAGTTGGAGAGTTGGAGATGTATTATGGATTTTTTCGAAACTTTTTTTTTTTTTACACTTCGGATTGTTTTTGCTGGATGAAGCAGGCTCAGAATCTTTTGAACAGAAAATCAATGAGTTACACAGTGGAAAAAATGCTGATGGATAGAGAATATTGTGGTGCCACAGAATGGAGTATTTTGTGAATAGTGGTGGTCATACTGTTGCAGTGCAGGACACATTAGGAGCCAGTGTGTAAGTTCCTCATGTCTGTATTTGCCATGACAGAATCACAAAATCCATCAGGTTGGAATGTACCACAGGAGGCTCCTTGGTCAACCTGTTGCTCAAAGACCACCTGTGAGATCTAAGGAGGGATTCATCCTGTTTGACCTTGACAACCTTCAGGGTTTGTGCATCCTTTCTGGGCAACCTGTTGCAATGCTTCCTGTCTCCTGGTCAGACAGTTTGTCCTCGAGGTGCTTGTGAAATAGTTCAAATAACACTAACAGAAGGTCTAATTTAGTTTAGAAGAAATGCCATGGTGCTTTAAATAAGCCATAAAGATGAGCCTTCCTTCTCAGCATGTTTGATTTAGGTAATTGTCTAGCTTTCATTTTGAATATCAAATGAAAAGCAGTTTCGTTATTATCTGCTGTGCAATTAATGTGGTTTTCTCAAAAAAAAATCAAGCTGTTATGGACTCTTCCTGGAACAGCTATTGTTTGAAGTTACAGTTTTAAGACAGGGTATTTTTGTTGTTATTGAATATACTGTGTTTAGTTTATTGTGCTGCAGATAGGAGGAATAAATGCCAAATTGATACTGCAGTTGTACTGTCACCCCAGCCAAATCAATTTGCATAAACAAAATCTGCTTCTTAGAAATTAATTTATTGAAATCTATAGTATAACTAGTGGGTCCTTGAGATGTAGGAGTGTTCTCAGTTAGCTCCTTCTTCCTTCATTTTGTCATTTTTGATTCAGTCCTTTCAGGAGCAATGTCTTTGAAGTGTTTCCTGCTCTTGCTCAGCTCAGCTGTCATATATCCTTTCCTGGCTTGGGTAGAGCCTCCTCAGCATGTTGTCTTTGGGAAGACATGACATAGGACTCCTTGCTTTGCTCCTTCAGACTAATGACCACGTTTCACTCTACAGACTGGGAAGCACCTGGCTCTTTTTGTTGTTGTTGCTGATTTCAGTGTGTTCCTGTTGCCTTGGTGTGTCTGTGAATTCATACTGATTGAATTTTCTTTTCCTTACTCCATGCTCCAGTTTCTCTGAGTTTATGTACGTGTGTACATTTTTACGTATACCTTAAAAAGTGATAGAGCCAGTTTAGAAATAAAAGGCAAAAAATGAGGTTCAAATAAAGCTAAAGAGAGAATTTAAACAAAAAGCAGTGAGCTGTTACTATTAGTTGCTTTAAAATATATCATCCCAAAAGCATCTGACAAGCAAGAAGGAAATCTATTTTGTTTTAAAACTGGTTTCCTTTAGAGGGGTGATAAAAGCAGCTGTAAAGGTAATTTAGATAGAAATTGATGTAGGGCATTAAAATGATTTTTAAAAAAAAAAGCTGTAAAGGAAGTGAAAGGATACAGACTCAACTATGCAAAGAAGAATGAGTGATAGTTAAGATTTTTTAAAAACTGCAGAAAAACTATATTGCTGTAGTAATGAATGGGACTGGTAGTATTTTATCATTGCTACAGCAGCAGTCTTAACTGTATGGTTTTGTTCTGTGTTTGCAGAAAAGCTGAGATGATATAATTTTTCCACTGGATAAGGAAAAGTACATCACTCTGCAGCAATGATTGAGGAAAATATTAAACAACAGAAGCACTGGCACAGGTTGCCCAGAGAGGTTGTGGAGGCCCCTTCCTGGCAGTGTTCAAGGCCAGGCTGGATGGGGCTTTGGGCAGCCTGATTTGGTGGCAGGTGTCCCTGTCATGTGTAAGATGTGGGTGATCCTTAAGGTCCCTTCCAGCCCAAACCATTCTGTGATTCTAAATGCTGTGGTTCTATGAGATTCAACGTATTAATACTAAGATATAGATTGCACTGAAGTATTTGGAAAAAGTTTTTTAGAAGATGTCTTGACCATTATTTTTCTTTTCTAAAACTGATTTCTATCTTCTGTCATCATACTGGCCAGATTCTTCTCTTTAATTTTTAAGGTCTAATGGGACTAAAGCAGCATAATTGTAGGCATGATGTCTTAATAGAAATTTCAGTATTCATTTGTATCACTTTTGCTTAAGATCTGTGTAGTTTAAAAAAAAAATATTCCAGTAAAGTAGAAAACATTTTACTTTTTCCTTCTTAGATTGGCTGTGGGGAAGCTGTTATCTCATCCAGCTTTGTAGGATGTGAGAGGCTTCTATATTAATGTAGAAGTGGGTGTTTTAAATTAATCTTGTATTTTATTAATTTTTCTCAAATAGTAATTGCACGTTTTGCAGTTTAAAAATACTGCTAATCAGTGCATATTCTAAATGTCAGATCCTTGGCTGGTATAAATGGCTATGGATTCATTAGTTTCTGCTGTGCTGCACTGATTAACGACAACTGTAGATTTGGTCCTGGGCTGTTAAATGCAGCATCATCATTTATTATCTCCTTCCTCCAATCCCAAAGCATTTTGAATCAGTAAAAATAATGCAGGGAGAAAAAAAAGAAAATTGATTGCCAAATACTTTTGGAAGAAAATATTCTAAAAGAGAATTTTTGTTGTTCTTTACACCTTTCATCAAACCATGTTCATGTACAAGATTTTTGATTCCAGTAGAGCTTCTAAACTCTCTGGTGTTGATAAGTATCAGTTTCTCCTTATACAGAAAGACACACTGGATGTTCAAAACAATCAAACAACTCGCTCAAGGTTAGCCAGAAAGTCAGAAGAGTTGAGAATGAAGCAAAGGTATGCTGTCCTTGTCCTTAGGCATAACCAAAGTCATCATTTCTCCTAGAGTGATAAGTAAGGTTGTGCTGAATGACAGGAGTTGCTGAGGAGAAGGGATTTCATTTCAGTAGTGACAAAACTAAGTAAAGGACAGAGAAGATTGCTGAAACAAAGTGAAATAGACAATGATTGTAAAGTAGGGGAGGAGTGTGCTATAGAAAGCAAAAAGGAAGATTCCACAAGTTCTTTCTAATAGTTGATTGCTTCTGTAACATGCAATGCAGTTTTTACAATCAGTTCTAATATTGCAGAATGAAAAGTGGCTCCTAGTCCAGGATCTCTGGCTTTGTCCCTACATCATCAAGCAGTTTCTTCTTTTCACAGTAGTAGAATTTTTCAGAAAAACTTTTGTTACTGTGTTTTGGAATTTGTTGAGCACAGATCCTGCCCTTTGGATTGCTGAGTAGCTTTCAGTCATTCTTAAACTGAAATAAATTCATCTGTGTCAGTAGCCTGACAGCGTCTGATTTTCTTCCCCTTCTGTGATTATCTGGATTTTCTTCTGTTGCTGAGATGTGCTCTGAAGTGTAGCATGTTACATGTTAGAATTAAGTTCCTAGTTTGAATGTACACCTTACTCTGTGCTACCTGTAAGGACAAAGCAAAAAAGTAGCCCAAAATCACAATTAGCTTTTTAAAAATAATAGTCTTTGAAAGCATTTTGAGATGTAGCTTAAAAAGACCTTAGAGAGTTCTGATCTGCTTAACTGGAGTTTGTCTAGCAGGTTTTAACAAATATAAGGTGGAAGTTTACAGGGCTCTCATGTGCTGATGGGGTGTAATGGTCATTAGACTGAAAAGCCAGTGTGTAAACAGGTTTGTATTAGCTATAAATTCCAAGACAGGATCTAGCAGGTAGTGATTGAATGGTAAATTCATGTCTTACTAAAATGGTAAATTTTCACTGACATTTCATGTTTAGAAAAAAATCTAGTGAGAATACCAAATGTCATGTTATATACTGTAAATTACTAAGATCAACTCAACACAGAGGTTCCAAATAAAGTGTTTGGAGATATTCTGTATTTAGAAAGATGAAGAAGATCTGTATAAGGAAATTCACATCTGAAATAAGCACTAATAATCTCATACCTTCAACAAGTGATGCCTTTGCTGTATGCTGGGATGAAGTTTGATCTCTGTTTCTACTGTCTGGTTTGTGTTGCCCAAGGGACAAAAGAGGCATGGTTAAGTGTTGATTTTGGAACAGTTATGTAATGAAGTTTAGTTCAGTGTATATTTCATTAATTTACTGACTCCCTAGTTAGTAGGCAGGACAGTCCTATTCAAGTGTTTATATTCATTTTTGTCCTTCTCATTTGCAGCGAAGATGAACCCAGCCTTAAGAAACCAAAAATTGAAGATGAGGAAGGGAGCTTTAGCATTATGAAACTTGCTGAAGGCAATATCACCTCTGTAAGCATATTTTTACAAATCTGATCATTAAAGGGGAAGATTAACTCCTAAGTCTATTGTAGTGAATATACAGAATTCCTGGTAAAAGGAGAGTTTCTAGCTGAAACATGACTGAAATACTGTCTACTTGTACATTTGAGACTCTCTGCTAGAGATTGTAAAGACAACTTTCTCTGCCCTTAGGCATGTGTTAGCACAAGTTTTTATCAGTCGTGGATATTTTAGGACAAAATTCTCTCCTGGTGTTTAGAACTCTGAAAGGAAAGCCTGGGGATCTGAAGAAAACAGAATTGGAGCTCAGTGGTTGAATTTTGTTCTTGCTGTCTTTCATATCTTCTGCAATATAGAAGTTGCCTCTATGTATTTAATGAAAAGTATTGCTGGGATTTTAGACGTTGTCGTCTGCATTAACTGAGGGTCTAAATCAGAAATTTGGCTTCATCTTGCCACTAGATCTAACTTAAAATTTTATGGGTAGATGAAACCTGTGTCATAACTGTGCACCTTCCTTTATTTGTTGTTTTCCTATTATAAAAAAAAAAAAAGAAATAATATTGAGCTAACTTCTCTTGTTTTCAAATGTGGTATTTAAGGTTGATTTTGAAAAAGGCATTATTGATACTTACAAAAATACCTAAAGTCTAAAAAGATTTCAGTATTCTGCACTCCTAATATAATTTTGATGTTTCCTGAAAAGTGGCATTGCTAGATCTTAAAGAAATACAGTGAGACCAAGCAAACTTATTTGCAAGGTCCACGACTTTTGACAGCAAAGCATAAAAATTAAAAAAGTAGGAGAATTATAATTGCTTACAGGAAATTTTAAGCAATGTAGAGTTGTTGGGTTTTTTCCCTTCAAGTAATGCATCCGTTCATTTTTCAGTGTTTATTTATATTTGACCTGGGTTTAGTTCCTTTGAAAGGTTTCTGCACTTAGATGCTCATTTAGAGCTTTGGCTTTAAGATGTCAGACTGCCAGAAAGCCTAGATGACTTAAGTGCAAGCTTTTAATTTTGAGGTTCTTACTGGAGTGGCAAACCACTGATTCTGTACCCACGTGCCTGGGAGCTCACACTCCTCACTAAGCATCTGGTGGGATTAGATTAGACCTCATCTAAGAGGTCTGTGCTGCAGAAGATCTCAAAGATCTGCTAGATCTATCTGCTAGATCTGCTGAACTAGCAGATAACCTGAATTGTTGTGCTTCTGTCCTCTCAGCACCAGGGAAGTGGTCAACTTGTAACTCTGTGCAGCAGAGTGAGTTCATCTTGCTCATGTCATCACCAACCTTTGCCAGGAGTGCTGTGCATTAACACACATTATAAGACTTGCATTTTTAGAGTCTGAATGCAGAGAAGTACACAGCTTCTGTTTTCATGTTAAATTAAAAAGAAATTTAAAGATTCTTGTTGCCTGACAAGAAGAAAGAGATGGCTATTTGAAGACAATTGAATTGTTTTTTGTACTTTTTGTAGGTAGGCAGTGTTAACCCAGCAGAAGATTTCCGAATTCTGGTGAGGAAGAAAAATGCTGACTTCAAAGATGGTAAATGGCTTTTGTCTATCTTAATGATATTAGTAGCACCTTTGGGGTTCACTAAAGGCAATCCATTTGTCTAAACATAAGTTTCTAGTGCAATGTGAGTTGCTCTGGAATTTACAGGTTAGCTTGTAGTGCAACACAGCCAAGGAAGGTGTCATTTGTAATTCTCGTGTTAGTACTTGCCTTCCCCAATTAAAAGTCTCAGGTAGCTGTGTTTGGGTAAGAAGGCACTAGAAGCTACATTGAGGCACCTGAGCAACCCCTCAGGTGTTTCTAACAAAGGACTCTTTGGTATTCACTGACTGCCTCATCCAGAATGAGCCTCTGCTTCTCCTTCCCAGGATCTTTCTGGCCTGAAGTGGAGAGCTTTTGGGTGTGCACAGTGTGAGAAACCTGTCTCATGCTCCGTCAACAAAAGAGAGACTCTCATGCCTGGGACTTAAATCTTTACATGCAAAAGTCATTTCTTACTGCTTGTGAGCAAAAGAGAGCAGAGGTGAATTCAGAGTGGAATAAGCAGCTAGTATTTGTAATCTGAAAGTTGAGAGGATGGTCTGTGTGCACTGACTCTTCTCAGAGATGAAGAAGAACACAAGGCACAGGTCAAGCACTGTCTTGTGTGGCCTAAGTCTGAAAATGCAATGAAATTATTGTTGGTTTGTATGGTATTTCCCTTCTGGAGTAACTATACAGATATTTATGTAATCTAAAGACATCTTAAAAAGAATGCACAAGGATGGATGGGATCCTTGATCTTGTAAAGGGTGATTTGAAGGTTGTGGCAGCGTAAACCTGATCTGCCAAATAGCCACTAATGTCACATTCCTTTTCAAAGAAAGATTTGCAGCAGTGCTGGTATTTCAACAAGACCTTTGGTCCTTTTGGATGTAGTTTCAGGAGTGTGTTTAGTGATATATTGAGTTGTGATATGGTCTGTTAAAGGCTACATACCTCTTTCTTCTCCAGAGTTTCCAGACCTCTAAGACAGCTAGCTTTTTTACATAGATTTTTCATTAGACCCAGAAGAAGTTATTTATTGAAAAAATATTTGGTGTTGTGTTCTTAAATCTCAGATATATTAAGATGCAGTAAAAAAGCATTGTACAATACATTAAAATACAGAAACTGTGGAACAGATGACTACTTTGTTACAGTGATAAATTTTATCATGTAGGAAAGCTTTAAGGCAGAAATAAGTATAGTGATTACCCTTGAAGATGGTTTAACTAGAAAGAGTGCTTAAATATGTCCACTTGCTAGCTGTGCTGGAGATAACTGCACTACATGTTTGGGAGGTTCTGAAATTTTGAGCAATTTGCCTTTATTCTGTGTGATCTGCTTTGTAATGATAAGGTGTAGTTAAATAGAATGTAGTGCAGTTACCCATTTAAAGGAGAGATAGAAGCCACTATAAATAAAAACATGCTTTGCATATTATCTCTTTCTTCTGGATAATCCTTTTTGTGCTTTAGAGCCTTTTAGGCGCCTTAATACCTTGAACATTGCAGGCATGTTTTTAATGACTTGCTGTATTTCACTTTGGTTATGTAAATAGTAAATTCTGCCCTAAAACTATTCAGTGGTTCTAAGGTTTTTTTTGGTATAATTTTGTCATTTAATGATGAAACTTTTTCCCTCTGCTAGAACATAAGAAATATGAAATTTCTTTGCAGAAAAGGATAATCTGTGGCATTCAAATACTTCATTGTAAAAAGGCTAGCATGTGTCAGGATGCAGACAGGAGAACTGCTAAGTTGGATTTTGTTTTTCTTTCTTGTATTAAAAAAACATCTGCTACAGTCTTCCTAACTGAATAGAGTTTACATTCACCTTTTAATATAACAGCAGTCCTTTTGTTGGGAGGAGAAAGACCTTTCAACTGTTTGATTGGAGGTGGGTTGTTTTTCAGTCGATGGAGAAGTTGTAGCAGTAAGGAAGAGTTGTACTTTAAATACTGACACTACAGCTGCTTTTTAATTAAGCTGCAGGTGAATGGCACACCCACACCAAAATTATAAAGTTAGCAGTACCAGAGAATGGCAAGGTGATTATTTTTCTTCTGAAATAGGTTGTAGAAAGTCCTGATGGTAAATTCATCATTGAAAATAGGCACCAGTGTATTTCCTGCAGTGCCCTCAATGGGATTCGTTAATCAGGGTTTGCACCTTCCATAGCAGAAGTCTGAAGTGGAAGATAGTCTGTCTGATGCTGTGTGAGAACTTTGCCACCAATGCCTAAATGCATATCTTTAGAAAATCAAAGATTTTCACATTGGTAGGGGTCTTAGAGATAGGTTTTCTGGACTGGCAGCTGAATTTCCTGAAGCAATGATTGACTTTGGTTTTACCTGAAAACTCTGTAGTTTATTACAGTAGGGAGCTGCTTAGGGGTTAGATGCTGAGTTATGTTTGATGGCATCAGCTTACTGGTTAATGCTGATGCTCATGTAACTGGAATTGTGTTCCCCTCTAGACATCCTTACTTTCTTATTTGCATTCATGGCCAGAGAGATGTCATTTTATGCAGGTCTTATTTTGAGCAAATCACAAGTGTACAGTCATCACAAAGAGATGTCTTCTGATAACAGCTTCTGACATTTTTGTCAATGACTGCACATAAAATAGATTAGTTTACCTGAGTAGAATCTAATTGTTGCTCCCAAGGGTGTACAATGAGTTTCTTCATTGCTGTGGTTTCAGAGAAGACTCAAATGCAGTCAGTGCTTGTCATCTTTGTAATGCCAAAGGAGTAGCCACGCACTACCAGTTCATCCTCCTATTTGGAGGTTTCCATCCATGTCTACATGTCTGGAGAGCAGTTCATGTCTGATGTGTTGTGTTGTATTTTCATAGGCTTCTGTATAAGACAGAATTAGGGGAGTAGAAAAAGATATTGACGCATGCATAGTGTTTTCTTTGATTTGTAAATTTTCAGTGTGAGTTTATAGGCCACATTTCTTTGCATCTTACAGTACTCCTGTCTGAGAACATGATGTCGAAAAAGCTTTTTTTATTTTTCTGATTGTCAGCTGGGAGAGAAATCTGCAATGACAACTTAACAGTTTATGGACCTAAATGTCCAGAGGCAAATTGCACTAAGCTCTCACTTTTATATTTACAGTAAATTTGTTAGTATTTTTTTCCTAGGCATTTCTGGAAAGATATAGTTAAAGGAATCAGTACCTGCATGTGAACAAGGATGATATTTTATTGCAAGACTTTCTGTAGAAATAAGTATAGTTAATTACCTTTCTGGAGCTAAGATAGTTTTTTAAAAAGCTAATACTTAATTTCATTCTTTGTTGGCATGTTTTTGCAGTTTGTCTACATTTTTATCTTACTGAATGTTTTTGTATATTTCAGAGACTATTCATGCTCTACTGCTAGGTAGGCCAAATGCAATGACTGGCTTGATGAAAATGATTCAGTCATTAGAAGAGTTTTTGCAAACCAAATACTTGAGTATATAAAATCACTTTGAAGTTTTCTGTATATCTGCTTCACAGAGAAGATGAAGCCAGGTTTGTCTTTGAAGGGCATAGCAATTGGGTGAGACTCAAAGCTCTGAGTTGCAACAAACAGAATTTGAATTGGATATTGTGGGGAAAAATGTAGTAAAGATCACAGTGATGGGACTCAAATGCAGAAAAAGGAGCCCAGAGAACTTGGAGACTCTCCATCTTTGGAGCTACATGGAACTCAAGTCTGTGGAGCACTGAGCCACCTGTTCCACAGTGAACCCTGTTTTTAGCAGGGATTTGGGTCATATGTTCTTCAGATAACCAGCCTCAATCATTCTGATCCATACTCACAGGACATTTAGAGACACCATTTCAAAACTGAACAGCACCTCATAGGGTACTGGACTAGTTCAACAGCCAACAGCTCTTGATCTTAAAATTCTTATTTCTTGGCTTAAAGATGAAGGAGGTCCTTAAAAATTAGTAGTTTTCAGTTCAGAATTTCTTTCTTCTTTTCAGTTCTAGAAAGATGATACAGAGTAGTATTTTAAAATTAATTATCAGATGATTTAACTGATTTGTCAGTGAATCACACTTTAAGCACTGTCCATGAATACAAATCATTACCATCAGCAGCACGTAAATCAGAAGATTAACAACGGGAGTCTTTTGTCTAAAGGAAGAATTATCTTCTTAACCTGATTTATTTTTTTAGAGGGGAAAAAATCCCCAAGGAATCGAACTTGGGCTGTAATTATAGACAGTTTTGGCAATTATTATTGTGTAATCTGATTGGTATAGTAATCAAGACCAAGAGCTGAACTGAACAAACATAAAAATATAACTGCACTTTTGTACTGTAGCTGTTCAGAGATAACAAGTGAATATAATTGTTCGTGGCATATTTCACAAAAAATGACAGCACTGCTGAATGTATTTTGGAGTAGCAAGTGTATCTGAATGCCAGAGGGGAAGAGATTAAATTCTGCTAGAACTAAAAGATCTTCTATTCAGTGGGGCTTTTTTTCCCTGCAGTTCTCCAACCCGTAATAACTGTATTTGTTATCTAACCAGTCAGGTACAGTAGAAGGAGGAAAGAGGAGATTAAAATTTCTTGGGATGTTCTGCAGAATGTGGTGGTTATTAGGAATGCTGGAAATTCAGTTAATGCAAAATGTCTGTTGTTAGTTCACTTTCTTAAATGTGTGTGGAATGCGGGAAGTTGGGAGAGAAGAAAAAAGTTACAATAACACAAAAGTGGCCTGAATAGGCCGTCGGTTTGTAACTCAAGGGCCTGTTCTTCAAAAGCTCAATGCCTGAGATTTGTCTGGGACACATCAGAGTTAATGTTTATCACAGCTTAGTTAAAAAGACATCTTTATGCAGAACATGCCTTGCTCCAAAAACAGGGACATCTATTTTTTGCAGCATCTAGACCCAAAGATTCAGACTAATGAACAGGCAGCAGGAAATCAACGAAGTTCTCAGATTAGAAGTGTAAAGGAAGAGCAACCACTTAAAGAATTTCCAGCTATAATCCTTATCTACTGTCTTTAGTATTACTTTTGGCCCCCTGAAGTAATTTGGTAGTCTAATCAGAACACAGGATTTTTTGTCTATTTTAGATTCATTCATCATTGGCCTATCATTTAAGGGAAACCCAGTGGACAGAACCAGCTTTTTAGCCAAGCTATTTCAGGGTGTTAGAGAAATGTGACTTTAAGTATTGTTGCCATGTAACCTGTTTGCTGCCTATATTATGGACTCTCAGTGCCTGGTAAAACATTGCAGGTTTCCTTTGGTTCCTTACAACAGATTTCAAAAGGAGGCACCTCACGGTCAGTAGCAAGAAAGTCTTTTCTTCTGATGGCTGCCAGGGCAATCAAATGGAAAGGGATTTAAAAAGAATTAAATGCAAAAGAAGTGGTATAATGTCTGATAATTTCAAACAGTATGTTGGAATCTTTCTGGCAATAAAGACTTTTATTGCACCCTCATAGTGCCTGGGGTTTTAATTTAACACATCAATGAGAAGGCAGTGTTTAAAAAAACCACCAGTACCACTGAAAACACCAGCAGGACTTGCTTTTATTAGTGCAATTCATAAGAAATTAGAACATTTAATGAGAAAATCATTAACCATGAAAAAAATGGACTGACTTAACTTGGGAAGCTTAAGTAGTTAGACTTCAATTTAGTTTGTCAGCTACTGGTGAAATAAATAGAGAGTGAGCTGATTACCTCTGGCACAGTAGGCATTTTAGCACACTTTCTTGTGCTGTAGCTGCAGTTGGGCAGAACCATTATCTGCCTCCTTTTCTAGAAACTGTCAAAAACTAGTGGGAGAATATCAAGCATGCCTTGTTTCACACTATTCAGAGATGTTGTCCTTCAGATTCAGTTCAATTAGGCATTTAATAGAAAATAATATAACAGCCAGTGCTGTGCATACTCACAGTGAGCAGAGCGGAACACAGTACTTAAACCATGTCTCCTTCTTGGTGTGTTTACTTCTTGTTTCTTCCACCACTCTGGCAAGTGATTTTCTTTGTTGATGCTTCCATAGCTGAGATTCTTGAAGTGATGTCTATGCCCATAACATCTGGAGCTGGGAAGGGCTATAGGTCAGGGGAAAGGTTCTGTTAATCCACTGACTGGTCTTTAACAGTACAAGAGCAGGACAGGCAGATGCTGTGACTCGGTCAGAAAGCTTTCCTGAATCTTTTTTTTCAATGGCTACAACACTTAATCTCCCTTGACAGACATGTTCTTTTAAGAATGTATCTAGGAATGTTCTTTTAAGACATGTTCTTTTAAGAATGTATCTAGGAATTTGTTCAAACATTTTTTAAGCTGTTAAAACTTAAATCAGCCCGTGCTAAAGGGATTAACTGATGTATGTTTCAGGAGATCCTGTTTTTGCTGTGTGTTCTTAACCCAAACCTTGGCTCTTGTTTTGAGAGAGGCAGGGCACTATCAATTCCCTATTCATTCTTTTCACAATGCTTCTGAGTTTATAGATCACTGTTGTATCCTCCTCACACTTGTTTTTTCCCTGGCTGAGCTCTCTGCCAGAAGGTAAAATTGGACAGTTCCTTAACTGTAAATAAACATTGAAGAGAAAGTAAATTACTAAAATCCAGCAGAAATTAGTTTGGATTTGCAGAGCTCTTGAGTGACATTTTCTTTTGCCTGTTTGCAGTGGTTTATTTATTTATCTATTTATTTCTCCTTGTCTTCCAGTGAGTCAGCAGTTGATAAACCGCATTGATCAGTTCTTGGAAAATAAAGGTTCACAGTATTACATGAAAGGGATCGACTGTATCAGAGTTTTTAGAGAGGAGGCCGTGAAGGTAATGTTAATGTGTGAATAGTCTTGCCTCTTTCAAACTAAAGGCATAATGGACCTTTTTGCTTGATAATTTATTGCTGCAGCAAAAAAAGTTTAACTTTAAATATGTTTCAAAGTTTAGAAATAGAGTTGCATTTTATAGGGGCTTTTATTGTTACTGGAATGGGGACTAACCTCTCTGGTATTACTTGCTGTTGTTTGTTTTCTTTTAAACATAAAACAGAAGGCCTATGGCCTGATGCTTGTGCTAGTTAAAAGTGCAATCCTACAATTTTCTTCAACAAAGGTAGTTACAAGAAAGTCTTTCTAGCTTTCTGAAAGGCACTTTTTGTGGCTCACCTTTACTTAGAACTCACGTTTTTAATAGAAATAAACCCCAAATTCTGTAGAGACTTTTGTGTTCACCATGTTAAATGATTTCACAAAGAATTAAGCTTGCAGTGCTCTTTAGTAGTTTTAGTATTTCTTGCTTAGAGTTGATGTTATATTTTTTCAGCTGTCCAAGGTGCAGTGCTTTAATGACTTTCTGCAAGCTCTGAAATCAAAGTTGGAAGATAAAGCCTTATCTGATTTCTGGGAAATCATGGTACAAGGTAGGATGGCGTTTTAAAAAAATTAAGACAGTTTCTAGTTTTATTATGCATTTATCCATTAAGTAACAAAACTTCATTAGCAGTGGGGCACTTAGACTAACCCCACTGCAGCATTTTGATATGCTTCATTCCTGCAGCCTATTTAAAAAAACAAAACAACTTTCATGTTACAGCTTCCCTTCCTTTTCTGCACTAGTAGTTTCATATCAGCATTATTCATAATGCATTGCCAAGTCTTGTTGAAATGGTAAATTAATTGTGGAAGAGACAAATGTTATAGAGTAGAGAGAAAAAGACACAATTCGAGAATAAATGGAAAAAACTCATGCAGTAGAGCTATAAAAAGATTCTTGCAGTTTAAGCTTCCAAAAAGTCATAGATAGCGTTGAAATGTGCCACTGATCATTTTGTATTTAAGTAACCTGAAGGACAGAGTATGTGGTAATATGACACCAGCTGATGATTAAACTGGGAGATACAAGGCAGTGCCATTCTAAAAGACATTCAGAGACTATGCAAGTGATAAATAAAGGAATGTTTTCACAAACAGAAAATATAGTGGACTAAAAGAAAAATCTTTACATCATAATCTTGTTTTTAATTGGAACCAATGCTAAGAAAATCTGTTAAATACCCAGCTGTATCTCTTAAGGGTGCATGCTATAAAATGCAGTGATGTGCTTTTGTATAGTACCATTCAAAGTGGTGAACTCCAGACGTGCTGTAATGTCTGTTTCGTCCAACTTCTTTGAATTACAGGGTGGGAATTTGTTTAGCAATGTGAGAAAACCAGCACAGGACAACACTGACAAGAACATTATATTCAGTAGTGTTGTAGGGGACCTTCTCTGTATAAATTTGGAAAAAGAAACCAATAAATTTTGAAAGTAGCAAAGTTGGATATTTCTAAGCCATAAATCATTTTTAGTTAGTATAAATCAGAGTTTTTGACAAACTGGAGTATGTTTTTGAGAAAGAAGTCAGCCAAACAAATAAATACAAAGTGAGATGATGTTTTCGTACAGCATAGATTTCCTTTCCTTTGAGAGCATGGTGAAATGATGCTTGATGCATAATCTGGCTGCTCTCACTGGGTAGCTGAAATTGCTTTTTTTTGCTACTAACAAGAGCAGAAGTCCTGTTTTCTCTCCTTCTTGCCACATGACCCATCCCCTCTTTTCTACCAAATGTGGCATGCACTGGGTCTTGTCACGAGTCACCAAAAGAAGATGGATGTAAGGGAATGAGTTAGTGGCTCAGAAGAAAGGCAGATCTGTTTGACAAATCCCTTTGTTTCATGAAACCCTGCCATGTGGTTCTGTGGGCACATGAAGGTGATACTATACTTGCACTGCTGCTGAAATTTTTATGAATCTCCTATTCTTTGCTCTCACACCCGCAGCTGCTTATTCAAGTACAAGCATTTGTTTGGCCAGGTGATGAGATAGACTGGAAAAACCATTGGGGTCAAAATAAATGGAGACTTTTTAAAAAAAATTTTTTTTGGGGGGGGAGGTGGGGTGTCACTGCACAGGCTGGTGCTGCTGGCATGACCAAGGAACAAAGTGGGGCAGGACCAGCACTTTGGTAGTCAGACAAGGTAATCACAGCACAAGTGTCTGGATGCTAGGAGTTAATTTTTCTGAGGACCTAAGAGCATGCTGTGAATGACTAAAAGTGTAATTTCTAATAGATTTTCAGCATTTCATCTGTGATCTATGATTTTAGTGTCTCATTAGTTTGATTGTCACAATATTAGCAGTTTCCTAAATGGATACTTCCACAAGCTTATGAATATGCTCATTAATTTATATTTATATCATATTTTATATCGTAGTTGACTCATTTATGCAAGTCACATTTTCCTTTGAGTGATACTCATTTTTTTGCTGGTGATGATGACACATCCAGAAGTTGGAATGTGGAACACTTTCTTCACTTCTAACATTAGGTGAATTTTGGGAAGCCTTCTAATGATATTTTTATGTCTTTTTTTCTTTTTTTTTTTTTCCAGACAGAATTTCTTTGATCACTAAAGATGAAGCAGAGGAAAGTTCAGTGACAGGTGAAGAGGCTGAGAAGGTAAAGTTTTTTTAATGAGCGTGTGTTTGTATAGAGCCCTTGCTGTGGAACTGAAGACTTTCTTACACGGATAAATCTTCAGCTGAATTAAATAAGATCCATATGAAGAAATAAGAATGTTCATTTGCCACACAATGGAAACTCCTGCATTTCAGGGCAAAAATACCTTAGCATGTACTACAAAGTTTTACTTCAATTGGTCTTTAAAAAGTAGCATGTATTGAAATTAATTGAAAATATCCTCTACAGACAATAGGAACTCCAGCAACTCAGTGTAATGGAACACCAGAGTACTATTTACATATGTAAGATCACTATTTGAACTTCACAGAAAATGTGTTCTCTCTGGTAGCATGAATTCAAAAATCCAATACTTTTTTTTAAAGGTTTAGTGAACTCCAGCAATTCAAGTTGTTGAGGCTAGTTTTCACCATACATGCAGTGATACCAATATTTTCACTTTATGCAGCTCTTGTGGATTGATTGGTGGACATTATACATGATGCTGGGGATATTACTGGTGACCATATTAGATCCTTTTGGAAATGGGGGTTTTGGACTATTTACTGGTATAATTTGTACAGATATGTAGCATTTCATTAACTACAGTGATGAATGAAAGATGTCCCAATTACAAAGGACTGAATTGTAACTGGCAGAATGGTGCCTTCTCTTTGGAAAGAAGCAGAATTCAGAGCTGCTGTCAAAAATTGTATTTGTGTGGAGAGGATAAGATGGATGTTTTTGTATCAGGCTTCTAGTTTAGGAGAAAGGTCCTTGTATCACAGATCCCCCCGAAGGTAAAACTGTGGCTAAAATCACCATTTTGCAGAGAAGTAGCTTTTATGAAAGATGCCACAATGATTTTTGCAACTTCCAGGCCTTCCATTAGCAATAGCCAGAAGTGGGTCGAAGTAGGTTCTCTATGATTTAGTTGATGAGTAGAAAAAGGTTGTATTTTAGAAACTGCTTTTTTCATCTGTGACAATTTACCTCAAGGTGAAGAAGGCACAGAAATGTCATGAAAATTAAAAGCTAACAAATTAGGAGTCCAGAAAGCTGAGCACATGTGCAGGATACAAATGACAGGGTATGATGATTTTTCTAGACATGAAGGACCTGCTGGCTATTTATCATTACACATAAATGTATAGAGCAACTTTTCCCCCAGTGGTGGTTTTAAAGAGTATCAGTCTTCTTTATCTACTTCAAGTGCTATGAATTTACTTGGAAACTTCCTAAGACAATATTGTTCTTGAGAACTTTACTTTCTAGTCTGAAACTATCACTGATGCTCTAAATACGTGCTAATGCTGTGTGAAATAGCACTGTTCCTTAAGGAAATCTCTACTAACCACAAAGACCTGGCAGCATACCATTGTCTTCACTGTGAGCTTGTGGTGACTGAAAAGTACTGTGCCTGCATGGCAGTGCAGCACAAATGATAGAGTATCAAGGACTGGATTCACAGCTGCCAGGCTAAGCTGGAGCAAAGCATTTGTAGACTGGCTGCAAATTTACATTTCTGTTTACCATCATCCTACAATCACCATATATTGCAATACAGGAAACTGTTTTGTGACTGAAGGTCATTTTGTGATTGATTGAAGGTCATACAATAGCTGTATCTTCCCATTAAATTGGGGAAATACAAGATACTGCATGAAATCAGTTTTGTAGCAGAGTTCTCTTTATACAGCAGTTACCCTAACTTCCAGTCCAGAGTAATTGAATTGCATCTCTTTGCTAAATAAGCAATTGGCAATTCCAGATATTCACTAGATAACCACTTCCCCATAAACTGTCCAAATCCAAACCCAGAACCCTAATTCCCATTGTCTGTCAAGGGTTCATATTGACTTTTTCATTAAGAAACTGCAAGACTGTGTATTCTTGGAGTAAGATCTGCAGGGATAGAATATTTTGTCTTGGTATTGTGGGGCTGGTATAAAAGCTAGTCTTCTTTGGTCCAATTAAACCCTGCCACAGGTTTCCTGTGTGATACAAAGCCAGCATTTTTTTAGGTCTACAGCACATTGCAGAAGTGGTTCATTTGTTTTCTGTACCGAAGGCAATACCCTTCACTTAAGGGTTATATTGGATTTTTTCAAATATCTTCCAACAGAGTGAGATGCAAGTTTTCTTCACCTCTGCAGAGGTTATGTGCAAGCCTGTAGGTCATGGGGTTGTCTGTCATTGTAGTCCTTTGTGACACAAAAGCCCTTTCTCTTACGTGCTGTTTACTAGCTGCTAGTAGTTTCAGGACTGTTTTGTCTGTAAGATTACAGGTTTTATAGGGTTGCTGTCTGCAGGAAAAAGGAAGACTTACCAGGCTGCTTATTAGGCAGGTCAAACTTCTTTTTATTTTTGCTTGAGGTAGGTTATGCATGCATATTTTCCTATCACTGAGAAAAATTATTTCTTTTTTTCCCCTGTAATAGTGGAAATTCTCTTTTTAGAGCATGAGGATGGTAGGTTAAAAGAGCAGGAATGTCAAGTGCTTTTACTGGTTGCTTTGAGGAAGATAATGGATTTCAGCACAGCTATTATATGTAATTTGCTTTTGCATAAATGTAAAACAGGTTTTCAGAAAAAAACCCCAACTTTGGATGTTCAGCATTTGATAGAAACTTCAGGTTTCAATTTACTGCAAGTCTTCATTGTACATTTCTCTGGCTTTTAGCTTCCTTTGCATAATTTAGTGTGAGAAAGCTGATTGTAAAAATTTTGAAAAATGTGCTGCTTCCAGAAATACCATTTGATTCTTAATTAAATGTGAAAAAAGGAAATATGATCTGGCACAAAAAGCCTTTCAGAGCTGACAAATGTCATTAGTTTTTAGTTTCATAGTATGTGCTTTATATTACTACTAGATTAAGAACTCTTCCAACAAAAATGATACACAGGCATATGGCATCCTGAAATTCTAATTCCTTCTGGCCCTGTCACGTTCCCTGCCTTTTTTTTTTTTTTTACAGCTACAGAATCTCTATGATAAGTTAAACTCAGCATGTTACAACATGAATGTTGTCTGTGGAGTGAGACTTCTGTATTCTTCTTGGATATTGCTGTTTAGGATGTAGGAAAGGACTGACCATTGGTCACTGAGACAACAGGGCAGAGGTTTCCTATATCCTCTGTCTTTGGTGTTACCCAAACATGTATTTGTTTTTCATCCTGGAGTATGCAACAGGAAAATCACAGAGTTTTACTCCCGTGTCTAAAGCTGTTACTAGGGTTCTAGAGAAGAATCAGAATATTGTATTTATTTAAAATAATGATTAAGCTTTTCACACTACAGATGTATGGTCTCAGAGGTTGATGATGTTAATAGGGATCTCATGGCCTCTTACACTCTCTGGCTGATACAATTGAAGTCCCCAGCTGAACAGCATCTCCCTTCTAGGAGCACAAAAGAGTTATCTAAGCAGGTATTTATAGCCTGTTTAATGTGGCTATATTTTACTTAGCTGTTCTTTTTCATCATCTGGAGTTACAGTGAAGTTGTTTCTGACTTAAGGATGACAGGACTCCAAGTCTGGAAATGTGGCTTTTCCTCCTTAGCTTCACATCTCTGTTGTCTTGGGAGACAGGGTTGTTTCTGGCTCCATGTACTTGTTCTGGTGCGTTTTAATAAGGAAAAAAAAAGATTTTATATGAAGGATATTGGTAAAAAGGTAATAACTGAGACTTGTAGACAACTGGATGCTTTTTAAAGTAAGAGTTAAGTATTGCCATTTTTCTCCTACCATTTTAGTTAGTTTTTTTTTAGGCTAAGAGAAAAATCTGTGAAATAATTTGGAGGTGGTTGTACTCCAGATATTGTCTGTATGTTTGATTTCAGTTTTTATAGTATCTGAGCAACTTACCTTTCTCTTCTGTTTATGACTGTCATGCTTCAAGTGAAGGGCATATGGTGAGTTGTATCAGCAGCTATGGCAGTGTAATTTTGCATAATGAATTTTCCATTTTTGAGACTGGCATTCTAACAGTCTTGCGTGTTGGAGGGTTGTGGTTTTTTTAAATTCCTATCTTTGTTCATTTGGTAAATGTTAATTGAATTAAATAGGGAAGCTTATAAATTCAACACAGAACTAGAATGCTGTGTGTAAGAAATGTCTCAAAGAAGCCACTGGTCACCCTCATGTATATACTCATATCATTGGGGGTATTTTGTTATCCCTGAGCATTTTGTAGCCACACAAAATTATTTTTTAAGAACATAAACCTGGTCAAACTAAAATGGATAAAACTTCCATCTAATCCCATATCTGACAGTGGACAGAAAGGGATGGGTAGATAAAAATGTATAGTCCCAGGCTGCAGCCACTGATGTCTCAAAAACTTTTTGTGCCTGAGGTTGTTTTTCTGTGGAGTTAGTAGACTTCAAATGATTTCTCTTCTATGCATCTTCCTTGTCTCCCCCTGAGTCTAGAGAATAATATTTGCAGCATCCTTATCACAGGGTGTTCTACAGCCTAACCATGTGTTGTCTCAAGAACCATATCCTTTTGTCTTTTTTTTGACACACTTCACCATAAAATCCTTTAAAAGCAAGTCTTACCAAGTTTTTTGTAGTTTAAGATGGTTTTGGAGGGTGGAAACCAGAAAAAACTTACTTCCTTTTTAATTACAGGTGGATTTGTTTTGATACACAGAGGAGACATTCTGTTAATTTAACATTAAAGGCTCTCAGTTTTGTCAGTATCACATAAATACATTTTATTTTTAGTTCTTGGCTCCAAAAGAACAGAAGAATGAAACTCTGCCTCCTACAGATGAAGGTGGTGATGTTGATGATCTGGTGAGTACCATAAAGATATGGTGTGGCTTTAGAATTGAGCTCTAAGTGAAAGGTACAATGAGAGAGCCAAATGCTTCTTAAAGCAGTAGAGATTAGAGTGCATGGCTGAGAAAACACCTAAGGAAGTAAATCAGAAGAACCACGTGAAATTACTTAACTTGCTATTGTAAAATTTAGCCAGGTGTGTAATTTCATGATGGCAAATACTATGTGATATAGTAACATAGGTGTTTACAGGGGTGAAATGTGTCCTCTGTGTTTGAAAAGAGCCAGTGAGCCACTCATTTAATAGTGGATTGGTATAATTTGCTGTAATAGCATTTTAAAAAGTTTGTAGATGTTGAACATCTAGTTATGTGGGTTGAAAACTGAAAAACATTTTTAAAAAGATGGTTTAATCTTTTGAATTAAACTTCTTTATATAGGCTTGCTGAAATTCAAGGATACCATTTTTTTTAATAAATATTTTAGCCATCTTTTACAGGCTGACTCATTACAAATCTGTCTCCATGGATTAAGCTGATGGTGTAGATGGTTTTAAGGAAGCTTTGATAACAGACAGATTTCTACATTTGGACTGCACTTTTAAAAATCTATAAATGGCACATATGATTATGTGAAGATTAGGTTTTTAGGTTTGTTTTTGTACTTTATAGAAGATTAGTACTGAATTCTGTGCAATCCATTTATGTTACATGGTAAGGATTTCCAAATTTGCTTGGTTTTCTCGGCACTAATGTAAGAAATAACTTCAATGCTGCTTCTTTCAAATGTGTTTCTTCTGTTTGCAGCTGGACATGATGTGACTGGTGATATATGGTGACTGTTCAAGCAAAGTTTTGGAAGAGATGTCTCTGTGAGGTGGGGCACAAAAGAAGATGCTAATGAGAAGACAGTGCATTCATCTTTATTTTCGCAAATGAGAACAGAAATTCCACAAATGTTTCCAGCTGGCATAAATGTCATCTGACTTTGAAAACTAGAGCAGAAGATTGAAATTGTCTGAAGTACTTGGAAAGTAATGATACCTTTAAGGCATCTTTTTTTTTTTTTTTGTCTTTAGAACACTGAATTTAGCTTGTCCTTTGTATAGCTTTTAGCTAAGCACTACTAGCAATACAAATTGAATGAGAATTTGCTCTGGTTCCAGAAATTCTTGTTACATTGCCCAGGAAGGAAGACAGAAATGTCACAGCAAGGTTACAAGGTAATACTGAATAGTTAGTGAAGGTAACCCTATAGGTTTATTGTTACAGAAGGGGAAAAGTCTCTATTTTCATGCTTCAAAAAAACCAACCAACTAACTCAAAACAAATTAACAAAAAACAAGATAGAGCAAAAAAATTGAAGCCAACAAAGCACCATTAAAACCACCACAGATGCTTGTGAGAAAAAATTCTAGGCCAGGGACTCACAAGTTAATAGTTTGAAATACACAATAGAATCTAAAGCACACAGCAGAGCCAGGTGTTCTGATTTTGCCACACTGTTCCCAGATCAGTAATTATGGTCATCTCTGTACTACAGGTTCTCTGTCCTGTCAGCTCAGCAGCAGCCCAAGCTCTCTGTCCCTTTCTGTTACACATTTTCCTGTTTCATGTGCTGGGATTTTTGATTTTTTAGACTTCTAACTAGCATGGTTACTGTCATTGTTCCTGGTGCAAAAAGGAAGAATCAGTTCTATGTCCATTTCATACACTGCTGAGAACTGCTGCTAACCCAGAGCAGAAGAATCCCTCCAAGCTGTACACTGACAGCTGTGATAGATAAATGATAATAGTTAATAGTGGTAAAAGGATGGAGTAATGTCTACACAGAGCAATCCAAACTAGTCAGATACTGGTTAGAAAGAACCAATCAAGTCTGATTACAGAGCTGAAGAGACAGTAATGACACTTTCACACATGCTTATCTGTTATAACCAGATTAATTCCTTTAAAAGCTGTTCTTTCATTATTAGAAATGTGCAAATATACTGTGCAAAATGGTACTAAGATCACAAAAAAAGGAAATGTCATGATCTGTAGTTGTAAAATGTTGTGGAATATTTACGCTTTATACTGGCCAACAGCTCCTGTGTGGGAAGCAGCAATTGCTCTTTGCCCCTACTTCCTTACACAGCAGTCTACTCTCTCCTCTCTTGCATCCTGTCCTGACTGAGTTGAAAGCATTTCTCAAATATAGATGGCAGGGAGCAAGTGATTTTTGCAGACCTTTATAGCTTTTGTATACCAGAAGATATTTTTCTCAACTGTAAATAAGAACTATTTGATCAGTGTTCTGAATGTCTTTTAAGGCCAGTATATGGAGTATACTGGCTGGGGGTTTCTTTTGCACTGTTTTGTTTTGTTTAATAAAAATATTTTAAAGGTTGAGTTTTGTCTTCAGAGCCATGTTTGCTAAAATCAGGTGCCTACTTATGCAGTACCTAAAGGAAACAATCAAAAGCCCCTTTTCTGGGCCTACAGTACAAACATTGGGTATCAAAATCCCTCCAGAGAAGCAGAGTATACTTATTCTATTCTTTACAAATTCCAAACTTTGCAACACCCCAGTAAAGTAGTTTTTACTGTATTGCAGAGATGATGAAAAAAACTTGATCAAAACCACATAGAATATAGAACCTGGTGATCAGAATATGGAGTTACTTTGTTTCTTTTGATTTAGTTGGGCACATTTCTAGAGTGTATTGCTTCTGTCAAGGGAATATACATTTAGTTCATGGAGAATTGCTGCATAGATCTTCTTGCTGCCTGTACAGCACAGTATGTACATGTAGGCTCACTGTGGTGATTGAGTTGCTAGTACTGAGGAGATGAATGAGAATTTTTGACTCAAATAAAAGTGAATTCTTGGAAGGCAAGAAAAGCATCTTTCATTCTGCCCAGCCTTCTGAATTCAGTCTTCAGAAGTTTCTGATCTTAGTGAGGGTCTGTCAGATCAGGAGCCTGATTTTACATTTGTTCTTTGCCAAAGGGCCAGTTTTCAGGTTCTCATGCAATGACTGGAAGAGATCTCATATTTAGTTCAAGCTCACATTTTCAGTTACAAAGTCTGACTTACTGTTTAGTATGTCTGACACATTATTTGCATTGAGAATTCTCATTTTCGATTGCCACGCTGACCAGTCCTCAGAAGCACTAGAGCAGTTAGTTGTCCACTTCAGAAGCAGCTATAAAGGAAACATAAAGTGCATTTGTTTTCCTGCAAACAGCAGAACATTCCTTGTCATGTACTTTATAGGCAGAGAAATTATCAGTGTCTACAGAAAAGAAGATTGTGGTTTTGTTGTATGTTACTGGTTTATTTTCTCTTTCTCCCCTGGAAATAATGCCTCTCTGGAAAGCTTTTTGCTAGTGGTATGTATGGGGCAGTAATCTTAGTCAGCCTTGTTTGCCATGAGATCAAAGCTTATGATTGTTGTCTGTGTCTTTCTGTTAATCCGCTGCTCATTGGGCAGAATCAACTGATGGAGGAGCAGTGATTTCAGCATTAGGTTGTAAACGTTTTATGTGGAAGTTGATGCTGGGAAGAGGTGAAAGGGAAAGGAATGATGAGTTCAGCTTCAGGAGAGTTTTACCTTCTTGGTGTGGCCCAGCACCTGAGAGTTCCAGCCAACAGCCTAAACCTTGTATCATATCACCCTAGTCTGCAGGACCTTTTCTTTCTTCTCTTCCTTAATTAGAAGAGGGGTGTGGACTAAAAAAAAACTATTTTGCAATGTGGACTGTGGGAAGTGGAGAATATCCAAAGGTATTATACCAGAAAGTGTAAGTAATATTTGAGGGAGCTGGGACCATAGCATGGAACTGAGAGTACTCCACAGAAAAGGACAAAATACTGGGTTTAGGAGTCACAGAGGAAAAATAAGACTCTTCTGGTTACAATATACTGTGAATCTGTAAATATCTAGGCTGTATCAATCCTGCACAAAGCTTTTTGCTCTGTCGCTGGGTAGTGCAGTCTGCTATCTGTTAGGCAGTTCTCAAGTTTGGTCTCATTCCTTTTTGTACTCAGAAACCAAATTTGTCCTCTTGGACAGTTGTCAATATGCCACAGTAATAAAAAATAACTTCTAGAATGTTACATAGTTGAAGACTTGTGATCTGTGTGCTGCTAATCAGGTTGAAATGAATGTCAGGTTAACAGTGTGATGTCAAAGTGTTTGGAGAATTCTGAAAGCAAGGCTTCATCTCTGTCCTTACAATGTGGCACCAAAGTATTACACATACCATCAAAACACTTCTAATGTGAAGAGACCTGTTCTGCTGCTCTGTGGTCTCTTAGTTGCCAGGGTGGATTTACATCTTGCTAACTTCCCTGGTATTTGGGTTTTGACAGAATTTTCTGTTTGATGTTGGAGCAGGGTCTTTGGTATTAGAAAATGAGGAAGGAAAACCAGTTATCTCAGTTGTGAATTCTACAGACACAGGCCATTTTTATATTCTGCATTTGCACAGAGTAAAAGGCAAGGGAGGAATTCCCTTGTTGATCTTCCCTTGTTGATTCCCTATTGATCTCAATAGGGTTGGGGATAATCTGGAAAGAAGAGTTTTGACTTCCGTGTTGCTAGACTGGCAAATATACTGAAGGATGTTGCTGCTGTGCTTGTAAGGGTGGGTTTGGATTTATTCAGCCCCACAGCTGTCAGTGTGAAATAAGCAGTTAACTTTAGCTGTTGGCTTGTGACAGTGGAAAATTCGTTTCCACTAAATTTTCAGCTTGGCTTCCTTTCCCCTTCCATCTTCATTCTTCTCTAGTTACCATTACAGTAATGGAGTGCAGTGCTGGGAGCACTTATGAATGTGAGATACAGGAAACCTCCAAGTTTTCTTATGTCTCTTTTGAGATGTAGGTTACAAAGATTTTTTTAAAAACTCAAAATGTTCCCAGTACTAGCAGGGGACTGGAGGCCCACCCAGGCTTTTGTTTCTGAATTCTTTGAAGAACTGTCACATAGAAAAACCAGTTCTTTCAGCAAGCCCTCACCACTTAAAGGTGCTGGTAAAGGAAGGCAGCACTGACTTCTGCAAAAGGTGACTTGTCTTTCTGGGGGGTGGAGTTTGTGTATAGCATTTCTCTGCACTGTTTTGAATGCAGCTCTAGGAGAAATTCTGTACCACTTTGGACTGTTTTTGTGATTACTGAACCTGAAAATTTTAGGGGAATAGATTACCACATATTAAAGAAAACAAAGGAAACCAGAATAGGTGAAGTTTTCTTTTATAATGCTGTCATAATCTGATATGAAGGACTAAAATAGATATATTTAAAAGGGCAAGGCTGTGATTTTTAGCCTCTCTTACCTTTCCCAAAGGATCAAAAACCACATTGAACTCTGCATAAAAAATTGGCATAGAGGCAGAGGTACTCTACAAGAAAATTACTTGGAAAACATTTGAAAAAAGATTAGCTAAAAGTTTGATCATATTTTTCCATGGAGCATGTTTAGGTAGGCAGAAAGATTAGCGTCCCCCTCTACCTTCCCTCTTCTACTGTTCTGGAATAGTACTTGCATTTATGAAAATAGAAGAACTAAACAGGAACTAGAAAACCTCACAATTTTGTTTTTTACAAACCAGGCATAACTTTAGTGCATCTGTTAGATGAGTGCCTTAAAATAGACTCTTTACTCATCTGACTCTGCACATACTGTACTTTAGTGACTTAAGCTGGATAGAAATTAATCTGCTTCTTCCCAATAAACTTCGTGAAGACAGCGTGACTAAGATACAATAAAGTTAATTTTGTTCCTTGTGATGCCTCCCCAGTACAAGTCTCAGCAGCTGACCATCAAAAGCACCTCTTTTGCCAGCAACCTGAAATACTTAGAGTACTTTTTGCTGTTACCAAATAATGAATTATTCCCCAGCACTAAAAAGTACTCAGATTTGGTCACATACATATTTACTGGTGTATTAATTTTTAGGACCCCTCCATATGCATCAAGTCAGCTGTATAGACTGCTGTGAAAGTTTGGGGAATCTATAATGGAATTAGTAGGTTGACCATGGAAATATATTCACTGTTGCTTTAAATATATCAAACCAAAGGATTGTTGTTCTTCATGGTCTCACTGAGTTCCAAGTCTGTCTCATCCTTCCTTCCAATTTTAACATGCAATAATAGGCAGTAATAACTGTCATTTTCTTTTCCTCCAGAAGGGAGTGAATCTTGCAGCTTTCAAGATATGAACAGAAAACAGAAATACCTCCAATGTAGGGTATAACTAGAAACGTTTTCTGTCTGCTTTCTGAGACAATGCATAAAGGGAGCACAAGCCCCTGAGGAGACCAACTGTGGTGCAGATATTTTTGCCTGAAGCATGTGGATCAGACATAATGGTAGGAAAAGAAAGGTAAAATAGCTGTTAGTACCTGATGGTTGGAGTTTTTATATGCTGGGATGTATGAGAATGCCTTCTCCAGCCTGCTAATGCAAGTAGTCAAATGACAAATGTTCTCGCCCCGTGGAGTGAGTACATCCACAATGTGAAGAAATGGCCCCTATGCTGACTTTTCACAAGAGGAAGAGGAGCTGTATCAGAATGCTTAGGGATCCTTTACTTACTGAGAAAGGAGGAAGTGGGGTGGAGACAATTTTTTTTCTTTGGTCCCAAGCAAGCCAGCATTGAAGGCCCTGATCTGAATGGGTGAGAGCCAGCCAAGAGCATTTTTTCCTGTGATGCCTTAATACTGTGCCTGTGAGTCCTGTGTGAATTTGATCTCCTAGTTATCATGAATGTTGAGAAGGTGTCCTTTCTCTGCCTGCAAAGGATAAAAAATGGCTCAGCTAAGGTGAGTTGAACAATCATGTGATCTTTGTCTAGTGATTGTGATGTAGATTCCTCCCCATTACTCCTTGGGAACTTTCAGTAGTTACCACCTGTAGGATCTCTACATTTCAGTCTAACACCAAGGTTTAGAAGGCTGAATGCTCTCCAAGAAGAGCATAGCATAAATGATAGTAATCCACCTTTCACAGAACTGTGCTGGGTACTGTACAAATTTGTATATCATCTGAATCCCACCTTTAACTAACATCTGATCTTCTATCAGCTCAACTTGCTGATTCACTTCCTTTCCTTGGGCAGGCTGGGGGGAATTGATCAAAGATAACATCAGCCAGCAAGTATATCCTTTTTCTCTCTGAGTAAGAGGAATAAAGATTTTGGGAAGGAAAGTGGGTTTGGTGATAGGGAAATTACATATGTTTAATGAACTTGCTTTTGTTTTACATGCTATCACTTAAAGCACCAGGACTGTCAGTGTGTTTTGTAGCTATTAAGCCATTGCTTAATAGCAACAGTAACATCTTTGGACAATGCACTTACTGCAGAAATGCCTTGAAGAGATGGAGGTAGGGAAGGTTTCTGTCTTTAGTGCTTTTGCTGGCTAACAGACAAGGAAAACTGGAGAGCACCTGCTCTTACAGGGACCATATGCATAGCTAAGCTGGGTGGGTTTGCTGCATGTTGTTGTAAGGGGTCTGGCTTTGTCACAAGGGGTGGCTCAAAACTCTGTGAAATCTGGTGGTCAGGCTTCTTGGAAGACAAAGGAGGTACTCTAGAAGACGTGAGTTCTCTATAACAGGTGAATCCTCAATGATTCCATCCAAATCAACCTGTAAATTAAACACTCAGAGAAACAGGTGGTGTCCTCCAGAGCTGCATTAAAATTTTCTCATTGTTTTAAGAATGTAAGAAAGCTAATGTGGTTCACTAGTTGAGGACAATAACAGTAGGGTTTTATTCCTAGTTCTGTTGAAGGCTCATTAGGGGCCATTTATTCACAGTTTCACAGAATATCCTGTGTTGGAAGGGACACACAAGGATGATCGAGTCCAGCTTTAAGTGAATGGCCCATACAGGCATTGAACCCACAACTTTGGTGTTGTTACCACCATGCTCTGACAAAAGTATCTCTGCCTGTTGATTATTCTTCCTCTGCAACTGGGGAAAGTTGTTTACTTATGATGTCTCCCACGGAAGGCAGATGAAAGACTTTTGATGGACTTTGGTTGGATGAGACTTCAGTTACAGAGGGTATGTCAGTTCAAAAGTTTTATGACAAAAGATTTGGGGGGATGGGAATAAATGAAGGAAAAATGGAAGTTATTGTGATGTTCCCTGGGCATGAGGAGAACATGATCATTAGTCTTGAGGAGAAATGGAATGGTGGGAGTTCCATTAAGTGTCCCACAGGCACCAGGAATATATGAGAGGCTGACATTAAACAGACAAAGACTGAGGTATTCTGGAGAAATGGAGAAGCAGTTATTCCACTTAATGACTTTGAAAGGCAAGGAGAGGAAACAGATGAGGTTTCAAAGCTTATTATTGGAAAGAACAGCCTTTCTATATCTCTTTTCACATTTCAGAAAGAATGATCTGTTTTACATAATGAGCATTTACTTACAGTTCTCCCAGACACACACACACTGACCTATTTAAAAATGCAAATGGTCGTGAAGTTCCCTTCGGGCAGCAGTGACAAAATCAATGTAGAAGGAATAGGGTTAGTCCAGCGAGACAATGAGTAATTGGGTTGTAGCTTGTCTGCAAGAGATTTCTCCACAGTCCTCAGGAACTGGGAGCGATATGGGCTTTAGCATTCGAATGACTCACAGCTCAAGGTTTACACATGAGATCGTGTATAATCCCTGTTAACCTAAAGCTGATGATGATTCAGAAGTAAGAACTGTGATGAGACAGAGGACATGTGAAAAAGAACAAACATGGTGAGAGGAAAACATGCAGGAATGACCTTTTGCTACCAACAGGTCACTGTAACTTAAAAGACAAGAACGACACATACCCAAGAGGACCACTGGAAATCAAGGGAACCACAATATGGATATAATTACAGATTGAATGTGTGCTGGAAGGCAGGACCAGCTTCACCTTCTATACAGCTGTGTACTCCTCAAGGGAAGATTATTCTGCAGAATCTAGTTCTTCACAGAAGAGCTGTGGGCAGTTTCAGAGATTTGGGATAAAGGGAATTGAAACGCCAAGTTGCAACTACATGGAGAAGACATGTTATACAAAGCAAAATTATTTCCTTTTCTGAAGTTTAATTGCTGGAGTTTTTGTGCAGGAATTTCCTTGCAATGGAATCTGGTCTTTAGGTTGCCAATGTCTGGTCTTGAAAAGTTCCTCTAGGCCAGGCTGCAAATGCTTGGTAACTGGTACAAAAACTCATCCTATGGGATGAGCAAAACTGAAGAAAATACAGTTCTATCATTCACTCAGTAGCTGCAGAATGGCAGGAATTGCTGGGTTGTAATTCTGTATTTTGTTAGGCTTTAAATCATAGAGTAGCTTGGGTTGGAAGGGGCCTTGAAAAGTTGTCTAGTCCAGCCCCGCTACAATGTTTCTTTAAAGAAACAATCAACCCCACTTCCAATTCCTAGAAGAGCAAATGCATCTGAAGATAATGTACCCTTGGCTATAGTCCCTGTTGTACAAATATTTCCTAAAGTCTCTGAGGATTTCCTGTGTGCTCTCAGAGATAGCACGGAACCAGCCAATGGGACAGAAGTTGATGTCTTCATTGCACTACAATTTTCCTTTGGGTAGCATTGACTGCACAGATGATGGCAAAATCATCTGAGGCAAAATCCCCAGGTACACCTAGAACTAGCAGCCTGGTTGATCAGGTTCTAAATGCTCTGGTGGCAGGGTGCAGGGAAGCTCGCATAACTGCTGTGAATGCTCTTCCTCTACACTCTTTTTGGCGATTTGTTTGGTACCCAACCAGCCAGGCATGCCTGTGGAGGACAAATTGTTCCCTGCATGAATTAAAGGCATCAAGGGAACTGAGAGAGGAAGAGAAGGGAAAGGCAACTCAAAAAGCATATACAGTTTGAAGTTAGATATTAGCTGAAAAAACAGTTCTGCTAGGTTGCAGCTCCAAGCCATGTGATTCCCCCTCCAGCCTCTTTTGCAGCTGTGCTTCATTCCCAGCTCTTACCTTCAGATAAAATCAGCAATGTGTGCTGCACTTCCAGGTTTGGGAGTAAAAAACATTAATTGCAGAAAATTGCCATCTGATTCTGACTCTTTGGGATTGGAATGAGGCCCCTCAAATCCTGTCTTAATGGCTTTTCAAAATTCACCTCTCCAGGAGGGTACTAAGGCACCATTCTTTGGGGACAGAACTATTTCTCCTGTGCTGCATGATAGACCTCTTGCCAATGAGTTGTGCTAGGCTGCTCCATTATAGTTTTTCTTCTTGTTCTTGCAATACAACTAATCTCTGCTCTTTGAGGCCAGTGTCAACCTGGTGACCTATAATTATTTCTCCCTGACTTTTCTTGTGATCACTAACTCCTGAAAATCATTTTGGATGATAAGGTGAGAAAAACTCACATTATGGTGCTGCTGTATGAGCAATTATGGTGTTAAGCATATGTATTTAATTCATGTCCAGAAACTTCTGTGAGTAATGAACCAAAGATTCTGATTTCCCTGCTGCTGAATTTCTAGCATGTACAGGTGGTAGGGTTTTTTTTCAGTGAGAGTCTGCTAAAAAGATTTCAGGACTTTGTGTGTTTATTAATAACTTAGTGGCACAGAGAGTTCTGTAACAGCTTACTTTCATCCTGAGGTTTTCAAAAGAACATTAGGTGTTGCTCCTGTTTTTCAGCTGAGTGGTTTGTAATGTGGAGAGGCAATATGCACACAGATAGGTCAGTATTGGTAGAAATGCAGATGTAGGCAGAGCAAGATTGTTCCTGTGGAGGATTTTGAAGATACCCATTTTGGGCTGGGGCACAGTCAGTGGCAAAGGCTGTGCTCTGCCTGCATATCCTGTGTGCATGTTACTGTGTCCCAAGGCTGCATTGATTTCCTTGCAAAATTAACAAAGAAGCTGTTCTTTACCCACAGGCCTTGAGGGTAGGTGTCCTCAGATGATGTCTGCAAAAATAGGCTAGATCTGAAAAAAATCCAGTGGAGGCAGGCTGGTTGTGCTGTTCCCTTACCCCCCTATTGTCTGTTCTACTCAAGAGGCTAAAGCATTTTCTAGCAATAACAGAGTTTCAAATTGAAATCCTTCCTCTACCTGATTCCTCTTGGCTGTTAATCTCTAGTCTGTGTCTTTATCACTGAAGTTCTGCTCTTATATAGGGGTGTATTCACAGGGTGACCAACTGGAAGCTGCATCTATGAAGTGACTATGAAGTACCAACCTAGAGCTGCATTTTCTGGGACACTCTCAGCCTCCTTTGCAGGCCTCATCCCCTCTGGGCCACCAGCTGCTTAGAAAAAAAGTCCTTTTGCTCTGAGGACAGTGTCTGTTTGACCACACTATAAATAAACAAACCCTGTGTTTTGCACTTCAGGAGGGATATGTAGTAGGAAGGTGGAGGGAGGTGGACTAAATAAAACAGGACATCATTTTACAGTAAAAGAGAGCTAGGCTCTGCTCTGGGTTCTGCCAAAGATACTCTGCACTTCACATTCAATGTACTCCTCATTTCCTCCCTGTACCTGATTGTAGAGGGATAGCTCCTCTTCCAGCTGCTCTTTGGAGCTGAACTCTGCTCCCTGGGTTACAGTGAGTCATCTACCTTGATGGCAGTTTTGACCATACAGTTTGTATGACAAAGGAATTATTTTTATAGCTCAAATAAGATCAAGCATAGATGATCTTTTAATGAAGTGATCCTTGTGCCTGATTGTATTAACATCAGAGGGAGACAAATGAACCTGAGCTGCAAAGAGCCCCCCTGCAGCTATAATTAGATGAATAAAGAGGTTCATATTGATCTATACATCGGCATGAGGAAGGAAAGAGCATCACCCATATGTGCTTTCAAGACCAAAAGCTGGTGCAGGCTGCAGAGATGTCAACTTAAAATTGTGATCCTAAAGCAAAAGTTTCAACCTGCTTGTATGACACTCCACCTACTCTGCAAAAGAGATGGCCTGGAGCAGAGTCTGTGCCACTGGAGCTTTAGGAGTCACTGTTGCCTGGGAGGAGCTGTGTTTTGTGTAGTGCAACTAAGAGAGCAGCTACACTTGGTTAATCTAGCAATGAGCAAGGTGGTGGTCTGGTATCCTAAGAAAACCCATTGTAGGATTTTCCTTCTTTATTGGCACCAAGTTGGCTTGTGCACTACTCAGTGCCTCAGTGCCCAGTAGTTCCTGAGTGCTGATCAGCACCTTCTGGCCAATTTCCCCAGTTTATATACTGAGCATGAGGTTCTGTGGTATGGAATATCCTTTCTGTCAGTTTGGGTCAGCTGTTCTGGCCATGCTTTCTCCTGCCTTCTTGTGCACCTGCTTGCTGGCAGAGCATCAGAAACTAAAAAGTCCTTGATTTAGGGTAAGTGCTACTGAGCAACAACCAAGACTTCAGTGAGTTCTAAACATTATTCTCACAGTAAATCCAAAACACAGCTATGTACCAGCTACTAAGAAGAAAGTTAACTCTCTCCCAGCCAAAAGCAGGACACTGCTGTAGCCCAGTATGTAGGTGTTTGCTGTCTCATGCAGCTGCCTGAGATGCTCACTCCAAAGGGAACATAATTCCTTTCAATTAGGCCTTCACTCCCTTGATTGCTTTTTAAAATGGCTAAAAAAACATTTTCAAAACCATCAAAGGAATTCAATAATCTGTTTATGCTTAATTCCTTGTGAGCTTGCAAGAGGGCTCCAGACACAATTGCTTCAATGCAGGGGGTTGTTCATGCACTCTTTGCTGTCTCCTGCAGTGTGGCTGATGGAGGAGACAATGCAGGAATGTGTCATTGGAGTTGGCGTTGCTCTCTGCTTGGCAAAACAAAGCATATAAAAGCATTTCAAAGATATTATGTGCTAGCAAACATATTTTATGTTCTGGTGGCTAATCGGTGATACTTGTGATTAGGGCTTATGGGATTTAGTTGTAATTTTGCTGAGTTCTGCCCTCAGGGGAGGTGATTTAGGTCAATTTTCTGAGCAGAGCTTTGAACAGGACTTTTTCATCAGTTTTCAGTGCTGCTCATCACATAAACTCGTCTTTCAGTGCTGGTACACCCCTTGCCTTGCTCAGTTTTTGTGCTAGAAGGACAATGCACTTTCAGTGCCCTTTTGTTTGAGAGCAACTTAAAGGGCAGTTCTTGAACCCTTTGGTAGATTCAACATATCTTAGACAGTTTCTTGGACAGCCATCCTTCCCCTTTCTGTGCCTCAGAAGGAACACCGGGCTCAGAGGCTTCCTGTGAAGGAACTGTGAAAATGCAGTGTTAAGTACATAAGATGGAAAGGGATGAGAAAAGTGTAATAATTTTGCTAGAGAAGAAGATATTAAAAGCTGTATTATATACATGAGTGAGGGGGAAATCAGGTCAAGTTAGAGGTGAGCTTGAATCAAAAATTATTATCTTTAATTCCTTCAAACCTAAATGGTGTTTTTGTGTCTTCAGTGGAGTTCTTTATCAACTGAACCAGACCAAACTGCTCACCTCCAGCTGTATGTGAATGGTCTGAGACATCATCTGTGATTGCATATCTCAGATCAAGATAAAAATGCTAGAAGCGATGTCTGGCGGTTTGGTTTTATTTTTGCTGGTTTGCATACCAGTACAGTTTCATTGACTTCATCAGAGAGATCCTTATTTTGGATATTCTTCTGAATAAAATAAGTCCCCCTGCATATCCAGATGGGTCTATGACAAAAATAAGGCAGCTACACTGCAGTAACTGGTTAGTCAAGAACTGTACTCATCAGAGAAGAGCTGGTTTTGTTTTCCCCTCTTCCTCCTCAGACAGCTTCTAAAGGTACAAATGAGACATTCTCCTGACATTGAGAACTGAGAATGCAATTAACAAGTGTCAGTTGTGCTAGTCTAATTAGTGTTTCTCTTGACTGTCCATGAGAACAATGCTTTGTAACTGGAGGTATTAACTGATTTATAAAACAGGATTTAGAAAGTAATTTTTAAAATTTTTTATTACTTTTCTACTACATGCCTGCTTGTGGAAGAACAGGATAGAAGTGTAGTAGAGAATCACTAATTCAATATGACACTTGTTTTGCAGTGTGGCAGGTTACACCAAGTTCTTCTGTAGCACCTGGTCTATACAGTGGGTAAAAATAACATTGGGTCTTACCTCAAACTGACAGTGGTAAGAAAGAAATTTGAAGCTAATGTTATACCCACATCCCCATCTTACCTTGTAATGGCCAAATGCTGCAGGGAGCCTGGAACAATGGTTCTCTTTGCAGTGTGTGGTAAGGTTTTAATGTTGTTATGAAAAGTGTTTCTTCTAACATGATTGTTTGGAGGGAGCTAAGACTTTAACATTAAAAGTCAATGTGTGAAGTGGGTTTAAACCTAAAACTGGGAGAAAGAAAAAAAAAATCACTGTCGTTTGAGCATGGTTTCTTACACTTTTCCTGAGCGTGCAGACTTTTGGGACTGAACAACAAGGAAAGGGCTCTTGGAAAATTTGATAAGTTAAATATATAATACTTGGAAGGGTTAGAAAGCAAAAAGATGTGAAAAACCTAAATCCCTACCCCATCCTTGCTCTCTGGTTTTTGGAGTGGTCTTTAGTTGAGCTGCAGGTGGAGTCAGAAAATCTGACCCAAATCTGAGGTTGAGTAATGGATGCAGTCCACGGTGGATGCACATGTCTGTACCTATCTGTCATGTCAGCTGATCTGCAGAGACATGCCACATTATCTGCTTCCTGAAGATGGCTTAAAATGCACCAGTGGAAGATTAACCTTCTCCTGCCCTTTGGGCTCAGGGGAGCACAGTGTTCTGAGGAGATACTTGCATAGCTCTGACCTAGCTGAGATGCCTAGGGCACTTCTGCATGCTTCTGTTCTGCATGATACAGACATACCTTGAGGCAGCTGGGGCTTACCTGAGCAATAACAGCTCCTTCTGTGTTTCAGTTACTCTTCAGAAATTTTAATCCTTGAACATCTGATCTGTTCTAATTTCTCTTCCATTCTTCTCCTGAGAAATACAGGTATGTACGTGGCATCTGTCTGTCACCCTCCTTTGCTTAGATGGAGATAAAGAGTTATTACTATTTGCAAACAGCCACGGCATCTGTTGGAAAATGCCTTTCCCATTTCAGATCTGTTTCTTTCCTTGACTGTTTTCCTCTTTTTCTGTAACTGGAAAAGGGGCCGCTTGTTACTTTACTTGTATGTTAGAAGTTCCTTTCTATACTGAAGCCTTTTGAAACACTGTAAGAACCAGGTACTGTAATTTGAAACAAGATCCCTGTGAGTACACCCACTTTATTGTCCTCTGCTAACCAGATTGTGTCTTACCCCTTGATACATGGTTCCTTTTCAATTACTGAATTAAGACCCAGCAACAAGCAAAAGCCTTGCACCCTGGGTATAATCACCCTCTCTCTAATGGTGGGGTGGTGAGTCACTGGAACAGGTTGCCTGTTGTGGATGCCCCATCCCCGAGTTCAAAGCCAAGTTGGATGGGGCTTGGAAGGCAGGGAGGTTGAAACGAGATGATCTTTAAGGTCCCTTCCAACTCAAATTGTTCTATGATCATAAAGCAGAGGTCTCTGTATTTACTTCATCATGTCTAGACTTGCTGTTTCTTGTCCCATTCCAGCCTGGGAAGCTATGGGAAGTTGCAGCTGCATCATGCTGAGCTGAGCTGGTGCTGCAGAGGACTCCCTTGTCCTCAGGAGCAAGACAATGTTAAATGAGAGCAGCTGTCATGATCCAATGCACTGATGCCTTCAATTGACTGGCAGGCAGTGGGATTGTTGCATTATGGCCATATTAACTAATCACTGCTGATAATTGTTATTAACCATTGTCTTAAATCTGTAGTATGAAGAAGCTTTAGTTCCTCAATTGTTACTGTTCTAGGTGAAATGCAAGAAATGCTTAACAATGTGTAAGTAGGATAAAAATGGAAGGAAAGCCTTTTTCTCTCCATCTCTGTGAAAAAGCAGTACCTTTTGCAAGGTCTCCAAACCACATGTGTGAGCTGTACTGGCTTGGAAGATGATGTGATACCCTCTAGCTCTGTTGGTTGCACAAGTGGTCTTTTGTGGTGTTCCCGCAAAATCCCATTGTGTATAGTTGTTCATAGTTTGTAAAACTTCTGTGCAGACAGAAGGCAAAAAGTGAAAAGCATTATTTCCTCTCCTCTGGCTGTGGGCATTTTCTCTGCAGTAGAGTGACAGCATTTTTTGGGTTTAAATGATTGTGCACTAGGGCTTTCCTCTTTTCCCTTCTTTGGAAAGTGGTTCTGGAGTCTAGGATTTCTCATAGTAGAAAGTGCCTTGATCAGCTTCATCCTGTTGCACTTGATGATCCTTGTGGGTCTCTTCCATCTCAGGATATTCTGTGGTTCTGTCATGCCCTGTCTTTGCTCTGATGGAATCAGACACATGGTTGCTCAGTTTACCATGACTTTCTGAGCAATTGCTGCTGATTGTTGTCACTCTTTCATCGATGACTACAGGAAGAAATGGAAGAGTTTGGCTTTCCATTGCATTTCCAAAATCCCTCTTTGTCAGGACTGGTTACAACTAGTCCAAGGAGAACAGACACTCAAGAGCAAAAATGTAACCCATTCATTACAGCTTGGAGAATCTGGACAAAGGACAAAAAGGGCCAAAGCCCTTCATTTCCTCAGCACGTCATGTCCTTTACTGAGACTGCCCCTTCTGATGTTGAGAAGAAAGAAAGGGTGATTAAACAAGAAGTTAAAATTACTAGGCCCCAGCTCCCAGTGACACCAAAAGATTAATGCATCATATTGGGGATGCTTCAAACTCCATGATATGCTCTGCTGCCTCTGTTCTGGGGCTGTTCAAAGTGGACTCTTCTGCCAGTTCAGTTAGTGATGCTGTTAGATTTATTGAGGACTTTGGCAATTAATTGCTTTCAGACCTGAGAAGGGCCTCGTTGTCCATCAGAGTTTTAATTAATCAAAGTGGCAGATGGGTAGTATCAGCCTCAAATGCTGGTGTAATTAACTCATTCATTATCATGTTCTCTTGCTCTGTGATGGTTTATAAAGGACATCTTTAATCTAGCTGTCATGATGCTGTCCCCACAGTAGGAGTTAAATGATTTTCATCAGTCTTTACCATAATTACCCTCTGTCCAGGATACTGTTAGGGAAAATGCTGATTTTTGCCAATAAATATGGAGGCCCCCCTTGGCTTCAGACAGGTGAGTAGAGTTTGACCTGCAAAGATGAACAGGGCTGGTGAAATCAGAGATCCCTTTGAAAGTCTCCAGAATACACCTTTTTAGGCCCTCAAAGCTGGGTGTGCAAATTTCTTCAGGAGGGCTTTGTTTGCAGCTGACCAAGTCCTTGCTGGGATATAGTGCCAGTTTGGGAGGAGTTTCTTGGGTCTTTCTGAAAATGCCCTACCAAGGTCATTTGAGACATGTCCTTATCATGAATGGATGCCCAGGAAACACTCCCAGGCTCATCTTGGTAAGTTGTTAAAACAGCTTTTGACATGCTTTTGGCCCAAGCTGCCAGCGTGAGGGTACCCAGCAAAATTCAGGAGTTGACACAGGTCAGGAGCAATAGAGAGTTTGGATGTGGCCACCCTTTGGCCTTTTTTGCCCCGAGGAATAAGAGTTTGGACTTGGCTGAGTCTGTAGCAAATGACATTGGCACCAGAAAAAGGTCTGAGCACACTGGAGTAAGTGCTGCTGTAGATATGCTCATCATGCAAGAAATGAAGAATTTGAAGTAGAACCAGAAGCAAAAGGACAAAGAACTTAAATTCTGTGTATCTGAAATATAACCAGTACTCCTCCTAAATCATCATGTGATGCCTGGGAGGATTTCTGACTGTCTTGTGGCAGCAACTGCTTCAGAAACTTTGGAGTGACTTGCATGACTGCCCATATCCAAATGGCTGCTTGCAGCCTGATAAGGCTGAAATGATATTTCCCAGATTGCCTGAAAGGTTGTGAAAAAGCAGAGACTTTGGCCTACTGAGGAAATGTTTGTCCTGGATGTTCTTCCTAAGAAGTGGAGGGAAGGTCACAACTTTATCTCAACTGTGGCCCCTTACATGAGGATGGAGGCAACCTCCCCACAGCACTGTCCATCCCAACTGTGAAGCCAGTGCTTCTCTCCACACTGAGGCATGTTAAATAATGAGATCATTCACCTTTAATGTGGCATCAAGAAGGCAAAGTAAAGAGTTCATATCTCTGACTGTTGTGTGAAGATTTTATTGCTGCCTGCATTGTTGCTTTCAAAACATGTGTTAGGAACAAAAAAACCATTAAAATTTAGATCAAAAATCCTCAGCCAAACCAATACTGTGACTTTATTAAGCACAAGGTTTTGGAAAAGAACAGCTTGACTGTTCTTAATTAAGGTTGTCTTTCCCTGGCAGATTAATTACCCAGAATTCATTGCAGATTCCTGGCACCATGGGTGTTATTGATCCAGTCAGGCTGATAGTTTGTGCTTGCAGGGATCTGTCTGTGATCCTCCTTCCATGGGAATTCGGGGAGAGAGAGAAGGAGGGAGCTGGCTGGTAGTTATTAATAGAATTTGGAGCAGGTTTTTTCCCCATGCTGATTAAATCAAAATGCTAGACAGTTGCATAATCTCGTGCATCTCAGTAACAGCAGCAATTACCACCACCACCACAGGACAGAGAAAAGTGTGGAAGAAGTGTGGAGACAGATGCCAAAGGAAACAGTGGGTTTTTTTTTTTCTGGAGAGGTAAAGTAATGGGATTTTTTTACATGTGCTCAGAAACAGAGTGCTGAGAGTGTACTATGAATGTTCCAAATACCTCCTGGGCTGTAGTTTTAGTGTAATATGATGTGTTCAAATCAAGTCCATGGCAAGGAACAGGGTTGCTGGTACCCTTTGATGTGCATGTGCAGGTCAGGGCTGATCCCACCAGTGCTTGTGAGCTCAGCCCAAGGCCCACTTGGTGGGGATAGGAAGCCAGTGACATCTGCTCCTGTCCTGCAGGAGAACAGCACATCTTGGCTTTCCAGAATGGGAGGCTGAGACAAGCTGCAGGTCAAGAGATGGGAGAGGAGCATTGATGTTTGAGTAGCTGAGAAAGGCAGTGCAAGGAATGTTCCTGGGTGCAGAGCTCTCCCTGAAAACATCAGTTCCTTGTTGTGTGGTTGATTCCCCTTCACAGATTTGTTACTTTGGAAAATTTAATGGGGACCAGCAGCTTTGACTTGTTGAGCCTCTGATCTCCTTCAACCATGCAAATAGTATTTTAAAGCCTCAAAACACCTCCATGTGCCTCTTGTTTGCTTTGGTTGTCAGACAAATGCCTTAGCTGAACATTTTCAGGCATGATTTCTAATCCCGAGGCTGTCCTTTAGCATGAGGCTGTGCTTTCCATCAGGCCAGCTTGTTGGCTGTGGTGGCTTTATTTGCTCCATTTTGTCTGGTACTCAGACTCTTTCTACATTTCCTTTTCAGTTTTCTTGGGATTTTTTGCAACCTTTAAACAAGAAAACAAACTATTCCCCAAAGCTCTGAAAGATGCTTCTGTTTCAGGATGTGCTGTAATGATGAGAGTCACAAATGGTGACAGGCACAGGACTAGCTGCCTTGCTGTTTAGAGAACCACTTTTTGCCAGGCTTAATCTGCAGCCTTGAAGAATTTGCTGTTTAAAAAATCCTGGGTTTTCCCGGAGTGTTTAGAAATTGTAGCCTGAATTTTCAGGAGGTAACAGTAATTTGAGGCACTAAATTGCCTTAGAAAGTGTTTTTTTTTACTTTTAGGAAAAGTTGAACAGCATTTTACTTTATGCTTGTTGCAAATTCAGAACCAAAATTGAGAATAGGAGGCAGGTTTCAAGTAACAGATGTAATGATCTGTAGACCCTAAGCACAATTAACTACAGGGCTGAGAGGCTTGGTTGTTGGTCTCATACTGACTGTGCACAGTAGGAGAACCTTACAGTTGCCATAGGTTCTTTCTCCCTTTTTCAGTAAGTGAAGAAACAACTGCTTTGGGGACCACATCTTGTATTCAGCCTGGGCAGCCAAACTTGCTTTCTCTGTTTAATAAAGTCAGGGGGAAGATGACTGAGGCAACTGTTGGATACATGGTACATGCAAAAGAGAGGTGGGTGCTTTTTTCTGACTTTACTGATAGGTGTCAATTTAAAATTGAGACAATGGAGGCCAGTCAAGCATCTCAAATCATACTAGACAACTGTGTGGGCAGTTTGGTGCTGAACACAATCGAGATGAATAATTCCTAGGAGGCACCTATTTTTCTCTGATGATTACTAAGGAAGCTTAGAATTTGACAAGTGGCCTTTAGATGTATAAATTTGGGTGAGCTGTAGATGACTACATTAAATATGTACAAAGGCAGGTGGAAATAGATGGCCTAAAGCATTGCTCAGCTCGCAGAGGTGGTTTACTGGAGATTGAAGACAGAGAGGACTTCAAGGATCACTCCACGTGCTGTGTACAGACAGCTCCAGATCTGGCATCTCTGACCACCAAGAAACCTTATCTGAATGGAAAAGACATGGATTGTATGTGAAAATGGCACTCAAGTGAAATGATTTTGCCTCCCTATACACCAATTACAGCTCTGACCTGAGACTGCTCCAAAGTTTGAAAAGGCTTTCGTGATGCAATAAAGTTCACAGCATTCACAAATTAGAGAAGGCTTGGGCATTAAAGAAAAAGTATATAAAATAAGTGAGTTTATGGGCGTCTGTTGTTATTTAATACATAAATAACTGGGACACTGTTTACATTGTTGTTCCCAGCTAAACCTGAAATGAGACTGAGTGAAATACTTCATTCTCTGTAAGGTGTGCAGCTCTGACTCTGTCTTGCCTGGATGCATGAGGCTACTTTGGCTTTTTTTGAGGATGGGAGGCCTTGTTTACAAATGTAACTGACCTTCGTAAGAACTCAGAATATTTCAGCTGATCTACCATATCAGCCTGTGATTTTTTTCAAGTCCTGCAGTAAGACAGGCTCAGTTGACCTCACAGAGCTGATCCACTTACTGCTCTCCTGTGCTCTTACTTAAGGATTGCAAAACCAGAGAAGTACTGAGGAGCTGAGAGAACAAAATGCCCCAAGGGCACAGCCCTGATCTTATGTGCCCACTCAAGCCTGAGGAAAAATCCTGCTGATTTCAGTCAGGTTTATGTCAGCCCCTTAGGTGATTGCATTCAAAATTAATGAACTTGTTGTCTGACAGACTTATATTACATTGGGAATTTTACCACTGTAATTGCAGACAGTTGTTTGCCATCTTCTTTAGAAAAGGACATCCTCTAGCCATTGAGTGGACAGCTGTTACATTGCCTTTAGAAGTGGCCAGTAACTTCTGGATGGGAGGGACTGACTTGCTGCTTGAAATTCTCAAACCAGATTATATTCTCTTTAAAATTGAAGTAAGTGTATTCCCATTCAGATTATACCTATATTCATTGTAGTTTAGGTTTTCAAATTTCCTCCCATTTCTAAACCAAAATACTTTCATGTTTCCAGGGGTTAAAACATATTCCTGCCACCACCTTGCCTCTAAATCTTTTTATTCTTGAGCCTGTGGTTTTTGCAATTCTGCTGTGAATTTTGCAGCTTGAGCTCAGATACTAATGTTTTGGCAACACTCCTTTCTGTATGTGAGGGAATCCAGGGTGCACTATCACTCAAAGCTCCTAGTTTCACAGACTACCTTACATCTCTTTAGAGCAATGTTGTGTTTCAGTATCCCTGTTCTTTTGAAATCCACTGAGGTGGCAAAGACCACAGTGTGTTACAGCTGCTACAATCAGCAGAGCCGTGGTTGGCTGGTGTAGGAAATTACTTTTGGTCTGAGCAGGTGCAAGCACATGATGACTTTTAGCAATGGAGCTGTGTGCACTGAATAAAACTAGCCCTTGGAGGCCACCTTGAATTAGGAATAATATATTCTATTAAGAATAATTGGGTTAGAGGTAAGATGATGTGTGCAGTAATTTGTGTTTGTCTAGTCTGGGTGATGCAGGTTTTTGTTAATCAGGGGACATGATCTAGCAAGAAGTTTGATTGGCTGCAGTCTGTGAAAGGATGAGTTTTGGTGCTGGACTCATAGCAAGGCTAGTTGGAGTCCAGTTCTTGAAGGCTCTTTGAAGTCCAATTTGTCCATGTTTCAAGGCTTCTTCCTCATTTCCCAGAGGATCCTCTAGGACCTGTCTCATCCTCTTTATTCCAAACCATCAGTGTTATCACTGCAGTGATTAATAGTTACCATGAGCCTCTTCACCCATCTTCCTTCTCTATACCAGTCCTATCCCTGCTCCCATGTCATAGTCCTTCTTCTTTTTTGTCCCTCATTTCTGATTAGCACAGCTTTTTCTTTACAGGCACCTCCTTGTCCTGACTATTTCCTTTTCTCTATTTGTTCCTTTCTCCCTTTGTCTCTCTCTGCATTTCAATTGACTTACTGGAATAGACCTGTTTAAAAAAAAAAAAAAAAAAAGTGAGATAAGAAAAGGACTTGACTTATCTGCTTCCAGGGGATGGATGAGGAACAGACTGCCTAACTCTACCAAGAAGTATTTTCACATGTGCAAGCATGGGAAAGTTCAGTGATCTTTTGGCAGAAGTAGAGTTTTCAGAGCTTCTTGTGATGATCTTCTGGTGAAATGCTGCCCTTGCTTTTCTCCTGAGACAGGAAGGCTTGTGGCTGATGGCACTGGGCTTCTGGGCACATCACCTTGACAAGTGATGCTATAGGCATTCTGCAGGCACCTCAGAAACAAGGGGCAGCCTCAGAAGATGTCCTGGGGTACAGCTTGGCTGCCATGTGCACTCAGGAGAGGAGCTGTGGATTTAGCCCAGCTCTTTACCATCCCCTTCCAACCATGTCATTGGTGATTTCTTCCACTGTCCTCCCTTTCCCTGTGCATGCTTGCTCTGAGCATTCCCTGTGTCTTGGTGTTTCCACAGCAATCTGTAGAACATGCAGCCCTGGAACAGAGGTTGACTCCAGCATTGCTTGGACAGGAGATGTTCTCTGTTGAGGGCAGAGCTGTACAGTCCCTGGGAAGGACACAGCACATCAGGGTGGGTACTCTGAAAATAGCTGCATGTACTTACCATGGTTGCCTCAAGCTTCTCTCTTGAACATAGGGAAGACACTACACAGGAACCTTACAGTGATGTTTGATAAACAATTTTTGCTGTTTAACGCCATAAACAAATAATAAGTCAAAATGCTAACACACTGTACGATGCATGCTGAGCACTGCCCCTTTGTTCAAATCTTCTTATGTGAAGTCTTGGCCTCTGATGTGTAAAGAGAAGATAAAAGTTTACTGTGTAAGGCCCTGAGTGGATTGTGACCAGAAAGAAAGAGTTTTTATTATAGCAAACAAATGAGAAAGGAAGTGAATTTCACAATGTGTTACAAGTGATGAGAGGAAAGGAAAAGATTACCAAGAGTCATTAATTCTCTTTTTTTATTATGTATATTTTCATTAGAAAACAATCTTGAACACCCAGGAATAGTTTTCTAATAAATGTAAGCTCATGAAGAGCACTTGGAAGTTTCCATTCTGGGTTCAGGAGAATGACAGGACAGTAACACAGTCGACATGGTCATTCCTCTTAGTCAGCCCCTCCCTTGTGGCTGATTTTTCCTTACATTGCAGCCTTCCCTTCCCCGTGCTTCCTGCCCTGGACAAAACCACAACCACCCCCTCCCTCCCAAACCCACAGACATCTCTGTAGTAGTCTCAAAGAGAGTATTTCTGCATGGACACACCATTGACTGATCTCAACCCTCAGTGAACATAGTGATTTCTTGAAGACCTGAATGAGGATCCCAGCAGCAGACCTGGGGATCCATGCAGAGACACTGCTTCCTCTCTTGGGCAGACCCTGTAGTAGTGAAGGAGGCCTTAAGAGTGATTTCAAAGGGGACTCACATGTAGAGATGCAAAATTTGCCCACTGGGGATGAAGATCCAGGGAAGTGTTCTTGCCAGCCCTGCTAGCTACCTCCATTCTTGCGCTCAGTCTCTCAGGGGCAAAAGTCCTGAAAGGATTGATGCATAGCTATGGGCTGGTTGTGCTTCTGGAATGAGGAAGATTTCCTCCCCAGGCCTGGCCTGCATTGCCTACAAAAGGGTTTGTTTATAATGGAGAGCTGATGTAAATGAGCCAAAAACACGAGGGAACAAGGCCATTTCAATTTGCTACTGTATAAAGCTGACAGAGATTCTTGCCCTCCTGTCATCAGAACAAGGCTCACCCAGGTTTACCACCATCTAAAATACAAGTGCTTTGTCCTTTGTTTTTGGCTCAGGTACATCATCCACTGTAGTTACCCTGAGGCTAAGAAAAAAAAGATTCCCCATGCCATTATCCCACAGCTTGACAGCAGTGAAGAAGAAACTTGAAAGCGGTTGCTCTTCTGGATCAAGAAGTGAAACTCCATGAAAAAGGATTCTGCTGGCCACATTAGTCTAGAGGGATGGGAGGAAGGTTTGTGTGCCTGTTAGCAAGGAGTAGAAGGGCTGTCCAGACTCCCATCTCAGAGAAATGTTCTACCATTTGGTAGCAAAGAATCACCCCTTTCTAAAGAAAGTGAAATTATGGAGTAGTGAGTGAAAGGGGAGGGGGAATATAATCTCATAAGAACATAGGTACTGAGATAAGCTGGTCAGAGAACATTAATTTCTGTCTCTCTAGGTGGAAAATAAGATCAGGTGGGTTAGAAGTCTGTTCATCCTTACAGGAAAAAGAACCTTTTATAAAGTGTAGTAGAAAAGCTCCCAGAAAAGTGTGGCAGGCTGGATTTTAAAGGAAAGCTCTCCTGTGATGAAGACCGAAGAGCAGAGTGGCTCTTACCAACTTGAGCTGTGAAAGGATGAGACAGGTCACTTGCAGGGGCATGGTGGGCATGTGCAGCTTTTGTGATTATTAATATCATAACCTGTTATCAGCTGATCAAAGCTGCCCAACAGTGGTGATCCTGCCACAGAAGAGTGCAGCTGGAGGCCTGATGCCACCTATCCCATCCAGATGGGAGCTCTGGTCCTCTGGAGAAGGCTACACTCTAGGAAGTCTCCTTGAGCAAACTTGGTCACTGAGACTTTCTTTGAGCAATCAGGGAACTGAACATGATGTCCTAATTCTGTTCAGCAAAACACATCTTGATGCATTACACAGCATGTAAAGGAGCATCTTCTCTTAGTACCCCTTCTCTACTGTTACTTGCTTCTTTAAGACTTAGATATCAGAACCCTCCTTTTAATTTTCTCTCTTTTTCTTCCTTTTTTCAATAAGAAATATGGGAAAAATACTGACAATGTGGCTTGGAAAAGAATTTCTGTCTGAGTTCTTGTTCCATTTAGAAATCCATCTCTTTTCAAGCAGTTGTGATGGCAGCTGTTTGTGCTTTTGCATCATTGTGCTTGTTTGAGGGGTCTTCAGTCCGTTTCCTGCTGCTGGAGCTGAGTGTCTGTTTTCCACATACTTGTCTTAATTAAATGCTATACAATAATGAGCATGAACCACAGATAGGGCAAGAGTACCATAAAAGTACTTCCCTCTTCTGTCTTCTCTTTGCCTGAAGTCAAAGTCTACATTGCATTTTCCACACAGCCACTCCCTAGCTCCTGTCAATACTTATTCAAAAATCAAGTATTGTTTTAGGCTTATTTAGGTTTTCTTCTCTTATGTTTTCAGGATAACATTTATAAATATATATGTATATGTTTACATATATATTGTCTTGCAATTCCAGTTCTGGAAGAGAAAACATCATTCTTTCATCAAAGAAGAAATTCACCCACTAACCTGGAGGTAATTTTAATAATGAACTAAGATAATTTTTGATGTCTGTGTAAACAGCACAGAACTGTCAGATTCTGCTGTCTTTTTATCTGACATGATAGATGTGAGATCAAAGACTTCTGGCAGTAACTGCTGCATGTCAGACTTGCATTATTGGGGGAAATATTCCTAGAGTCACTGGTCCATTGCTGCCAAATGGAGGAAACCAATTGGTGTTTTCACCATATTTCCTTCAGCATGTAAGAAATGGTTAAGGTCAATGCACTAGGCTCCTACACTTGCTTGTCCTCTCAGGATTTGAATGTCATTGTTTATCAATTGAATGAAATTGCCTGTCTGGAAATGCGAAGGATGTAGAAGACTTAAAAACTAGTCTGGGAGGAATTCTATGTCTGCTTATGAGATCTTCAGGGCTAGAGTCTAAGGATGGCAAAAGGGATGAGGCATCTGTTGCCTCAGAAATAAGAAGGAGCAGTCACAGGGGAGGTGACAGTGGAGGGGAGATCAGGATGCTCAGCCAGTAGTCACTAGGGCAATTGCACTGCTGACTGTTTTCCTCCAAGTGCTTGACCAACATAAAAGAGTAAGAGAAAGGAGCAGCTCTTCTGACCATGCATTCTCACCAGGAGATGGGTAGGAATCCTGGTAGATGTACCACAGATTAGAAGTGCTAATGGTGCAGCCTCATCCTGCACTGAAGAGCATTAGTGCTTTGCTTAGTCAAAATAACCTTTTTCTCTCAAGGAAATTGAAGAGAGGATGCTTGAATGACTGACCACTACATGTGGACAGATGATGGTCTTCAGAACTGGAAAGTCTTCAGAATGGTCCTCCAGATACAGCCATTGGCTCTAGTGTTTTACTGCTGCCAGATCAAGGGCTTTGAGAAGGGCCAGGGATCTGGCAGCCATGAGTAGTATTTTCCTGTTTCTCTGAGTGAAAACAGGACAGCCACCACTTCTCTTGACTCAAATCTATGCTGCTGTCTTCCTCTTTCCTTGGGTTGCCCATTCCATCATAGTAAGGTAAAACAAGAACCTCTTCACCACCTTGCTTGGGAAACTACAACAGGGAACACACTAGATTTCTCTGAAAAACAGCCCATAGATTTTACATTTTAAATTGGAAATCAAGTGTTAGCTGGGTATATGGGTTTTGCCAGCATTAGTGGTTTGTTTGTAGCAACCAATTAACAGCAGGCACTGAGACTGGCAAAGTAAATATGTATCAAAGACTGATGGTTATAGAGTTTGAATTATTGATACAGACTCTGAACAGTCCCTGTGTTCTCTGGTGACCCTTGGGTTAGTGCATGTGCTTGACCCCTTGCAGGCACAGAGGAAGAGGGTTTGAACTTGGCAGTGAGTATTTACCAAGAGACAGGATGGCAAGAATGGAAGAGCTGTGGAAGCTGGAGGCCAGCACTGATGTTTCAGCAGGCAAGAACAGCATTGGCAACTGACACAGAGCAAAACACCTCTGAAGAGCATAACCAGAAAAGCATTACCAGAAAGACCTGTCAAAGCTGACAGAAAATCAGGGGACTGGCAGAAATCACAAGATTGAGCAGGACCATACACACACGATTTCTGATGATGGCTGAACACAGTCCTCCACACTGACCACCCCCAAACAATGCTGGAGGACCACAAAGCCCAAGAACTGAGGGGTCTCCACAGTGATAGGACCCAGAATTTTCTCCATTGGGAGAAACAGCTGCCAAACTCTGCAAGCTTTGTTTGTCAGTGGAAGGTGATCTGACAGCTTTGTAACAAAGTACAGGAAACGTCTCTTCAGGGACCCAGCAGGCACGACCTGAAGAAAGATATGGGGAAGAAGAGATGCCTCAGTAGCATAGCTCTGCCCCAGTCTCGTCTATCTGCTAGAATCACCCAATACACAACTTATTTTTCATGTCTCAGGAGCGTACTGTCTCCATCTGCACCTTTAAAAGTCCTGCATAGTAGCACAAAGGGGACGGCACAGGGGAGATGAGAGAACTGTGCTATGGAAGGAAAAGATCCTCATCAGTATTTCTGCCATCAAAACTCTGAGGAGGAAAGAAAAAGGGAATTCAAAACCCCAACCCCCACACTAAATTTGCACTTGTTCTCTCAGGCTGGCAGCCTAGAAGTTCGTAAACTCAGAAGTACCTTGTTCTGGAGTAAACTGTTCTGAAAACAGTTTCCAATGGCTTCCCCCGAGTTTGCTTTGCTGGTGGCAGCCCTTCGGCTCCATGCTGGCACATGTATGAAGCTCTTTGAACAAGTTTTGACCTCCCTTTAGCCCCTCTGCCCATCAAGCCAGCTAATGACATGCTTCGTATTGCACAGAACACATACAATTGACAAATTCATAGTGTTGTTTAAATATTAAACAGTCTAGACAGGCTTTTGAGTCTTACGCCGCTGTGAAAAGGCTCAGACCATGCCCATCTCTGAAACTGGGCTGCGGGATCATTTGCACAGTAAGACAGACAGTAAGACTTGTATACATTGCCATGCAACAGAATAGACCCCAAACCGCCAGCCCTAAGTGGAAAGTTTATTTCTAAGCACAATATATGGAAAAAAACAAACCAACAAACCCCACAGATATAGAAAACGTTGTAGCAAATCCCTGGTCAAGTAGGACTTCATGTCTGTCACTACCCTGCACCTCACAGCCGCTTAAAATGTCATGCAATGGAGGAGAGGGCACTCGGACGACAGCCCCCGCTTCAGGCCAAGGAGGGTCTCCCAGCAGGAGAAGGCTGGAGGGACTCCCGCTGTGGTTCAGACTGTAACCAGGAAAAGGGCAGCGCTGCTCACCCCCACCACACACCTCATGACTACCGGGGGTAGACTTAGCACTTCAACAGGCTTTACCAACGTGGATTCTCACAACACCCCTGTGAGGTAGGTACGTATTGTTATTCCCCCTTTGCGTGGAGGGGGGACTGAGCCAAACAGCCCAAGGCTACAGAGTCAGTGGCAGAGCTGGAGTGAGAGTATGCAGAGTCCTGTGTGCTCAGAGTACACCACTCTTTCACAGCAAGTTGTGCTTCTGACCTCATCAAATTTTATCTCTTAGTCAAATTAAAGGAATTTGACTTCTCCATATTAAATGAGTGGAGGGCAGGGAGGGAAATGACATAATGGGTAACAGCTGTCCCTTCATATGCATATGCTTCCCCCTTCCCAAAAACACTGTAATTACTCATCTCTTGGAATGAGGCCAGCTTCCAGAACAGGCATAGGGGTGAGAGGCTGCTGTGTTTGCTTGCTTTGGCTAGGTTTCTCTCTACTTGAAGCAGTTCTTCCAGAGATCATTCACTTCAACACCTTCCTTCTGGGGGATAGCTACTTTCAGAGATGATTGGAATTGCCCCTTCCCTCTCCCTCTGCCCACCACCATCTCTTTTCTCCCCTCTGCCAAAAGCACTCTTTGGTAGACAGTAAATCTGGTCAGACAAACGTACACTGGCCTCAGAAACCATGCTGTTTCACACTGGTCCTCAGTAAGCTGGCTTTCTTGGATGGTGTTCCACCTCCCACAATCTCTGCCACAGAAGTAAGTACCTGTTCTGTTGCATTCTGATATTTAAAGGGACACTGTCAAGTAATCGAGATGAAAAATATGACCTTGCCTTAAGCTGCTAACCTCCATCTTCAGTGTTGCAGAACGGCTGCCATGTTCAAACACAGACGCTGAAGTCTGACACCTTCTCCAGTCCAGAAACACCTGACCTGTGACAATCTGGCTGCCAAAGGAGCTGGTAGCCCATGTTTGCCCTGTCTCCACAGAAGGTGTGAGAGATGCTGGTATGATGATGGAGGGCAGCTGCATTCAGCCATCATGCAACGGTGCTTGGCACTGCTGCTAAATGGATGCAGTTTGGCTGAAGACATTATCTTGATTTTGGAGGGAGCTGGGTTCAGGCTTGATCACTATGGTGTCATTGTTTTGTAATAGCTTTTGCTCCTCAATTATCTAATCTCCGTATTTCTAGTGTTCCTGCTCTTATGCTTCCTCTGTGGCAGCTGCAAAATAACTCAACCCTGTAGAGTTGGGACATACCCTCCATAGAATGAGGACAGTCAGCAGGAAATCAGAAATATGGATTTCCTCCTGTCGCAGAAGAAAGGTGGGGAGGAGAAGGACAGGGATGGTGAAAGGAATGGGTTGAGTGGAGAGAACCATACATGCCCAAATGGAAAAGGACAAAATCATTAGGGAAAGAAATTTTATTTTCAAGCTTGTAAGAGAATATTACAAACAATGGAGAGTAAAAAAAGCCCAAACCCTAAAAACTATTTAAAAAGTACTTGACAGTGTCCCTTTAATATCCACAAATGATTCAGCCATTGTGCATTGAAAGAGAATGTTCCTGAAGAGCAACCGATACCTTCGAGGATATATCCCACACAAGGAGACTTATTAGAAGTGCTACACAGTCACTCAGCAACTGTGCTCCCTCTTCAGACTAACTCTCTTTTGGATGATCGAATGGAATAGACTCTGTAATAAACTAACAGACTGCATGTGAAAGGATCAGCCTACAAGACTGAGTGAGACTGTTGCAAATTGAGCAGCAGAGATACAGACACCAAAAAAAAAAAAGTACATCTCTAATGCATGAGTGTCTGAATCAGCAAGGGAGCCGAAACCCACCAAAGATGGGTCAGCTTCTTGTGATTAGAGTAAAATGGAAGGAAATTAACCTGGAATGTCTGCATGGAAAATGATGTGTGTGGGTGGCAAGGTCTGGATGCTGGATTTGGGGTTATGAAGGCATGAATCACACCAGTACTTGTGCTTGAAACACCTGCGGAACGTTTGTACAAAATTTGCCAAAAATGCCTATACGTCAAATAAAGGTCATGGAGCGCCCTCCCCCCTCCCAGTTCTACCCTCACAAACCCCTTGTCAGGAACATTATGAAAAAAACAGGCTTCTTGGTGAAATTTCGGTATGCCTGGATTTTGTTAAGATTTTTTTAGTGAGACGATTCAATCTCTCTTCTGTAAATCAATACTGAAAAATCCCCAGCCATTTCACATCAGGTACCCCATGGTAAATCAAACAAGGCTCCAGTGACCCATAAAACAAAACAGCTCATAGCCCTGGTTAACTGGAGTCTGGAAAATAAAAACACTCCAAGTATTTCGTTCCCTTCCATGTTTTTATAAATCTCACACTACGTGTGTGTTTGTGTGCGCGCGTGTGTGTGTACGGGGGCTGTGCACAGAGCGTTACCTATTCCAGGTAATAGGATTTGTAAGACATGCTAAACCGTCTGTTCCTCTGCTTCCCCAGAACTCTGCCTACTCAGTTTGTAGTCTGTATTGCACTTGTTTTGTTGGTTTTTTTGTGATTTGTGTTGTTTTTTTTTTTCTTTTTTTTTTTTTTTCTTTTTTTTAAACAGGCTGGAAAACATTAACCTCTTTAGCATGAGTGTGCAGCTCTCCCTCCACCTGCTTTTTTCCTTAGCTGGCCAGGTGCCGCCTCTTATATCTTGTGCAGTTACTGAAAAAAGAAAAGGAGAGAAGGAAAAAAGAAAAGAAGAAAAAAGAAAAGGAAAGAGAAAGAAAAAGGCACACCATGCTCCTCTGCTTTATGAGTTCTTTGTCTCCTCCGCTTCGTGTTAAGGCCTCCTGAATTCCTCGGCTCAGACCGTCGTGACCCTCATGACGAGCTCTCTGTTACTACTAGACTGACTCCTCTGTTCGTGAGGCCTCAGGTGGCTGAGTATATGCAGGATGGTATAAGCACAGTGGTGGTCAGAGAGGGTGCCTGTGGCATGGCCGGCAGCCCGTGCCCCGCTGTCGGCTGGAGCGGAGTTAGTGGCTGTACCACCAGTGGAGGACGAGTGGGTGTTTTGGGAGGAGGGGCGCTGATTTGTCCTGGTCCCTGTTTTTTGCTCCTCCATGTCCTTTGTTTTGTCATAGTTCAGCACTTTCCACTGCTGATTGACCGCCTGCCACCGTTTAAAAATCCGGTAAACCGAGGGCCCTTCGTGTATTATGAGACCTGGAGGGAAGGGGGAAAGAAATAAACATAAAACACAAACAAAACTTTAGAAAGAACCATAAACCTTCCCCAGCACCTTCCCCCAGTTAGCTGGTTAAGCTCAGCTCTCCAGCCAGTGCTTTCTCAATGATAAATCCTGTATTTTAATTACCGACTGGTGCTCCTCCTCTGCTGGATCCCTTTTTCCCCTGAATTAAAGGGATTACAGTTTTATCTCAGCCATCGATAAACGGATAGTAAATGGAGCACAGTGAGTTATGCTCTTACAGCAAAAGAGTATCTGTTTACCAACAAATGCCCAAGGTTTATCTCTCACTAGGCTAATTTTGCATGCTGCATAGGCATGATTCACCAAGCTCAGGCTTGTGTTTGGAGGGGGTGTAACTGCAGCTGACGTGTCAGTGACGGCTGCTGCACCAGCACCGTGTGTGTGCACAGCCCCTGTCTCTCCCCACACATACAGCAGCAGAGCAGACACACCTGTGGAGGCCAGAGGCAGCAACTGAGTGGAAAAAGAAGTCTGTCTATACCCCTAAGTGGTTTGTTATCCAAGGCAAAGTTCTGCTCATCTGCAGAGCTGTACCTTATTGAACATCACTGCCTTCTTTCAAGAGGGAGCTCAGCACGCTTGACTGAAGGGGCAGAGGAGCTCCCAGTGTGTGCAGAGCATGCAGGCAGTGCCTGTGTCCTGCTGCCCACCCACACACACAGGCTGATGTCTGAGGACGGCTCTGGGCTGTAGGACACCACACTGCTAATGGTCTCTGTGTTCGTAAGAGAAGGAGCAGCTCAGGCCCCTCAGTAACCCAGCAGTTATCCCATCTCCCAGCTGTCTCTATCGTCCTCCCCATCCTTGCATGAGGACTAAGGAATTAAATAATTTTAGTTGCTTGGATGATGACAGTACTTGAGTATTAAGCTCTGCTATTGTTATGGAAGTTGCCAGACTCTGGCTAGACCCTGTGGAAGCACTAGGTCTAGCAGTGGCTGCAACACAGGTCTTCTTCTCCACTGAGGGTGGAGGAAGTTGCAGCATCTCCTGTAGACTGGCTTAGCTGGCACACTGTAATATATCTCACGCTAGAGAAAGAGATTTATGTGGAATGAGGGGAGTCTGAGTGTCCCTGCTCTGAAGCCATCTGTCTCTTAGGAAAATGCTTTTGTGTCCCATGTAACTGAAGCCAGAGCAGTAGGCAGGACTGGGTGAGTTAGCACATGGATGGCTTCTTTGTCCTTAATGGAGGATCCTGTCCCACCATTCTGGGTCAGGATCAAGATTATCAAAAGCCTTTCTAAGAAGAGTAGCTCTCTTGCCTTCCTGTTGCAAGCATAAAAATACAAAAACAAGACTCACAAGAATCAAACCCATGCCTAAACAAAGGGGCTGACTTGACCAGCAATGCGTAGACAGATGATGGGCACCACAGAATAAAGTGATTTACAGCTATTCCTGATTAATCAAATGTTACAGCTTTACCTACTACCTACCTTTTCCAGACACTTTTAGTTAGTTTCTGATGGCACATAATTACTGGAGAAAACCTGTGCCACATCAGACCCCAAAGTATCTGAAGGTCATCTTAGGGCTGATCTCCCCATTACTCACTGATGGGATGCAGCCACTTGGTTTCTTAGGATCAGCATCTGATGTTAGAGAGTTTAAATCACTGCTTCAGTACAGACTGAGTTTCCAGCCTCCCTGGTTCTAAGCATAACTAGGAGCCCTGCTGACTTGATCACAGATTAGTTTCAGGGGGACTGACATTCATTGAAATGGGATGCTGAGCCTGCTCACTAGCTGTACAAGTAACTCCACTGGACAGCTTGTATGCAGATCTGTTTATTTTGGGATGGAGAATGGTGTAGGGCACTATAGTACGAGAGAGCTCTACCCTCTGGTTCCCACAGGCCACTGAGATTGCACAGCCATAACCCAGAAGTGCTGTTAGCTTTTTATAACCAAACCCCGTGATGTCATAATAGAAAAACGTGGGGTTTCCTCCCTGCTTTGAAACATGGTTGAGAATTCTGACGTGGTCTGATCAAAGCATCAACCATAAAAAGCAGGACTTAGGGAAAGCCTGCAGATCCAGCCAAGGAGACAGAGCTTTGAAGCATGCCTGAAGTGGATCAGCCCATGACAAGGGACATTAGACATACATTTAAATGAGCTGTCTGATCGCTAATGAATTAAATTCCACTCTGATCAATGTTTCTCAGTGTTTCTCAGAGACCACTTTAAGCTTGGGATAAAAGAGCCAAAATCAAATGTTTTCTCTTTGGCTGTAGAACATTCTCCATAGAATCAAATCCATTCTACAAAGTATTAAACACCGAGCCAGGATTGTAAATCTATTCTTAATTACCTTATCACAAATATTTAATGTGCAGCCTGATTCAAGAGGGCTGTTTATAAAATTCTTGTTTGTTTGCCTTCTAATTATAAATGTTTATGATCTTATGCAATTAACTGTGTGATGCTGATGGATGGGTTGCTGAGTCAACTGAGCAGCTGTTTTCTTAGATAGTTTTGGTTTCCAAATATTTATAAAAGTACAAAATAACTTGTTTTCATCTGTATTTACTGGGCTCCAAATTACTTATCGATTTCCCAGTGTCAAGCTCAGGAAGCTGTAAAATTAAGAAGGAATCAAGTGGAGGGGTGGGCATGGAAGTGGAAGTAACAGGGATCATTTACAAGAGGAAGTGCCAAGAGTAAGCACGAGTCTGTCAGTTAATATCAAGCTGCAGGATGCTTAATGCTCTCATTGAAACAAACTTTGTCTGCCTCAGATAAATTAGGATTGAAATTCCTACATTGAGCTCTGTGCATCCCTTAACAAAAACTTCTCTCCCTCAATAATCATTCTTGCTGACAGAATGAAACATTCAATTTAAAGGCCAGAATTCAGTGGGAAGTCCTTTAGGAAGGACTGTATTCAACTTGAGGTGTCCATTTAGAAGCAATTACTCCATAAGCCAAATTCTCTATGTGAGTGTGTAAGATTGCAGGTTGGTGTGAATGTCTCTTTGTGCAGTCCTCTATACAGAAATTTCTACATCAGAGTTTCAGATGGATTCTGGGAGTGTCCTAGTCCTTTTCTATTCCTCCCATTTTATCTTGCCCTCTTCTGCTTCACAAAATCTCAGTGGATTCTCTGTGAAAACCAGCCTCTTCAGAAGGAAAATTTCTGTGAGTTGTACACAAAACTTCTTAGTCCAGATTGTTGCCTGCTTCATGAAATCCCTAGTTTGTAGTGCTGGTGAAGTGAAACTCCCATGGAATGTGGGCACTCATGATGTGCTGCTCTCATTGCCATTTTCTCATGTAGAGACCTGGCTGGACCAGCATTGGATGAAATTCCTTGATCTGAAAATTGTTGAAAGCTGGACTCTCTTGGGATTAGATGAGACAGAGGTGCATTGGGTCAGTGGGCTTGTAAGAAAACTGATCAAGAGAAAGGTCCTCAGCCCAAGGGCCAGAAGGGCTGCTGGAAGAACACTGGCAGATGTAACAAGGGAATTGTGTTTGTGTCTCTAGATGGGGAAGTGGGGATCAGTTGCTGTACCACCATCCTGTGAGAGTAACCCAGGGGGTTGTGAACCTCCAAATTAAAGTAACTTTGGAGCAGCAGTTTCCCAGAAATTACATGCAGTGAAATCCTGAACATGGTCAGCTTCTGCCACCAAGTGATATTTTCCCCAGAACTTTCAGCCTCTAATTAACCTTCCTCTTATTCCAACACTTGCCATGCATGTTCTTGAAAGAAGTAGGTACATTTCTGGGGCAGGAACTATTTCTATTACTGTTTGTCAGTAAAGAAAACCACCAAAACAGGGCTTCTGCTGACAGTGGGTGGCACATCATCCCTGCACTGACACTCATATTATCTACAGGAGGAAAAATCACAGTCCATTCCAGTCAGTTACCTTCTCAAAAAGGCCCTGTCCTGTCACCTCTTGTTTCCACCTTCAGCAAGACTTTGCCTTTTTGTTTTCCTTTTCAAATGCAATTTCATCTCAGCCAGACAGCTGCCATGCTTCAGCCTGTTTCTGTTGCTTTCATTATTTGGTGTCAGGGGAAGATTATGGCAGCTGTGATCAAAGCTTAATGTTTGCCTCCACAGCAGTCATGACTCAGGCCAAGGTAAACCAAGCTTTCTGGGAGATAACACTTTATTTGCCAGGCTTTCTCTCTATTGTCATCATTGCATACACAAACCCTTCCCTGCCTTTCTGTGAATTCTTTAATCTTTTGTGACAATTTCAAATTTCTGCACTTTTGTTTCCAAAGCTCCACCAGCTCAGCCTTTACTTATCTTTTTGCCTTAATCTTATTTGCTCCATCCTTAGTTGCCTTTTATCTTGACCTAAGAACAGGAAAATGGCTGATGATAAACCAGGGAAAAAGAGCCAGAAGGACCTGTTCCAGGAAATACAGGCTTGGAAAGGGGTATGTAGTATCTGGCATTTCTCACCATTGTGCCCAGGCCAGTTCCAGCTGAATATGACAAGTTCTCTGAACAGCCTGGCATACTTAGATGCTCCTGTGGCTGATCCTACAGAGCTGTGCTCTTCAGGAAATGGGGAAGAGGGTGAACTAAGGACTGGGAGAGGAGTTTTGTAAACAATGTCATGGCATCAATGTGACTCTGCACTTGGGCTGATTTGGAGGAGAGCTGTGAACCTCAGAGTTGACCAGGCTGGGAACGAGGTACTGTCCTTCTCCTCAATTCTGTTCATCATCTCCAGAACCTCTTCATTTCATCCCCCTTTTTCTGCAAGTGAACTCTCCAGCAGCGTGCAGGCCCCAGAGCAGAGAGGGGCAGAATCAGCACTGTAACACCCCACCTGCCTTTAGATTCCCTGATGAAATAAACTGGTATGTCATTGTCTTCAGCTGTGTGACTCTCTGGTCCAGCTTGTGTTTGGGATTCTGATTTCTCATTCCTAAGGGTAATGCTTTGCACTTCTCTTTATTCAATTACGTCTTGTTGATTCCTCCAATTTGCCAAGATAATTTCAAATTTCAAATGCTGATCTGATCCTCCAAAGTGCTTGCAGCCTTTCCAAGCTTGGTGTCATCTGTGAGTTTTATAACAGCACATCCTATTAAATTATCTAAGTAATTAATAAAAATATTGAAGAGAGCAGAGTCCAAAAGATTCTCTACTTGAAATGTGTTTCCAGTTTACAGCACACCACTGAGAACTACTGAGAAAGCATTTTCTCCATTGCCTGTACACCTGCATTATAGTTACTTAATCTAGGGCATGCTTCTCTGGTAGGAGAATCCAAAGGCAAAGCACCAAGAGCATTGCCCAAGCCAGTGCGTATTAAACTAACGGCTTCCTCCTTAGCCACTAGTACAATTACCCTTCCAAATTACATCTGGTTACACTCCTGTGCTCACCAATTGGTTAGCTAAAAAATATTCAGTATCTTTCTATGAATCAGTTAAGCTGATTTGTCCTTCATTTCCTTGATCCTCAGTGCCTACCTTCATTATCCAAGAGAGATTATATTTAAAGCTAGGTACTCTGCTTGCATTTCCCCAGCTGCCTGGCATCCCCCTCAACTTCCTGATTTGATGAAATGCTCATGGGTCAGCCACTGTTCCTGCAGCTTCCTCTGAAGTTCATTAGGACATGCTGGCAAGGACAGAGCTAACTCATTTGAATATTTTTGAGGCTGTTCTTTTCTGATTCTGCCCTGGGCTCCTTTCTCCTCATTAAAATTATTTTAGTTAAGTTTTGAGGACTGAAACAAAGGCAACATTTAACTATTTGGCCCTTTGTTATCAAATACTTTTTGAGCTCTGAGACTTGCCTTGTTCTTCATGTATGCTTATGGATCCAGTTCTTTTTGCCTTTTGAATCTTGGGATGGTCATCTTGGGGCTCAACTCTGACAGCTCCCCATGCCTGTGTGATTTCTAGAGACTTTTCATTAGTTGAAGGTTATTCTTTCTGCCTTTTGTGTGATTGCAGCTTCTGATTTTGGGTCCTCAAAGAGTTCCTGATGCAGCCTCTGTGCTCTCTTCCCACGCTTCTGAGCTTCCCCCTGCACAGGCAGTTTGCTGCTGTGCCTTTAGTATCATCCCTTTTGGCAGCTGTGAGCTGTTCACAGCTCTTTTATCCTTCAGATTCTCTTCCCAAGAGACACTCGCTGCTCTGCTCCCCTGGGGCTGCTGCTGCTGCTTTTCTGGAGTCCATTATCCTCACATCTTACTTTTCTTCAGTTCTGGAATGCTTTCATTAAACAGTTGCTTCCCAGACAAACTACTGATACATTCAAATTTTCAGGGAGTCTTTGCTTTCTGGGCAAATCGAATAGGAAATATAGATTCCTTCATAACTGTCATCTCCACTCTCCAAAATATAATTTTTGTCCTCAGAATGTTTCAAGAGCTGAACAGTCTACCATGCATACAGGATTAGTTCATAGTGGTTAGTCTGGAACATATGGTGCTGTCTTTTAGACATTTCTGGAAGCTGCAAGACACAGGACCAGGGATCAGGATTTCTTTAGTCCACAAGACTTCCAGCAAAGGTCTGCTCTGAATAATGCTGGAACTGTACTAGGAGGTTATGTAAACTTTGCAATTGCCAGCATTGAATGAGATAAATTGAAAATGTATTCATAATGATTAGAGCTGCAGTGAATGCTTAACATATGGAAAAATAATTAGCTGATTATAATCAGGCATTTTCTTATCAATCATTCTCAATGCACATTTTTTTTTAATGTCTAAAGAACTGATTATGTATGAATCTGAACTGTGTTTTGGCTCAGCAGAACTGGGATATCTGCATGGCTGGACTCCGTTGGGTGCTGTTATCACTGGATGACATGGCCATCATGGAACCCATGGATCTGGGGGAGACAGAATACTCCTTCTTCTGCTCAGTCTGTTCACTGTAGTGAGGTTTCACTGTCACACAGCTTTCCCAGCAGTGGGATGCCATGCTTGGATCCCCTAGGCCACAGGGCCATGACTTCAGCAAAACTGAAACTGAGCCCCTCAGAGATTGATACCTCCATGGCCAGGGAAGAGCTCCCACCAGTGTACACAGAGAAACTGCTCCCAGTCTTGAGGAAGTATTTTATGGAGGTTTAGACTCTTCCATTTTGGGTCACTACAGCAAAAACAAGCTGGCCCATAACCTTCCACTGCTGACTAACCAGAAAACCTTGTGTTTATTACAGCTCATTTCTCCTTGTTCAGAGGTGGCTGTGCCTCAGAGCTTCCTCAGCCCCTGGTGGGCCAAGACCTCCCCTCCACCCTCCCAAGTGCAGTGACAGCCCTTCTCCTTCCCTGCTTCCCCCAGTCCATCTGGCAGAGCCACGGGAGCAGCAGATCCCATCTGGGCAGGTCATTATGCTGCATCCCAAGCTCTCTGCAGCCACTAACACCCACCCCCAGAGTCGGCAAGAGTCCTGCCAGGTGGGACATGGAGCCAGCGTGCTGGCACCTCAGAGAGTGCCCACAGCTGCTGCTCCACCAGGTGAGTGATCCTGGGGCAGTGTGGGGGGCTGGGGAGAGGAGGCAGCTCTTTTATTACTGCTGGGAGTGCCTGTGTGGCAGCTGGCAGCATCCCTCCCCCAGGAAGCACTGTGATTTTGCAGGATGTGGCTGAGCTACATGGCAAGAAACAATTTCCGGATTGTGACACTGCAGCATGTCACGAGTTCATGTGACACAAGTATGCAGCAGTGACTCCTGTGTGCACAGGATGCCACAAGTTCCTCTTGGAAGCGGGAGCTGTCCACCCCACAGACATGGCATTTGTAGCTGTGGGAGGAGAAAGGCTTTATCCAGCAGGATGAATTGAGTTGACAGGTAGGACTGCCTGTCATGGGGCTTGTGGAGCTCATGGGAGCTGGGGGCAGGGTGTTGTAGGAGCATTTGGGGAGCTTTTATGGCTGCAAAGTAATGCATCTTCTCTGTGAGGTGCTGCCTCCATCCCGGGGCAGCCCTGCTCAGCCATGCTCTCCACAACACGTGGGCTGGGCCCTGTAGGGCCAAGCTGATAAGACCTAAAATGAGGAAACACTGGCAAAATTAAGGAGCTGAGAAGAGGTGTCCAATGGAAACGAAATTTCATTTCATTCAGCACTCCCACATGGTTTGTTTGCAATGGGAAAATAACACCAGCTGTCCTGCAGAGATGTGGCAGAGGAGCTGGGCTGACTGCTGGAGCTGCACACAGCAACACCATGGCCCTGGAGATGCCACAGTACTTCCAGCTGTAAACATATAAGCTACCAACCACCACAACTTCCTCCTCCTGCACTGCCCAGACCAGTACTTTTTTACCCCTTGTCTCAAAACAGTGATAAAAACCACCCTAAACCAAAACAAGAAGTAACAGTGAAAACAGGTAAAATAATACCCAAAGAAATCCTTGCTCAGGCAAAGTACTGGTATAAACCAAAGTACTCCTACAAACTCAGCTGACTGTGGACAGCTACAGCAAAGTGGATGTTGTGCCCTAAAGGGCTCTTGTTTCTCCTGTGGTATTTAATACACAGGGCATGATAAAGCAGAGGACTAAAGGGCAGTCTGTAGTTATGCAGGCAGCAATAAATGAGACTCTTCTTGGAAAAAGCAAGTAAATAAATAGAGATGGACTCCACCAACAGAACAACCCCTTGCTTCTGAATCAGCACCATTCCCCACTTGTGTGTCTACCCATAACTGTGCCAAGACAGAAAAGATAGGGCTTGGAGGCAGTACTCATATACCCTCTTGCTCTCTTAAAAGTTTCCTCTCCTTGCTTTGTAGCTAGGACTGGGTAGATCCTCTTGGAAACTTTTTCCTCTGAATTAAATATGGATATAACAGCAATACCCCACATCTTGAAAAGGCTTTGTTCAAAAGGTGAAAGACACTTGTGTGCATGACAGATACTGCAAGGTCTTTAAAAGAAGGGAGTAAATAATAATTTCAAGCTAGGTTGAACAGAGCACTGGTCTCTAGGTGATTTTATGGGTCCTTCCTGCCTTCAGATTCCCAGACATTCCCTACAGAAGTCCATGGAGTTGAATACCCATGGTGAGGAGAGAAAAAGCATATGGCTTCCACTTCATTCTGTTTGCATGATGGAAACCATTCCTCCAGGCCTGGGTCCTGAACCTTCCTATGCCATAGCAAATGTTACTCTGACCAAAGCACTGCCTGTGCAGTCATGCTGATCCTCAGACATTCCAGGGACACTCCTTTAAAAGGAAAGCTGGACAACACCACGGTGCTGTGCAGGGCTTGGGAAGCTGCCTTCACACTTGGTTGGAGTGAGACCTGAAAAAGTCACATTGTTCCCCAGAATGGAAGAACACACGTGTATTTGCAGACAGGTTAAAATGTTTCATTTGGAACTGATTTTTTTTTTAAATGTTGTATTCCAAATTCTGACACTGAATTTGAAATACTCAGCATGAGCAGTCATCTCTAAATGTTAAAGCAAAATGCTTTGTTCAAGAATGATCAAAACATGACATTTGCTTATTGAAAGTAGAACTAATGCCTCCCTCTCTGCTTTTATTAGCAAATGAAATTCTGTGAAGAAAAATAAGAATAGTTTCACAATTTTTTCATTTTCTAAGGGAGGCAGGTCCTGTCTGAGCCTAATTTCTCCAGACTATTCCAGTTACCTTCCAGTTGCTCTTTCACTAAGAGAAATATGAACCAATTAGGAGAGACACAAAGGTGAGTACAGATCACCCTTGCCATCCCCCAGAGTAATTCAGGGCACATGACCTGAGATGCCTCTGATGTTACATATTGGCATGTGCATTGTGATTGCTTCTACTACCTCACTGGAGTGAGATGTAGGCATCTTTCCTCTTCAACATGCAGGAAAGCATCCCAAGGATGTGAGGCAGAAGGTGTTCATGGTGCAATTTGGCTAGCCTTTTGTTGGGATAAATGTGTTCCTGGGACACACAGCATGTCCTGTGCAGCCATATCCTGTGCTGCTTTGTTCTCCATTGCCATGAGAAAAAAAAAAAAAAAATCTTTCATTGCAAACCCAGGATTTCTGTGAAATTTCCAAGAGCCTTTCACCTTGGGTACTGCAGCCTTTCTCTGCTCCCTGATGATGTCCCCACAGGTCTCACTCCACCTTCTCCCCTGCAAAGGTCTTCACCTCTCCCACAGAGGCACTATTCAAAATTAATGATGGTGGTAGAAGCCAGGAGGACAAGGGTCTGTTATTTCTGATCTGTTACTAGCTAGGATCTCTAGGAAGGCAAAACACGTTCCTTGCTTCTCTGCATATACAAGGGTCTTCCACCAGAGCTGAAGACATTTATGGCTGCAATATCCAGTTGAGTGAATGCTGAGAGGCTGAGGGGCAGGTAAGGGTTTACCTGCACCTATGGCATCTGCCAATGCTGAGCTCACAAGTATGACTGCAGTGAAAGGAGCTGAGCATGGCTAAACCTGCAGCAAAGGTCTGGAGAAGAGCTTTGGAGAACACAGAAAGGTTCTTGATGTGGCCGTGGCTGAGCAGAGTGAATTGTCTCACCTGGCATAGTATTAATATTGTGGATCCAGTCCTGCATGGGGCAGAGGGGCTCAGGCTGTGGCTGTTGTTTGTGGGTCTTGGTGCAGAAGAAAAGCACTGTTTCAGGGAGTAACTTTCAGGAAGAATTAAGATGAGCAAATTAGCCCATGGGCCTGTTTGCAATATTCTTCACTACAGCCTGTTGTATCTGGGTTGAAAGATGACTCTGCTGGTAGGTAGCCATCATCAGTCAGTATCTAAGAGGTGATCCCAGAGCTTGATTAATGTGGCTTCATATTAATCTCTTCTTACCTCTGCTTCTGGTTCCCCACTGAGCTGGGGACACACCAGAAGCAGCCTCATCCACTATGCATGAGGGGGTGACATGGTCTCATCTTTGACCATGGAGTTGAATTCTCTTGCTACAGCCACAACAGCCTGCCATGGACCACAGCTTCCACCTCCAGGAGTAACGTGTCTGTGGGGATGCAGGCTGTAGTAGGAGGAGCGACAGGACAGAAGGCAGTTGGAAAAACACAGCCTGGCACAGAACTGAGGACTTTTTTCATCCCTTACTAGATAGCACAGTTTGTGCAGCCGGCATGGGAGATCCTACCAGCTGCCTACAAGGGAATTTCCTGCCATAGTGTAGAGGTTGTGACAGGCAGGTGAGTGCTCCTGCCTCTGCCCACGTATGGAAACTTAACCCAGGAACACCAGGCACTTGATTTTGTCAAGGAGTTTAGTGGCAGGAAAGCACCATTCCGATTGTAACATATCACACTTGAAAGCACACGACGCAGTTCACAAGGCAAAAGAATTTCTTCCCTCAAAAAATGTTAATTATGTTGCCCTCATTAAATGCTAAACACATTGATCCACTGGAGCAGAGAGCACCATATGGTTCTTCATGATAAAATACATCTCTGGAGCCCTGTTGCAAGAGTGAGACCCTGCTGGAGATGGATGTGAGGAAGGAGCATGGAGCTGAACGCACATGTGTAAAAACCCAGGTGCTGCTCAGATTGTGCTGGAAGCCAAGTTCCTTCCTTGCAAACAGGGAGAGGGTTCAGAGCCAGGTCCAAAGCTGTGTCTCTTTGCTCAGCAGTGACATGCTGGCTCTGTGGAGAGCGGCTGGAGCTCTGCTGGAGTCCTGTGGGCACATGGAGCCCCTGCAGCCCTGCCCACTGCTGGCAGCACACAATGCACACGTGCCGGCTGCCCCTCTGCCCTCTTACGGAACAATCAATGCAACAGTGGATAAAAATAGGTCCCTACTTTCAGGGGCAGAGGGGTGGCTTGTCTCGATTTTGCCCAGCATGTGCTGTTCCTGGATAACAGCCAAGGAGTCAGTGGTCAGATCAGCTTTGCAGTGTTGCTTCTCCTGATGCTGGCCCAGCTACAGGGCCCACAGTGATTTCTCCCCAGAAGGGGCCCTGCCCAGCTGGACTGAGGGCCCCATAACATGCCCTGTTGGGACTATTCCTGTCTACACAACCTCTGTATAGCTGACAGATCAATGATTTGCTCAGTGGTTTTTAAAGCATGCACACAGTGACTGAATGTGTCCGAACCAGGTTCATGGTGAAGAAAAGGTAACTTTGCTGCCTAGCTTTATCCCAAATGCCTGCTCTGAGGTAGGATCTGGATGTGGCCACTCCAATTAGCTCCTGATAGCTCCAGTTTACATGCAAATTGGGTAAGAAGTGCATGAAGAGCATGGCAAGCAGTGCATCAAGCTGAAAGGCACAGACTTTGGTATATTCTCACAGATCTCTTCCAGGTATGCCAAAGCCATACACGTTTGCTGTGTGGGGTCTGTTAGGTCTCTCCTCCAAATACATTTGCTGAACTTCTCTGCCTTGTGCTCTGTCTTTAGGGTGTCACAAAGCCAACATGCAGGTTTGGTGCTTCCTCAAAACTGATTCCCTACTGCAGTAGCGATTCTTCCAGCTTTGTACCTTGGGGGACTGTGTAGACCTGAGTGAAAACATCTGCTTGCCTTTTGAAAATGGGATTGATACAGATGAAGACCAAGACCCTGAAGACACCTAATTTCTCAGTTTCTTTTTATTTCGTTGTGACTTTGACTGCTAAATCCTTTGAATGCTGAGGGCCCAAGTGACCTGGCTACATAACACCGCAAGGCTACCTCAGCCCAGCGTTTCCTCTAGAAAGAAAAGCTCATTTAAAACAAAACCCCATTAGTCTTGGCAGGAAGCTTGCATTGTCACTGTTTCAAGGAAGCTCCATTAATTACTGTTCCCACTGCACTATGAAAGATCAAATGCTGTGGATCAGTTTTAATTGGCTATTGATTTCTTATGTTATTACCTATGGTTGTGCTGAGATGCTGTCAGACATACTGGATGCTTTTGATTATTCTTTCTGGCAGCTGGGATTAAAAACAGCAGGCAGACATTTCCTGATCTGTAATGGATTGCCGTGGTGTGCCAACAAGAATCGTCAGCTGGATGAATGGTCCTCTGCCTATCTTGTGCTGCTGAGCTGCAGTGCAGTTTTGAAGGCAAATACCATCAGGGACCAGTCAGGGAAGGAGTGGGAAAAGCTTCAAAAAGCACGAGGATTTAGTGCTTGCAGAAGCACACTGCTGTCAGCATCAAGGCAGCGTGAGCCAGGGAGCAGGGACTTGGGCATGGACAAAGCAGAAGTGCCCATCAGTCAGTGATCCAGGAGAGGCAGATCAGATTACTTTTGCATTGCTGGGGATAACCCCTCTGCCTCAGGGATACCCCTGTGTGATCCCAAGCAGGCCAGCACACACAAACCACGTCACCACAGCCCTGCTCACACAGCCTGCTAATGGCCCTCCTGGGACATGCATCTCCCTCAGAACCCATCTGGGGATGCCTGAGCCTACTCTGTGACATGCTCTCATTAGCTGGCAGAGTTCCTCCTTGTTTAACAGGAGATGCTTTCCTGTCCTCCTGACCCCAAATGACACCTTATTTTACAAATGTCAACTTCCCCTAATTGCACCTTGACAGAGAGAGAGGCAAACCCCTCCTTTCCCCACCAAGGACTGTCATTTAATTAACAGGCAGGTATCTCTCAAGATATACAGCCCAGCTCTAAGCTGCTACTCTCTGTACTCAGTAACTGAGGCCTGTGAAGGCTCATTCCATTTATCTGTGCATTTCGATAACCACATTTCTGCTAATCTCTTGCTATGCCAGCTTCCTGGATTCACCTCTCATGGACCATGGAGAGAGCAGTTAATCAAATGAACAGTCCCCATCTCACTACTCATTCCTTTCCTGGTTCCTGATCTCAGATGTCTGTGTTATAGATGACTTCATAGCAGAGCAATACCTATGCTGGCACCACCACCAGTTCCTATTTTAATCCAGCTCTCGTATCTGTCCTACAGACATGACCAGAGATAGCACAGATGAAAGAGAGATCAGAGTCAAAAACATTGAGGCTGGCTGGATATCAAGAAGCATTTAATTTGTTCCTCCTTCACAAACTGGGATCATGTCTCTGCAACCTGTTCTTGACATATGTTTTCTAACAGGTTCTTACAAAAAATCTAGTACAGGAGGTTCCCATAAATCCCAAGCAATTTTTTCCAGTGCTTTTTGCCCTCCTGTTAGATTTCTGAGAGCAAGGGGAGAACAATGTTGAAAGGCCATCTTGCATATCTTGCCCAGATGGACATATCTTCTGGTGCTTGGAGCCATACCATCTGTCCCACTGGTCCTGGGGAGCAAGACTGGTTTTACTTTGGTTGTGGTTTGTGTTTGCACCATGGGTGAGGAGGTAGATAATGGTTCCTGTCCCTTCCAACTGTCCTCTTGTTTTCGTGGGGCATGCTAGGATCTAGAATAGTCCAAAGAAAACTAGTACATTACTGAAGGTTAGTGACTGATGGTCAAATCCAGACCCCTGGATTTTGTTCCATGGATCAACAGTCTCTGAGTAAACAGGCATACTTTGAGAGTTCAGCTTGGAGATGATCTGACCATTTCAGAACAAATGAGCATAACAACAGCCAAATGATCCGTGCTGAGGGAGCTTATGTGCAAGGAAGCACTCATGCCCTCACCTTTGACTCCACACTGGAAAGATCAATGCTGCCATGGGATTGCCCATGCAAAGTGCCAGAGATATCTGTATCTTGGCAAATTGCTACCTAAATCCCTTACTGACTTGGTAGAGAGGAGATCACACAAAACAGCTGGGCAGTTGCTGACTGCCTGTCTGATTTTAGTCACACCTCTGCAGAGCTGGTGAAGCTGGACTTCTCCAGCTTTGAAACTCCACAGTGCCAGAGGAAGTGTCCTGCTGCGCACCTCCAGTGACAGGGTGCATAAACTGGTCTCCTGGACAAGGGTCACTGGCTACCCAATGGATGAGAGACATCCCAGTACAACTGAAGTGGAAACTGGCAGGAACTACAGAGGAGCTCTATTTCAGCACATCTGCGCTTCAGTAAGTACCTTGTCTTTCAAACCTCTGCTCCTCTGCTAGTGACAGAAAAACTTGGGGGTCAAGCTGGAGGAAGAAACAACTGAAATTCATACAATTACTGTAGGACCTATGGTATCACATTCTGCCAGCTAAGGCTGCCCAGCCTGTTAAAAAAAAATGTAGAGACAGCATCTTACATTAGCTGGAAAAAACAAGCGTGGTAGAACTCAGTTCACCTAATGTCCTGCCCTTTCCCCACAGCTGAGCATTTCTTAAATTTCTTTCTTAAATCTTTCCTACCCACCCACAGGCTAGGTAACAAAAGAGGAAAAGGGCTCTACCACAGAGGAGAAGACTGAATTGCACAGACAACACTTCAGAATTGCAAGATCCATTGCCACCGTAATTATCCATGAGAGGTTTTATCCTGAACTTGCAGAAGTGGAACTAAAACCCAGGGATGAATAACAAGAGGCTCTGGGCCATGCTGGCAGTCAGGAGCAGAACTTTCAATCTCCAGAGCTGCCTTTGACCATTTGTGATCAAAAGACCCTGCATGAGAGAGCAAGGTTTGGAAAAAGAATGAAGAGAGGGAGAAAAGCTGTTCCACAGTGAGGAACTCACTGCAACCCTTCTAGGGAGACACTGCTGCATCCATCACAGTGGCACAAAGTTATAATGAATTAAGAATTCACCTCAGTTGTGGTGTTTATAGAATGGGTTGGGTTGGAAGGGACCTTAAAGATCATCTCGTTCCAACCTGTCTGCCTTCGGCAGGGACACCTCCCACTACTCCAGGTTGCTCAGAGCCCCATCCAGTGTGGCCTTGCACAATTCCAGGGACTGGGCACCCACAACTTCTCTGCTCCAGTGCCTCACCACCCTCACAGTAAAGTATTTCTTGCTAATATCTAACCTTACTCTCTTTCAAATTAAAGCCATGACCTGTTTCCCATCACTACATGCCTTGCCCTAAGTCCCTCTCCAGCTCTCTTGTAGGCCCCTTTACATACTGGAAAGCTGTATCCCCAGACTCTTCTCCTCTCCAGGCTGAACAACCCCAACACTCTCAGCTTGTGCTCATAGGAAAGAATTCCCTTTGATCAGTCCCTTCCCATGGCCTGACCTGTCTTGCCTTTTGGCTAGTGCTAGTGCAGCCCCCTGAAATCTGCAGGGCTGAGGAGAAGTCACTCAGAAAAGAGAGATAACCACATCAACAGCCAGGGAGTCACAGCTCCTGCTGAAGATCTCCTTTGTCATTGAGTTTGAACTGGGCAGAGGAGGAGGAGGTGGGGAGGAGAGTGAACACATGCTCTCAGCTAGTACTGCTCAGAGCTCCTTTCTTCTCCACTGCTGAGCTGGAAGCAGCAGCAGTAGCAACAGCTGGGATTGCAAAGAGCAAAAATGCACTATACAATCAAGTTTTAGACCACAGGATGGCAGGGGCAGAGGGCTGGCAGCATGCACATATGAGCTTTTCCACAGGAATGGAGACAGAGCTCACGTGCTCCAGAACATCCCCTCTTCTGGATGAGCATGGGTGGGCTGCCTGGCAGCACAGGCAGACGTGCTGCACACAGCCCAAGTGGAGCCAGCTCTGGGTAGTTGCTGAGTGCTGGGCAAGAGAACCCACGTACAGACGTGTTAACTCACTGCATCTGTAATGCTTCCCACTGGCTTTTGAGTTTGTGGGAAAGCCAGTGTGCCTGGCACCCCAGGACTGCCAGCTGTGCAGGGAGGAACATGAGACAAGGGGATGCCCCAAGTCACGACTCTGAAATGTTCCTGGGAATGGGACGTCTGCTTGTTCTTTGGCTGGGAAAAAAAAAAAATCACAGCTCCCAGCTTAGGGCATTACGTTTAATGGTGCAAACGCTTTGCATCAGTAGAGAATCAAATAAACTTATTTTTCCCTCAGAGAAGGTGTAAAAGAAAAATAGAGGCCAAATCCTTAGAAAAATTAACAAAAACAAACAAACACACAAACAAAAAAACCTAAAATCTGATCTGCGTGCCCAGTTCCCCTTCAGTTCAAAGTTGGCATGGTTTGTTCTCTGCTATGTGGGAAGATTTAGCTCCTATTAACAGATGAGCTAATCAGTTCCCCTCAGCTCTTGAAGCTTTATCAAAGCCAGTTAATCATGTTACTGATGTCTGCCCAGGCCAGAGCTCTCCACTTCTGTCCTCTGCCAACAAGGCGATGTGCACACCACACATGCATAGGGAAAATTTTTTTCCACTTTCAGTTCCCCCAGCAAGAGGACATTGCCTATTGTGCCAACAGATTGGTGCTGCCCATCTCTCTTTAACTCCCTTTGCCACACTTAGATCCTTGGGAGATGTGGTAGCTCCTCCAGCATCTCATGAAGGAGCAGGATGATCTCTACAGACTAAGCCCATATTTCATTGCTAGCACAGTGGCAGTAACAGTGAGAGAAACTGTCCTCGATTTTGGCAGGCCCAAGTCCTGTGCTGGAAGGCTGCTGAGGCCAAGAGCCATTTGAACCTGGACACCAGGGTGTGCAGTCCAGAGTTCTATCCAGGCCACTGGGCCTGTTTCACTTCTGCACCCAAATTCCACCAGTTGCTGCTCTGTCTTGCTTTTCCTGAGGGCTGGAATGGGGGCTGCTCTTCCCCCTGGCATGGCTCTATCCACACATACACATATCCACCAAGTCAAGAGGACTGTCTTTCCCCACTGAGTTTGGGAGGGCTTCTTCTAACTTTATAACAGTGACGGCAGGACCCAGACATGAAGAGCTCCTTTTTGCTTCCTGTCAGGGTCATTTGAACTGACAAGTTGTCTCATGGCCTGTGCTTGGGTGGACACAGGGGTACATCTGGAGATGGCTGGTGCTCACCAGAGTGTTTCAGGAGCTGCTGGAGGTATTGGAAGCTATGTCCCTCCATCCTGCAGACCTGCACTGCTCCCAGGGAGACTCCACTGGGGTCAGGCTGCCAGCAGCTCTTTGCTCTCTGGGCTTGTGCAGTGTGAGTGAGGCAGCTGCATCCTCAAAGAGCTGCTCTGTGCCAGCTAGCTACCTGACAAGGACCCCAGGCTGGCCCATGACCTGGTTGGGACTTGCAGCTCCAAGGCAGGGTCAAAGAAGGGGGAGCCACTCCTGCCTGGCAGAGAGACTGGGCTGGAGAGCCAAGGAGCTGCGTGTGGAAAGACCCTGCCATGCCCAGTGTGGGGCAGTCCCTATTTTAGCTATTCCAGGAAGAAAGGAGTTTCTCTACAGCCTTACACTCCCCAGCCTCCCCCAGATCTCCCCACCCACTTCTTGCTCTGAAGAGACATCTGTTTCCCTCTGGCGTTTTTCCAGGTCCCTCTGCCGCCCCAGCCAAGGAAACACTCTGGGGCGCCCAGATGAGCTGAGGGAACAGTGGAAAACGGGCCATAAAAGCAAAGAGGAGGAAAAGCTGTGGACACTCCACCCGAGCCGAAGTGGCTGGCTGGCTCTCCAGGCCATCTCCCACTCCTGTGCAGAGGAGAGCGAGCCGTGGCGCGGTGTGCGGGGCGATCACCCACCTATACAGACAATGTCCATGAAGCCGTACATTCCATAGCAGATCTGGAAGAGCAGGTCCTGGCGCTGCCACTTGGCTGAGGGACTGAAGGTCGACCAGATGAGCCACGAGATACTGGCGATGAGGAAGAGGGAACCCAGGATGGCTGCTGCTATCTGAACCTTCTCAATGACTGTCAGAGAGATGGCCTGCCACTGTCCAGGGAGGGGACAAGAGGGAGGGAGGGAGGACAAAAGAGAAGAGATTAGTTACTTGGAGCACATCACTGTTTTACACCATTGTGGTGGCTTTGGAGATCTCCAAGAGCACCTATGGGCATAGGTGCTTTTACTCTGTCCACATCTGGGATGGAGCATGGCTGTTGTCCAATAGTGCCTTGGGTTTCTTGAGAGCACTGCTGAAGAGGCAATGGAAAGGGATCCTGCATCTCACCAGGAAAGCACAGCGACCTGAGTGAGGCAGGACTGATGAGGGCAAGACACCAAAAATAACATCCCAATGACAGTAGATCTGTGATGGCCATCACAAACCAGTTTAGTTGCTCCCTCAAATACAGGCCAGACAACATACTCAGGCAGGCCATCCCAGTACCATAAGTATCTCACAGAACCAAGCGTTCATTTGAAAACCTCACACGAGCTGGCTCTGTGCCACTTTGTGAGATCTGACATGATCACAGCCCTAGGTTGGATCTCACAACAGCAATGCACAGAACTTGCTACAAACAACACAAGTTGCTGTGGTCAGGACACCCTGCCTTTAGATGATGACATATTTAGGCTGTGTTCCAAGGTAAACATCAATGCTTCTTCCTCAGAAAAAGAAAAAAATAGAAATAACTCCTCCAAATTCATTCACTTTGTCAAATTGCTTTGTATAACCTGCACTATAAATATTCTAAGCCTGGACTCCTCTCTGTCATCCAGCATAAAACCTCCCCACTCAGATTTACACTGCTGAAAAAACTGTCCTATAAAACCAAGAGCAGAAATTGGTGTCTTTAACAAGACTTGGGGACGTGGTCCATAGCATCTCCTGCAAATCAAAAATCAAGTGTGTAAACAGGCTGAGGAGAGACAGTCTCTCCTGGCATCAAAGTATATAGGCCACCTCTAGCTGTGAGATACATGCCCTTGAAATCACATGGGACTGACAGGAGGATAAACAAAGATGGACTTCAACCTGACAATCCTGTGAGATCTCAGTGTCTGCATGTTTGTCAAACATATCCTAGGACAGCAGGATCACCCAGAAAGCCTTATCCCATCCTTCTGCAGTGTAGGACAGGAGTTCAAGTACTGGATACCTCTTTAATGCCCAAGGCAGCCAGGAGTTAGCAATGTTTTTTGCAAGGACTTTGAGGCCTGACTGAAAGGCAAGAAGGACAAGAAGGGACTTGTGCTGGTACAGGCACACATGGCACCGCTACCAGTCCAATGACGAAAGCCCTGAACCTGCACTCCCCTGAAAAAGGCTGCATTTGGAGAGGAACAAACAAGAGCTTCAGCTAGAGGCTGAGGTCTGTGGGTTGCAACTTAAGGAGATTCCTATGCCAGCCTTGCTCCTTGGCTTACATCCTGCAAGGGCAGACAGCCCTCAAATTGTCTACCACGGATGTGCAGCACCAGTGAGGGGAGCGGTACCAGCTTATTTGGTAGCTGGCCACAGAAATGGCCACAGAGCTGCTGAGCAGAGAGAGAGCTTGTTCCCCACTGAAGCAACAGCTAAACCCAGTCTCCTCCCTGGGCTCAACTACTCCAGCCCCCTTCCTGCCACCTGCCCCAGCAGCTGACCCAGCCAGCTGGTGGTGGTGACACTGGGGACACTCAGTAATCTTCAACAGCCCATTCCCACTCTGCCACAGCCTGACCTGCTCCATGCCTCCACCAAACCTAGCCACACATCTGGCTCCTTTGTGCCACTGAGAAAGTTACACAATCAACAGCCTGGAAGTCCCAATGCTGCAGGGGTGCTGGAGTCCACAGGAGAGGCATAGTGGTGAAACCCCTCTCCTGACATAAAGCAGAGCAAAAGCCACCCAGCACCCATGACAAATCTGGCTTCTGAGAGTGGGATAAGCAGCTCTGCCATCCTCCCATCAGCTCTTCAGCTTTGTTCTCAACAGCACCATAAGCCAATACAGGACAAATTTGCAAGTAATGCCATTAATGCAGAGCTCCAGGACTAAATTCATGAGGTGGGGTGGGAGCTTGGCTATGTGCATGGGGTTGCAGTTTCACCCCTGCAGCTTTCCCCAGACCTCATCTCTCCTTCCACTGCCTGTGGCTGACTTGGAGGGAATTGGAGTGCTGGGAGCACAGCCTGGTGCTGCGTGTGAAGGCTTTGCTGCAGGCCCCTCACACTGACCCGCATGTGCCTGTGCCAGCCAAATCATTCTGCATTATTTCTCTCTCCTGAGGAGGTAATGGACTGGCTCCTCACCATCTGCCTGGCACACTGCAAAGCCTCTGGTAGCAACAGGTCCTTCCAAGGTAGCAATTAGAGATGAAGGGAAGAGAAGAAGGAACTGTTTTCTACAACTAGAAGCCATGTACAACCAACACCATGGCTTTGCAGAGAAAGGGAGCAGGGTGTAGCACTAAATACACTGTCAGAGGGAATGGGGCTCAGAGAACAGAAGAGCTACACCTGAGTGCAAATCTCAAACCCTGCTCCTTTTGGCTGGGAACAGAGAGGCTGAAACACTGGCAGGGACAGTGCCTGACACTGCTCAGCTGGCAGTGGCTGCTGGGAAGTTCACTGTGGTGATAATAAAGAGCCTGGAGTCTGTTCAGCTGTGCCAGGGGGTAGGAGGCTCTTCCCCTGCATCTGGCACTAAGTGATAGTGACACACAGCAGCAGCCCTGACTCTGTTCAGAAGGTGGCACTGAGGTGTGATTACCCTCTGGCAAGGAGGTAAATGGGTCAAAGCTGAACACTGGGGAAAACAGCCAGCTTGCAGAAGAATCTAATATTTTCCAGTTAAAAAAAAAATAATAAATGTTGTATTTTCTCTCTGGCAACCCTGAGAACTGCAATTTAGCATCCCACATCTAGCCTGAGCCACTAATAACTAGAGTCATTATTTTTCATATTTTAATTCCATTTTGCTACACATCTTAGTGTATGAGATAGAAGATCTTAGCGTGAGACAGAAGATAGAGCCTGTTACCCCCATGAGTGCTCAGACAGCAAAGTCCAAGAGCTGTTCAGAGGTGGAATGTGCTGATGAATTTCAGCTGCAGGAGCTGGGCTTGATGTGTCCCTGCACTGGTACCCTTAGGAGCTCACCTCAATCACAGCACAGTGTCTTTCAAATTTCATAACAGCCCTTAGAAAATCTCACCTCTTCCTAAGCCCTCTCCACCCTCATTATGGCCATCAGACCAGGGATTTGGTAGGTGACCCTATCATCCTTGGGTCACCACTAGAGCTGCAAAGAGAGGTCTCAGCAACTCTGAAGTCCCTTTACTGTCACATCTGAAACCCCTAAATCTCTTTGTCTGAATGCCTGACAGCAGATACAGCCCCCATCTCTCCAAATGTCCAGCTCAAATGTTCAAGATCTATTAAGATCACAGTGTCAAGCAATCCCACCTTGTGGGGAGAGACCTAAAGCTCTTCTTCCCTCAGCTGATAATGACTCGAGCTCCTGGTAGTCACTGAGCTGCACTGAAGTGCACCTTTAACAACTCAGCTCAGCCAGGTTGTCAGTCAGGGACGTGACCTTTAGGCAGGTAGAAAGCTCTACAGATGCTCTGCCAGTGCTGAACAGGGCAGAACTAAGGACTTGGTGGTACCAAAAAGCTTTAAAGGCTCCTACAGGATAACAGGGTCAGCTTTTTGAGCTCCAGACTCACGATGGCTTCAGAACATGCCCAAGCAGCTCTCTGTGACGGTCTGCCACCTGCCTTGGAAAAGTGCTCCAACCATTCAAACCATTCTGGAGAAGCTGCCTGGAGCTGTCTGTCTGTCCCCTGCTACCAGCCCCCTGGGCCAAGTGCTTTGGCACACCACCCATGTCTGCAGGTGCAAAACACTATCTCAGACCAATTTCCCCAAGTTTCCCCATTTTTCCCAAATTGCAAAGCTCTGCAACCCAGATGCCTCAGAAAGGGCTTCTTAGGAGCTCAGGTCTGACACTTGTGATGATTTTAGTCAGGGCCCAACCTGGTACAGGTGCCTTTGAGTCACGTCACTTGTTTTCTTGAATTGTTTCATAACCTGCAAGTTGTACTTGACACAAACCTGTTTCCCTGTTTGCTTCAGTGCTTCTGCTTAGAGGCTTGTAAGTGAAAACCTGCTAATGTAACACAGATGAGTAATGCCATTACTATAGTATTTAGTGCCTGATCTGTATCTCCCTTTCTTTGGCACCTGCAGTCTACAAAGGTTCCCAAGCATGAGCATGAGGATATCCAAGGCAGGTACTGCCTACAGAAGACGTCTATGTCTTACTGCAGCAGCTGGCAAAGAAGTCTTGCTTTCTGGAAAAGCCTTCCTGCACTCCTCTGAGAGCTCCTCCATTCCTGCCTCAGGCAGCTCAGTTTATTTTTATTGCTGTATCTGACACGTCCCCTTAATACACATCATTAACATCCTGAGCTGTGCTAGTCAGCAATTTAATTCTTAGACCTAAGGTTGCATAGCAAGAGGAGCTTTTTCCTAGAAGGTTGGAGAAGATCATTTGCAGCACTGCTTAGGTGTGGCTCTCCCCTTGGTGCTGTCCCAAGACCCTGGCCATTCTCCTCAATTATGTTCCGGAGGATGGCTATTTTTAAATAAATTTGCCAAGCAAAATTAAGCCACTACTGTGGCATAGCTTCCCTGCTGTACACTTACAGATGCTGTGGCTTATTCAGGTACTAGAAAAGCATCAAGGAGGAGGGAGGACCCAGTAGGGCTATGTAATGGAAATGTGCAATGATAAAAACCCCCCTCCTCCATGTGCCAGAGCATCTGGTAAGACTCAGGCTACAGCACTGGCACCCTGGAAAATTCCCATTATAACACACAGGCCCTGGAGTCTCTCTTTCAGTGACTGCACCCATTGCAGCTGAAGCACAGCAGGGACTAGCAAAGCTCATGCTCAACACAACTGATTCAGCAGGCTGGGACAACCAAAAGACATCAGCTTGCCTCAAGCTTTTTAGCTCAGGATCTCAGGCTGAAGTTCAAATACTCTGTGACCTCAGCCATTCTTGCAGATGTGAATATCCTGATGAAAAGACCATGTAAGAGCACTCATCAGCTCCTAAAAGATTATCACCATGGACAAAATGGAGTCAGAGGAGAATAGAGACCAGATCTCAACTCCAGCAGTGGATAACTGGGGATCTTCAGAGCTGAAACAGCCCTCAATGCAGGAAGGGTCAGGGATAACAGTAAAACAGAGCTGAACTCCTCAAGACTGCAGACAGTTGTTGGGAAGGTTGGTTCAAACAGATTTTCTTTTTGCTAAAAACAGAACATCAGAGTGGATGTGGCTCAGGAGTGACTACAAAGAAGCTGTACAGATTAAATACACTTCAGAGGTCCATTGAGGCAGACACCTACTCCACTGTGTACCAGCACCAGGGTGCAGGCAGTACTATCATGTGCTTCTAAACCCCTGTGTCTCCAGAGTCTTTTTAAAACCATGGGCTTTACACACATATTGTTGTGGAGGGAGGCATCACCCTCCAAGCCTGTGATGGTGACTGGCAAACTGGAGAGCAGGAGGAAGGATGGATGGATGGATGGATGGATGGATGGATGGATGGATGGATGGATGGATGGATGGATGGATGGATGGATGGATGGATCAACAAAAGCTCTGGATTTCCTGGTTGTTCACAGCTGATGAAATATTTTTGCTCATTCGCTGCCCAACTGCTGCTTGGCAGGACACTTGCTATGCTGTCCAACAACTTTAATCCCCCAGTCTCAGCAGGTTAGCAGTGTTGCTGCTTTAAGACCTTTGCTCTTAAATGCCTGCAATCCAGGGAGTGGGGAGTAGGGTGGATTAATTTATAGAGAATAATTCTGCCAAAATAGCAGACTAAAGGTCTCTCTCTGGTATGAAACATCATAATAGCCTGGAGGCTGGAAGGAGCTTGTGTTAATTATGCATGAACCCGGCTGTAACTTCTCTGCCCACACCATGAGTCTCCAGACACATCTGGCCCATGCTGTGCTTCTAGGCACTCCAAAAAATGCGCAGCAGATGTCAAAATGGGCAAAGAAACATGCAGGTCCCAGGGAACATGTGGGTGTTGGATGTGCTGCTCTGCTCAGACCAATTGGACATGCTTTAGGGAGCCCAGGGTCTGCCAGCTGCCTGGATTTGGCTTCCCAGCAGTCTATCATATGAGAGGACACAGGAGAGAGGTAGGCCATGTTGCTGGTTAGGATGTAGCCAGGCTCAGAGCACCACCCAAATAAGTTATATCTGACAAGGACACGAGGCTTGTGTGGTCTGTGCCTGTATTATGGCTGGTCTGGAAAAAACAGTTGACCTTGACTTCCTAAAGCATTTAGCCTCCAAAAACTGTGTTTGAGAAATTCAGAGATTTCTTGTAAGACCAAAGCTGGGCCCAGGTTCCCGCAGACCCTGAGAAGAAAGGTCAGGGACTTTGAGATATGCCTGTATGTTCATCTGGCCCATGTTATCCACAAGTTGGAGTGCAGACTAAGCAGAAAGGATGCTCCTCCCATCTGCACATGCATGTGATGTTATAGGATACAGTGTTGGGGCATCCTAACTCGTGTGTCTTCTCTGCCTCCTTTTCCCAGCATCTTACCAGAGGGTGAGAGCCACTGAGAAATGAGGCATTCACAGTGATGGGTTATAGGGGGCCCAAGCCCTCAGTCCTGGTAGGAAGTCCTGGCCTGGTGCATCAGCCACTTCCCACAAGACTTTGCAAATTAATGCCAGTGTAGCATCTGCTTCCCAGCAGTGCCTTTGTGCTGGCACCAGACAGGGCACCCAGGCACGCAGCTGTAACTCTACACTCTGCATTTATTCCAGGCCAAGTGGCTTTTCACTCCAGTTGCTTCTTCCCATCCTCCAAATTTCCCAGTGCTTCTGTGAGAAGTGCTGTGAAGTCTAAGCCAGCAATGTGAAAGCTTCAAGCCCCGAATCTGCACAGTCCTCTGGGACCCTTGCTCCTGGACCTGAGCTCTCTAACTCAGCTGTTTCTGCCACTCAGTTTTTGTGCTCATGGCAAAGGCCAGCAGATCAGGCCACTTTCTGACAGGAGAACCCAGAGAGAGAGAAGCTTTGCACAGGCTCTGAAATGTGTGTGTGTGAGGTGGGAGCTTGTCCATGAGCAGCTCCAACAAATTTTAGCTGAATGAAGAACAGGAAGAAAGCCACTGACCCATTGCCCTGAGCCACCTGAAAGTGCAGAGCATTTGGAAGTCATTCATTAAAGGTTTTTGTTCTGAGACAAAAATGCTCACAAATTTGTACTCACAAACCTTGAATGCTGCTCAGCATTGCATCCCCAATCTGAGACACAGGAAGCATTAGGGCACTCATGGAGCAGCTTTCCAGAAATAAACAAAAGCTGTTTTGTCCACATCTCCCCTCCTGTGTTTCAATCTGCTCTGAGTTACCAGAGCCAAGAAATTAAAATATTCTGGGTCTGAGGCTTGGGATGAAACTACTGATGTGTCCAGCCCATGGCTCACAGAAAACTGAATCAGAAGCTTTAGGGACTCTCAGAGGGCAGGCAGGTTTTTCCTTCCCCTCAGCAAAGTTTCCCCATGATGTCCCCCTAATTTCACTACTTCATTTAAGTCTGGAGTCCTAAATGGTTGCCCCTTTTTCCTCAATGTAGTAAATGATTTCAGGCCTAGAAAAAATCATATGGAGATGATGAAAACTGTCAGTTTGAAGGAGACAGCAGGAGTTTGCATTCCCCCACTCCCCTGTACAACTGAGCACCATCACCAGCACTGTCCTTGTCTCCCGGCAGAGAGTGACCTGCAGAGGGCCAGGCACTGGACAGACCAAAATCCCTACAGACATGACCCTGGTCTCTAAACCACTGTAATGCCTCTCCAGTCCAGATTATGCTGATTAAGCAGTAGTGCCTGGATGTAATGTGCGTCCTGATGGCTGAGGCACTAATGGTGCTCAGCAAAGGCATGCAGCAATTAATGCATCTTCAGGCATTGCCCCCACTACAAATCAATAGCCATTAAGGATAATTCATCCCATTTTTAATAGTCACACAGGTTTCCCGTTCTGAATCCTGATTTTAAATCACCAGACTGTACTGTGGCTTATTCAGCTACAATGCTTTTCACATAAGAAAGAACATGGGTCCTTGGACAACTTTTAGACACTTACATCAAGATGTGCTTTACCTGTTGTGTGCATGTCTGCAAAAGTCCATCAAGAATAAGCCTTGAAGAGACCAGAGTATCAGAGTCAACACTGCCTGTGCCATGCCACGATTGTGGGAGAGCAGTAAAGTGAAAAAGGTGGTGAGATCAGAGAGGAGAGTTCTAAGAACCCTCCATCTGCCTCCTCCATCCCTCGTGCCAACACAGTGGAGTCTCAGCAGGAGGAGATCAGGATTAATGGCACAACCATAAACACAGGGAGTCTCAACTGCTCAGTCACAGACTGTGTGCTCTGTTGCAGCAAATCCTACAGTGGTGCTGTCCTTGCCTGGCCCTGGAGACAGGCACACCTGTGGTCTCCAGTGGATGAACACATCTGAATGGCTGTGAGGTGTCATAGCACTATTGTGGAATTTTCAACAGGAGACAAGTGAATACAGGAATTGCCAAGGACAGAAAGAGCAGACTCCTGAGGGATGCTGCCAGAACCACTGAGCAGAACATGGGGCCACTTTGGACCAGCCCCTGGCAATCCTTTCTAAGTGTCTCAGACATATGAATCCCTGTGCACAGGGAAGCAAAACCCGCACAAGTAAAATCCACTTGCTCCAGAAACAAAAACTGAAACAAGAATAAATAGACTTTGAAATGTCTCTAGTACCTTTACCTGCAGAGGGTTCTTTGTGCTTATGGCAATGACGTGATACTTGTAGTAACACAGCTCACAGCTCCAGCAGCCTCTCTCACTAATCCATTTGATCAGACATGGCTGGTGCGTGCACTTCACAGATCCATCACATCGACACGGACTCAGCAACTCCCCCTGAAAGAGACAGACAGCATCAGCAAGGCTTCCCTCCTTCCACAGGCATGGCACACGTGACATGCCATGGCAGAACCTTCCTCATCCACCATCTGAACTTTCCCTTTTTACCTGGTTTGGCTCAGGCAATCGTGCTGCTTCCATCCCTTTTCTCTCTAATAACCCTTGGCTGATGTGAACTGAGACTCTGAGGGATGTAATGGTCTCAAATACTGAGGTCTTACATGCCTTGTCACCACTGAAGGAAAAGCTAAATGAGCACAACTCCTACCAGACTCCAGAGGACTCACACTGACCCCAACCAGTGGACACACCTCTGTTGGCAACCAGATGCCACTGGTTCATTGCTGAGGTTTTTTGTCTCTCTGCTACCTGTTTCAGAAAGTGAGGTTGGTAGTGGTGAGACAGCCTCCGCTGCAGACTGATGTCCTGCTCAGAGCAGGGCACCTTCCTCAAGCCCAAGCAGGCAAAAGGTCCTTAAATTTCTCTCCTACACCATCCACTTTCCTGAGACAGGCATACTGGTGAACTACAGGGCTGGCTATTTGCACCCTAGAAGCAAGCAAGATGGAGAACAAATTGTGTCCTGGCTTGTGACCCAGACAATTATGAGTGGTGGCTGAAACACTGAACCTCCTAGCTCACTCCCTTGTTTCTGGTGTAGCTTTTAATAGAGTATCCATGAAAACCCCGTATTATTCTGATCCATCTGCTATCATCCTGTTCACCATGGGACTAAACTCCTCTCTGCACACAAGCTCAGAAACTCCTTACAGTTGTTTGCCATTGCTTATTTAGGTTAGGAGAGAGCCATTATATTTTACTCTTCACTGTTTAGTGTTTAAAAGCCATAATATAGATTCCAGTACTGTATTTAGCTGAGCTCCAAGATTAAAAAGCTTTTAAAGGCAGAGTAAGAATATCTATGGGACAGGGAAGGTTGAAGCATACTTTCAGCATTGGGGAGTAGATATTTGCTCTTACAGCCCAGATCAGCCTCATCACTAGCCTGATGGAGCACCAGCATAACAGATATCACTGCTGGATATGGTAAAAGACATCCATTCCAACTGCCTCAGGTTATGAACCAGATCCTGCTCCTGCTAACCCTGGTGGGAAACTGTCTCAGCTTCTAGGTCACTACATCAGGTCTCAGGACCTGAGGAACTGAGGACAACACTGGGCAAGAGTGATACTTCTTTTTACAAACCCTAATGCAAACATGTTAATAGTTTCATTTGTTTCAGCTAGGTGACCTAAAAATGTCATCTTTCATGAAATTTTAGCAAAACTGTAAATAACTGTTTATGTTACAAACGCAGCCTTGGCTCTACTTGTTACTGGTTTTCATTACATATTGGAGGGGATACAAAGGGGGAGGGGGAGCAAGCAGGGTTGTAGGCTTCATGAACCTTTTCCACCTGGAAAGGAGTGACATGACAAACCAGAAGAAGGGAAGCAGGGAAGGATTAGATGGGAGAAAGGTGCATGTGGGAATGAGCACTGACATTTGGCACTCAAACTCCCCATGTGAGGTCCTGTTTGAGGGGCTCAGGTTTGGCTGTGCATGTTTGTGCCCTCGGCTGAGACTGGGGTGAGACAGTGTGATAAGGAGCCCAGAGGAGCAGGTACTGCCAGACAGGATGCAAAAGGGGAGGGACCAGAACTTGGCACAACTCCTTCACTTCCCCACTTGCCAAACCTCCTCCACACCAAGAGCCAGCCTGGTACAAGGAGCACTGCTCTGTGCCTCTGGTCTGCCCTTCTCAGTCCCTGGTGCCTTATTTTCTCAACAGCTTCACTCCTCAGCACACAAGCGCAGCCCCAGCACTAAGGAGGTCACACAGAAACCTCCCAGATCTGCAGCATCCCTGCCTTTCCACCTCACTGCACACCAGGGTCTCTTGCATGGCTCAAAATGGTGAGTGCAGGACCCGGGCTTTGCCTAACGAGCAGCTGGAGGCATCAATGATGAGGGATCAGGAATGGAGCAGAATGGAGCAGGAACTAAGAGCAACAACCTCCAAGCAAAGGCAAAGGGGAAAAGCTGTAACTACAGCCTGGACTCACGTTGGCTTCTGGGGCTCTGTAATAAGTGAGTCTGTGAAATCTGAGCTTTTCTCTTCAGAGCCAAGAGACAGAGTTCACAGATGTCCTACAGCACCATGGGGACCCAGTCTCCCTCCATAACTGGGATGCTCAAACATACAATCCTGCCAGCTCCTACAACCTCAGGATTCAGCTGTGGAGATGAATCCCCCAGTAACTTGATTTTAGCAAATCTAGCAAAAACTCAATTTATCACATTTTCTCCAGCTGTCTGAAATATTACATCCTTGTATGTGGCACACAGCTATTTTTGCATACTGTGAAGCCCAATTCTGTCCACAGCAGGCATTTGTAAAACACTGCCACATGCACACACGTGCACATGCACTCCTGTACCAGCAGAAAAACAAACGCCAGGGGCATATTAAAGGAATAAATCCTTTATTCCTTTAATAATACAGCAAAGGAGAAGGACTGTCATTGCTGGCTGTACAGAGAGCTCAGGAACAGACCATTGCCTGTGGTACACAGGAAGGTTTTGCTGTACAGAGTCCTCTGCTGCCAAGAGCTACAGGAACAAAAAAGCAAACCCAAAGTGAGACACAGATCACAACAATCAGAGATGGAAATTAAATCCCTAACGCCCATTTTTGCAGGTTTGTAGAAGATGAGTCTGAACAACATATTCTCCAGTGCTCAAGCAGCAGCATTACCCCCAATTCCCTTTGGGGACTGCTCTCCAAAAACCCTTTAAAGGCTCTATTTCCCTACTTCACAACATATATTTTTGCAACTTCCCACTGTAGAGTCATATCCCATCACTGGGATGAGTCTAAGCAGCATTTTTCCTTTGTCAGCAACTAGTGGAGAAATGCTCCACAGCTGCAAACTTCCTCCTCAGCTTGCTCACTACCATCTTGTTATTTTGAAACACTCAAGCCTGCTTTGGAGTCAGGGCACCTGCCTTTTTGTTTTGCTGTTATCCAAGTCTAAATTAGAAAAAAACAGAGCTAACAGAAAGGGAAGGGTGGTCTGGCTCAGCCACAACCATTTCAACATAGACATGAAATACTCTTCCCTCCTTCTGGAAAGAGTAATATACTAAGCAATTATATATAATATTCTTCCCTATTTCTCACTGTGATGGGAGCTTGCTTTGAGGAGCAGCAAGGGCAAAGCCATGTTGAACTGGCTTTACCCTGAGCAGGATAGCACTGCTGGAGATGAAGCACTAGTGCAGGTCTGCTCCAGCTCTGTCCTTTCTGTCTGGATTCCCAATCTGTACCCACTGCAATACGTCAAAGTGGTTAATGATTATTTGGCCCCTGCTATTTAAAGCCTACTGGGAGGAGTGCTGAGAAAGGATGGGAAAAAAAAAAAAAGAATTATTGCCAGTGCGTGCTTGTGGTGCTCAGTATATCCAGGGAGAAAATAACCACGTCAGGAGCAGCGTCACCCCTGCTGAGTGTTGGTGGCAGTGTTTTGCCTGGCTTTTATCTGTCATTTATCAGTGCTGGGAGCCCATCCACACACTGCTACCACAGCTGCAGCTGCTCACCCACCAGCAGGCAGACACGGGATGTGCTTCCCAGGCCGGTTCTTTTAACTGCAAATTAAGCACAGCAAATTTGCCCACCCAGTCTCCTTGAAACAGGGCAGGGCTGGGGATGACAGTGTCACTGGGCCAGAATGTGGTTGGTCTTCTGGGTTGGCTCCTATGTCTGGTGCTTGGGCTGCTCCTGAGCACCAGTTCAGCTGGAAAGAGCCATGTGCAGTGCCCTGGGCCAGAGCAGGTCAATGAGAAGACGCTGAAGGAGTTGTCCCATCACCAGGGCTGCCATCTCTCTCAGGGGGTGTACATGAAGCTGCTGCTGCTCATAGATCTGCATGCATGCATCTGACTGCTAGTATTTATCTGAGTTTTTCTTGTTTGCAAAACAAGGAAGCCAGGCTCCTTTAATTTCAGGTCTTCAGCTGCATCTCCTAAATATACTTAAATCTTCACAGTGAGTTGAAATGCAATGGGAAATTTTACTACGGCAAATAAATGCCAAATGATTTCTATATTAGGAACATAATTACAAACAAATTAAGTCCAATGACAAAGAGAAGCCCATTGTTACAGAGCTGGTAAACTTCAATAAACATGTACTGATGACCATTTTGTCTTCACACACTTACAAGAGTTGCCCTTCTACCCTTTTGAACAAAACAGCTGTTATTACCAGCACCTCAAATGCTTCCCCAAGCATGCAAGCACTGTCCCAGCCAGCAACAGGCAACAAGGGACAAGGAATAGGTATCTGTGTGTATGTGTGTGTATATATACGTACTATATTGCATTGAATACTCCAGCACTGGGGGAAATTGACACAGACTGTGGACCCAGACAGGAGTGGGCCTAGGTCTCCTGTGGTGTCAGGACAGCACAGGACGTGGTTATGTATGGGGCTCTGGTGAAATGGCATTTCCCCAGGTACCTCAGCAGAGCTGGGTGCTGATCCCAATCTCCATCCTGGCAGAAATCTGCTCTGAGACTCTTCTTGACCCAGCTGGGGGAACATCCCAACTGGGCACTTCCCTAAAATCTGGAGAGCCTATAGGAAATCTATGCAAGTGATTAGAATAAGAAATCATCCAGACTGCCATCTCTGTGACCAGAACTGGCTCATCTCACAGCTTTCCCACAAGACCTGACATCCCTGTGGCATGCAGAGAGAGCACCGCCCATGGCAGGCAAGATCTGTATGCCCTGGGATGCTGTGAGTACCCCCATCACAACAGCAAGAGAAAATGCAGCCCCATAAAGGACAAAAATCCAGCTCTGGACAATTTTTTCTGTTGTTCAGCTGTGATTTTAAGTCTGTGACTGCCTGGCTGAAGCCTCTGGTGTGTGCTCTTGGCCTGGCAGCTGCCTGGGTCAGGATCATGTCTCTGCAGGGCTCAGCTGTAGTAGAGGTGTGGGCCCCTCTCTTGGATTCCTCAGCCTGTTGGCAGTAGGAAGGAGCAACCACAGCTGGATACATCAGGCTGGGGGCTCTGAGATGGGTGTGGTGGGGCACAGCTCTGCTTTTTCACAGTTTTCTGCAATTTTAAATGGGTACTAGCTGTTTGGCAGCGCGGTGAATGGGGCACTTATCTTTTACAGGGTGATGAGAAATCCAGCAACAAGCCTCAGGCATCTCTGCCTACAAGCTGGGTGTGAGCAGACAGGGATCTCAGCTTTAGTGCACCCAACAAAACCACCATACACCCCTCTGGGACCATCAGAAGTGTTTCGGTGATGTCTGGGAGTGTGGGCGCTGGTTGGGAAAGGGATGTGTCTCACAAGGTCCTGAGCTGAAACCCAACATTTGTTCCACAGTGAGTCTTGTCTGAAAAGCCATCATGTCTGCAGAGCTCCCGATGCTCCAAAAAACAACACAAACTGCCTTTCCACCCACAGAGGCTGCTGCTGCTGCGGCACCTGCGAGGAGCGCTGCGGCTGCCAAGCTGCTCAGGCTTTTTCAGCACCTCTCTGATAAAAACATGGAAAGTTGCAGCCACAGCTGCGAGGACGGCAGGGTGGGACCTGCTTCACATCCTCCTTCTGCTGGAAAACTCATCCCGCCACTACCACAAGAGGCATGACTTCCCAGCTGAGCAGCTGATGCCCACAGCCTCTGGCTTTACCATGGACGAGGGAAATTTTAAGTTTTCTATGCTCTTTCCCATCTGCAGTGTTTTGTGCCTGTCACCACTGCTGAGACAGACAATGACAGAGGCGTCAGCTCAGAATTTGGGAGTGGGATGGAGAAGTGGAAAGGGAGACTTTCCATTTTCTGAGCATTATCATTCCCCTTGGGGACTCTTCTGTCACTGCAGAGCTGAGGGACCATCACCTCATCTGGCTGCTCATCAGGGTAGGAACGAAGCTTGCCCATGTTTTAAGTCAAAATGTGTTTTTTGGTTGAAGCAGATGACTCAAGAGTCTCAGCTGTGCTGGAGGCAGACAGTGGGTCAAATCCCTGTACCCTCATGCCCAACAACAGTGCAGGGATGTGGGGGAGAGGCATCTGACTGGTCCCTTCTCAAGGCTGTTCAGCAGAGAACAAGGAAGTCCAAGAGGGCCCTGAGCTGCACCATTGCACTGGCTGCCCTCTTTACCAAATTGTCCAGCTCCTACTCAGCCACCTCTGAGCAGGATGTTCCAAAGCAACAGCCCTCATGGCACTGTCTGTGTGGGAATCCCCCAGGGGATCCCCACTGCATATTAGCAGGATGGGTGCCATGTCAGAGAGGCCTGAGGGCAACCTCCATACTCCACCTTCCCACGGGGTAAGCAGCTGTGCCAGACTGAGCCAGGCAGGAGCCTGGATGGGTTTCCTCTGCACACAGATCATCTCTCAGCTCTGCCAAGGAGCAGGAAAGAGGATGCCTTTTCCTCCCTTAATTGCTAAAACCTTAAAGAGCTCTGTAGGGCAGGATGGTGGGAGTGAGATACGAAGACAAGGAATAAAATCTCATGAAGAAAAGAAAGGAGGAAGAGGCTCAAGAAGTCCTGGGTGCAGAAAGCCCAGCACATTAGAGAGGCAGCTCTGGCTCCCTCATACAGGAGCCTTTGCTGTGGTGACTCATCCTGGGAGCAGTCTGGAGTGGTGGCTCTGCCCTTGCTCCTTCACTGATTTCCAGGGGAAGGTGATTGAACACAGCTCCACTGAGTTTAATGTGAACTGTCAGGGAGCTGGGGCACATTTGCCTTGGTAACAGAAGAGAAAACAGGAAAGTTGCAGAGTTTAATATAAAATATTTGGACATGACCCAATCCCTTTTCACAAGAAAAAAGGAAAAAAGGACTTAATCTAGGCTAGGGCTGTCTCAGTATTTATCTGACACCAACTTGGTCATGTGTTTGCCCATGGCCTGGTACTATCCAAGAGCTCTGGGCACTTCTTTGCCACCCCTGGTAAAGGCCAAAGGGAGTAGGTTCAGGAAGGGCTGGGTGTCTTATGGCTTAACACCAATTTCCTCCAAAGAAGCAGAAAAAATGCATTTTTGTGAGAAACAGAGAATCACAGGGCATTTTATGTGCAATGAGCTATGGAGTACTTTAACACCTGGTTTCAGACCAGTGAAAGGTGAAGGGCAGAGAGTCATTCCATTTAAGTCTTGCTTGGCCAGGGAAGGGAGACAGAATGGAAAGGGATGCTGGGGATTGGTTCTCACCTGAGTCAACCACTGCAGGGGAAGTGAGAGGGAAGGACAGTCTCCAAAGGTCCCCTTAATTGTGAGGAAAGATGCTGAACTCCATCTCTGTGTGCATGTCTTGCCAACAGACAGGCCCATCTCAGAGGAGATTCCTCTGAACAGGAATCCTGAACCATGAGTTTTTCTCAGAGCAAATGAGAGCAAACCAAAACAAGTCAGTCCTCAGAGCAAATCAGTTCCTCAGCAAACACAGGGATCTGAAAGCACTCCTGACACGTTGCTGTTGCCACCAGCGAACCCATGACAAAGTAGCTGAAACTGATCCTGAAAAACTGTTCCACTAGAACAAAATCGAACCTTACCTAAAATATGGAATAAGGAATCAAGAATTATCAATTGTTGGGCTATCATCAATAGCCCAAGGAGCAGAGAGGCTACCATATATGGTATTTATTTGCTTTTCTCTCTACAGAAGGATTTTCCCAAGAAAAATTACTTGACTTATGTGTTCTACTGCCCACTTCATCCTAATGTATTTGAACATGTTTTTGATTAGCTGATTTAAGTAATTCTTACTAAATGTTGCTTGGTTGCAAGGGATCAAAAGGCAAGTGTTTCAAATATCACCTGCTGTGCCTCATCAGGTGTGATAATAGCACCGATTAAGTGAAGAGCCTTCAGTGCATGGGAATCACAGTGCTGCACATGTGAAATCAAGATACCTGAACACCCCTGAGCACTTGGGTGTTGCAGAGTTCAGCTCCACACTTGTCCTGAATACAGAGTGGAACTGTTTCAGCATCCCAGAGAAGAAATGTCAGTCTGTAGCTCCTGGGCTTTCACCCAAAGTGCTGAGGGCTTTAAGCTTCTGGAGATTTACTGTATACCCCAACCCCTCCATGAGCTAGAACACTCTAGTTACTTCTGAAAAAGAAATCCACTGTTGTTTCACTCTGGCTCTTCTTAATTAAATTTAAAGTTTTTCAGACAATACTTAGATTTATTCTGTGTGAGATACAAGAGTGAACTCAATTTTGCTCCCTAGGATGTGGTGCTGGGATAAATCTGATGCGATACAATAAAGTCAAACAACCCTTCAGCACAAATCAAGTACCCTTAAGTTAAGGCTTCTTGTAATAAATCTTCAACCAATTAAAGAGGTTTTCTTTTTTTTCTTCTTTTTTTTTGGTACAAATGGCTTTTTTTAGTAGAGGAAGCCTCATATAAATATTTTTTTTCTAAATATACTTCTTTTTTCATGAAAAAAGAGATAGCAATTATTCTTCATTATCTCTAAGTTTGAAGTATAAAAATAATGCTTTCAGAATGCAAGTACCATACAATGCAATTCTTATCTGAGATGTCCTCATAATTCAGCAAATTGAACTTTGCAGCTACTTCCCTGGGAAGCTGTTCATAAAGATATTCAGCTAATGGCCATTTCAGGAAACATTATGCCATCAGCTGCTGAGGAGCAGCCATGGAAAATCCATAGAAATGGATGCTGGTTTAACTCTCCAGACAACAGACCCCACTTTTAAAGACAGTGAAACAAACAGACCAATAGGCTTTTTCTCTTTTTTTTTCTTTTTTTTTTTTTTTTCTCTCTCTCAGAGAAAGCTGAAAAACCCTTCAACATTAGAGCTGAGAAAATCTTTACTCTGTAATATTTGCCTAACCTTCCTGGGTTCTTCAGGAATGAGAAAACGGCCAGGTGCTACTGGCAGCTGTACAGCAATGAGATGCTCCTTCCAAAAGTACAGCAACTGCTTAGGAGCTGCTTCGCCCTGGTACCAGCAGCTCATCAGTGGAGGGAAGCAGATGATGGCAGCCAGAATTTGAGGGCTGTCATTTGCCCTAATACCCTCAAGTGACCCCAGTCAGGACTGAGGGCAGCGTGGTGGGGAACTGGGGGGGCCACATGCACATTCAATAACTGGAAGCCAATAAAAAGGTGCAAACAGAAGTACAGAGCAAATCTCCACTACTCGAAGGAGGTGTTTCCCAGCTGGGAGTGGAGATGAGGACATGACAGGAGGGACTGTTCCAATAGGTCTGGATGGCAATGGTTATGCAAGACCTTTTTCCTGCTCCATTTGGAATGGTCAAGACTGGCAGCTCAGAGATGGAAACCCTCCAAAGCTATGTCTGTCTCCAAAGCTGTTTGTGTCTCCTGTGGTGTGAGGTAGAGCTCAAATGTGGGCTGCTGGCCTGGGGTGCACCTGGGGTGAAGGCTGAGGACAGCCTGGCAGGGGGCTGAAAGCAGAAGTGAGGTGGGAGACAACCCAGACAGGCTGCTGCAGCAGCCAGGGAGCTGTGATATAAAATAATGAGTGTGGTTTGTTTACTTTTGGCTTCACTAGCACTGTGGGACTGAGCTGTTTCATTAAGATGTGTCCTGATCCGCTTTTCCTTTCTGCCTCCCAGACTCAAGGAGAAGAATATGCAATTACAAAGTTCACTCATGTAGAGCCCTTCAATTACTGGGTAACTCTGTTATGGCTTTTCCAAATGTTACAAGACTCGTGCAATAGGACATGACATCCGAAGTAATTCATTTTTCATCTGCTGATTAGCAGAAATTAAAATGGTTCTCAGAACATCCCAATTTATGTGAGATCAAGTTCCTTATCATCTTAGTGGCGAAGGGGTTTCTTTTTAATGTCTCAGGCAACCCTGCAAGCAGAGATGCTGAACAAAAATACATGAAGGAGGCAGCAGAGAGGAGGATAGAGTCCCACAAGGTCTGCAGGGTGATGGAGCTCCAGAGACTTGCCTTCCAATCCTGCCATAAGGTCACTTAAATGTGTGGCAGAAAATCAAAATGCCTGCTGGCACAAATGTGCACTGGAGGCAGAAACACCTCCTTTCGAAATGATGCAGCTACAGAGTGAAGCTAAACTGCCTTTACTGGCAGTGAGCTAAAAACCAGCCATAAATATAAAGGGTTTCTTCTGCAGGTGTTTGCCAGCAGCAGCAGCAGCAGAGCAGCTGCCTGCAGGATGCACTTGTGCCATGATGATGGATGCCACTCAAGATCCCAACAGGCAAAACTGCCAGCAGCACCTCTCCAGTAGGATCCAGGGACATACTCATGGGGCTGTGGTGGGGGGTGTCTGCAGGGTTGGCAGCTCAGGGTGACCCTGCCTGACTCAGGGGGCTGTGAGTCAGATGGAAGAGCAACCAGCAGCATGGAGCAGCCTGGGTAAGTAACAGGATAAGGGAGAGGATAAAAGCAGGGGGTCTCGCACCATTTGGTCATGGCAAGTGTGGTCACATTGCCCTTCCATTTGCTTTCTATTTTAAAGGCATCCTGGAGAGTACGAAGTCCCCTGAGGAAAGGCTGGGATTAGGAGGTGAGGGAGCAGCTCTTGCTGACTCTCAGAACCATCCTCCCCGCCACTGCAGGAGCCTGATCCAGAGCTCATAAACCCACAGGCCCACTTAGCTGAAGTGCAGCAAAAATACACCGTGGGGAAAGAGAACAGGCAGCTTAATCCCTAAATCCATTTGCCTAGTGTGACAACTTTCCAGTCAAGAGTGGCCCAATAGGATAGAGCCAGAGGTACCAGTGGCACTGGCTGCACTATCCTCAGGGGAAGCTGCACAACATTAATTATGATTTTTTCAGGGTTGCCCTGGCAAAAGGCCTCCTGTATATGAAGCTGCATAAATCCATGCGTTTCAGTCTTTGCTTGCATACATCTCCTGGAAAGCCTTCTTGGGTTTTCTGCTTCAGCTGGGGAATCCAGCTTTCCCTTTCACAGGCAGAGTACAAAACAGAAAGGAGAGAATGTAGAAATAAATGTAAGAATAGCTGTAACATTAATTAAGTGGCCTATAGAAGCCATTTTATTTTTTTTAATCAGTCTTTTGCCCAAGTTGAAGACCAGATTTACTGGTGTGTGTAAAAGTGAAATACACATGTAACAGTATCAGGGCTTTGAGGTTTCAGCACTATCAGTACACAGATATTAAGCATTACATAGGGCTGACTTATCATCTGACTCTGCAATAACCTTTTGAAGATATACTGATTGGCAATTTACATACTAACAAATACATCAACACTGAGGAAATGTCAGATGCTATGCACAGCTATGCTCCACTCCAGAGGGGGCTAAATTTCAAACAGTGGTCAAATCATTTGTATCCCTCAGCATGAAAGATGCCCTATTGAAATATGAATTATCTCTCTGCTATTGGTCTTTACTGTGCTTTGTCAAACTGGTTCTCCTGCTCTTTCCCCATGGGATTTGCTGCATCAGATTCAGAACCTGTTTGTGCCAATCAAGATTCCTCCCACCACACCTGGATTAGTTTAGCTAAGTGAACTACATCCAGTCAGACTTGGCTGTGGCCTTCTTTACTACAGGTTAGGCTGTCTTTCTCCAAAACAACACATCTCCTCTGTAACAACTTACAGTTTCCTCAGCAAGTTGTCTTTTCACACAGGAAGGGTCAAATACCTGTTCCTGAGTTCCAGTGGTGGAGATTTTATTGTCTGTCTAACCTGCACTCAGGTTTTAGGACGGGATTGTCCTTTACATCCACCCAGCTGCTCTACTCCACTCTCTGGTGCACCAAGCCAGGAACAACGTGAAAATGCCCAGCCGACTTCCCTGACAGTGACCTGCTGTATTCTGGCAAGATTCATCTTTCCTTCACTATTGTTCATGCTGCAAACAGCTGGGATGGAAGATTGCTGGAGAGAGAAGAGGAAAGAGGGAAGCTGTTCTCATTGCTTTGCCCTGGATGTCATGAGTACAAAGGGGACAGGGCTGCAAGTCCCAAGAGCTGAGCATGTTTAGTACAACACTGCTGGGCTTTGTTATGCCAGAAAGATTTTAAGAGATTTTTGAAACCTCCTAGGGTTTTTTCTTGCCTTTGCAGAACTGGGGTTGGCAGAGAGATGAGCACAGAAATGATCACTATCCACACCTGTGTATTACCTGGAAGAAGTCCCACTAACTGTTCAGGGCAGGGTAGTGTGTAATCAGCTACTCATCTACTCTTTGGTGTCAAACACTGAGAAATTGTGTCTGCAGAGCCGAGAGCATTCAAGCAAGACTAAGGAAACTCATTATCCAGCTATCACCCTCCACGGTGATGCTCCAGGAATGGGAAATACCTGTAGCAGCCAGAGATGCTCCTCATGGGCTGCAGTGTGATGGGAGCACAGCTGTCTGGGGATGGAATGGGCAGAGTGGGTCCTGGCCCCAGCTCTCCCTCCCACAGCTCTGCTGATGTCCTGCTGTGGGGTTTGGGGAAATCTCCATGTTGTGATCCTTGCTCTGTGTACTGGACTCTTCACCACCACCCAGAGACAACTGTAGACTTCATTTATCTACATGTGTCCACAGTGTGTAAAGATCTTGAAAGAACAAGGCTGTTAAAGAGAAAATCATTAAGCATGGCTGGCCACCTGTCTGCATGGACATCCATCTTCTCTGGTGTGTCTTTGCTGCTCTGGCAGTCAGAGCATGTCCAGTCTGAAGCACTGGGGCAGCCAGTTCTGCTCTGCAGGCAGGTCCCACCCCTGCAGCAGCCCTGATCACCTGCAGAGGTGCTTAATTGGAAGCTGTTTTCCAGACGCCCTGCCAGTCAGTGTTCTGTGACAGCAAACTGAAACTTCAAGGAAAGAGAAATTACCTTACTACTGCACAGCCTCCTGGTAAGGGGGTTTCTCCTCCTCAATATGTTTACACACATTCTCAGCCTGAATTCTCATTCTGTGTCTTGGGTGAAATGAATGGGCAGTTGCAGATGATTTTTTGTTTCCAAAACAAGTACCTCCAGCTACCATGCAAACCTGTGAAGGGCCAGTGCTCAGTGGTCCCTCGCTGCAGGAATGGCAGAGCAGGGTCGAGGTGCCCTGGCAGAGATACAACACCTGCCTCCAAAGCCCAAGCCATGTCTGCTTCATCTCTTGTATCCACACATTTCCACAGGTAGTAAATACATTTTGAGGTTTTCCTTTTGGGGGGCAGTGAGTATGAAATGAAAGCAGTGGTGCCTACCGGCAAGGGTACAGCAATCATCCCAAGAAGCTGGAAGACTTCTGATGGCCTCAAGGCCTGGAGGGTGAAAACACTCTGTGTCCTCCAGACCCTTTCCTTGTGCTTGGCCACATTCCTGGTCTCTGGTAGCCACCACGGAAGCTGAACAAGATCTCTGGGTGGGACCTGAATCCTGGGCTACACTGTTCAGGATCTCCAGCTATTTTGTCCTCCTGCTGCTGGGAGCAGAGCAAAGGGTTTTGAATTTTTAATTTAATTCCTTCTCTTTATTTCTTTGGAGATAACGGAGATGAAAGTCTGCCTGGTAACAGTGCTGAGGAACACAAGCACAGAGGGGGCAGGTCTTGAAACGTGCTCTGCTGCACTGCCACGTGTTTTAGGGCTGGCTGTATTACAAACTGAAAGCAGGGTGTCCAGGTTACTCCTGACCAGTTCGTTTTCTGGTTAAATTCATTGCTTAATAGGAAAAAAATAATAATCCAAGCCTGTAGGTATTAGACTTGCCCATCATTACAGAGGGGAGCTTGCCCTCCTCCTTACCTGATTACATTTCAAGGAAACAGGGCCATAAGCTGAATGAGAGTTTCCCCAAGGCGAGCCAAAAATACGAGCATGTTTGCCACCACAGGAACGGTTTTATTTGCACAGCCCGCAGGTGACTCGGGCATGTGGAGGCAAGGCTCAGTGTTTGGGCTGGAGCACAGGAACAGGGAAGGCGGAGGGGGAGCGGTCACCTCGGAGTAATGTGATGAAAGGGAGCGAGGTGTGAAACTGCAGCGGGAAGAGCGGCGGGAGCTGCGCTGCGAGCAGTAAACACGGGCTGGCACAGCGCAGAGCCCGGCCCGCGCCGCCCGCACTCGATAGCGGCCGGCTGTGCACAAAGAGCCGGCCGGCAGCCTGCCGAGATTTGTTATTTGCTTTTCCCCATGAGGCAGGGACAAACCACTGCTAGGACCGGACGTGTTAAAGTCACGCCACCTCGAGAGTGCCGGCAGATCCAGCCCTGCCTTATAGCCTGGGGTGATGCTTTGCTTCTCTGCTTCGGGCCTTGGGATTTTGGGCAGGGGGATCTCAGGGTTGATTATCTGCTCATCGTCCCAGGGCACAAGCCCTTCAGAGCAGGGCTGCGCCAGGCTTTGTACTGTCCCCAGCTTTGCACAGATCCTTGCACATTGTTTTCCAGAAGCAAACCCAGTGTATTCCCTGCATTAACTATGAAGCAAACTCAGATATGCACAGGCAGTCACTCAAACCTGCCTCACTCTGCCATAGCCTTCCCTTTCCTCCCTGTCTGCACTTTACACCTCACTACAGGCCATGAATTACTTCTTTTTCATTCCAGACTGTCAGGAGGAGATGGCAACAGACAGCTGCTTATCCTATGTCATGTCCACCTGCAGTGTTGTCTCAGGAGGAACATCACGTATTATAGCTGTGAAAGATGATGGGACAATACCTTGGGACAGACACAGGGAGTGAGAGCCTACAAGGGAAATGCCATAATTCATCATTGGTGTGGGTGTAGTCAGGCTTTTTACACACTGGTAGTCAGTTATGGATATTGTCACACATAGAGAAGCTTCCCAGTTCCCACCAGGCAGCAGAGGGAGGATCCTAAAGTGCCCTAGAACGTGAAACAGTCCTACTACAGTCTTTAAGTATTAATATAACCCTAAAAGCATCCTGTCTAAAGGATAAAATATTTCCAGGTGCCTGACTTCCAAAAATACAGACCAAGGAGAGACCCCAGGGCTTCCCCAGCTCAGACCTCTCATGCAGGGACCACACAGCATCTTCACAGCCCATCTGCAGCTGCAGCAGCATTCACCTCGCCAAGAATGACCCAGGAGAAAGCCCATCTGGCTCATTTCACAGTCCTGAGGGCATTATCTAACACACCTGAATGTCCTGTGCACATTCCTCTTCTTGTCTCCATGGACATGCAGTGCCTGCATGTGCTCTGTGAACTCATTCCGAGGCATGGATTGGAAATGTTTGACAATTAAATGCAATCTAGTTTTATTACTAAAACACAGCTATTTTCATGTAGAAGAAAAAAAAAGAAGAAAACAATGAAAAAAAAAATCCTATGGCAGCCTGTGGTGACCAGAAAACATTTAAACCCACCCCTCATCAAGGAATTTTCCCCTGCCCCAGTCTAGGCAGCCCCTGGGCGACTGATTTGTCCTCAGTGCAGCCAGGTACGAATGGAAGCAGGAGCTCTGAACTAAGCTGACTGGGATTCCTACCTTTATTTACTCTGGATGTTTCTCATGTAGAATTTCTCAGGAGCAGATTAATGGCTGAATGTGAGTAGGGAGCTGACATGGGCTTTTTATCCTGATGCTAAATATACTTCATCTTTAAGCATCTGTGGTTCAGAAGCCCCTAACAGTACTCCAGTCCTTAGAGAAGATTTTCAGCTCTGCACAGTGCAGGACTAGAAAATGAGACTGCTGTAGATGTAAAGATTATAGGTAATGTCTAACATACCAAATCCTTGCTGTGTTTTATGCTCCAGACTTGCTTCATCTACCATGAACCTGAATACAGACCCTCAGCCAATGAAGGATCTCTGGTTTTTCACCAGAGATCTGATCCAGTTCTGATTTTTTTTTTTCTTTCTTTAACCTCAAGAGTTTGGTATGGTCTTGGAGCTAAAAATATGTTTTCTGTCCAGGAACCACTGTTTCTTTCATGTTTAAGGACTGGAACAATGGGTCTGCTCACATAGTTTTTTATTTTGGTTTTTATTTTTCCTGTGGGTCAGGCCAGTTTTTCACTTTTATCAGGTCACCTGATGGAAGTTTTCTGCAAACCTTGCTGTGGACTATGGGACTGCACCTACACCTCCCTGCCCTATCCCCAGGCTCACAGAAACATGCCTTTGCAACCCAGCAGGCTTTCGGGTAGCTGTTTACTCATTTCTGTGATTTTGCTGTAATTCTGTGGGCTTGTGAGTTGTGAAGTGGTTGTTGGGAGTGCTGTTACTGCTCCTTGTGTTGCTGTGAACCTGTGATCAGGCATCACTCACCTCTGACCTGTTGTCTTGGGTACCCTGCAAATGCAGGGAGCAATAATCCATCCACCATAATATGTCTTTAACAATCATTTTTGCAACTGTGACAGGATAAGGTACCGTGAAATTGAAGACTGAGACTCTTGGGAACAATTATGAAACCCATATCCTAAAGACGCTTATTTCCTTCTTGCAGTTCTGTGTTTTCATTTGTACTTTAAGAAGACTATTGTAGCTTGTATTTTCTGAGAGACAAGCACTGCCAGCAGCAGACTGGAGATGCTGTTGAGTTCTTTGGGATGCTTTTCCTCAGGGCAAAGACTTTTTTTTTTTTCCTCTCTATTCTACTGAATGGCTCATTAGATCCTATTTAGGTGGAAACAGTACTTATTTCACTTGGGAGATACTCAAGAGCTGTGTACCAGGCAAGCTTTCTCTACCTGGAATTATTTTGAAGGATGCTCCTCTGCAATACTACAGTAATTGTAAAAAGATCACCCAGGTGTATTAGCAAACTGGGAGCTTTGAATGATAACGTTAAATGAGTGATAAGCTGTTTACTAATTTGAGGTTTATTTGTTCCCTCGTGTGTGAGTTTGGAGCTGGTGGCTTTCAGTGATCACAGCTGGTTTCAGAATTATTTTTCCTGATTTAGATTTGCAACACCCAGAGGGGGTTTAGCACAGGGGAATACCCATGCTAGAAACAGCAAGAAAAGGTTGGAGAAGCACAGGTAGCCCTGCTGTGTGTGGCCTGATGGAAGCTGCAGGGTCAAGGAGGGAGAGTGATTATTTAGCAAAGTTCAAAGAGAAGCAGTAGGAGAAAGTGAACAAAAATCCCCTATGTGGCAAGGGTCCACCTTAGCCAGGATGATGATCTGGGCTGGGAAGGGTTTTCCCCTCACACTGACTCTGGTCCAGCCTCCATGTGTCGTGAACCACGATGCTCCTACTGTGGGTATTAGGAATAACACACCTTTATCCTTGCAGTCAGAGGAAAAAAAAGCTTAAATGTATTCAAAAGAGGCTCTTCCAGAAAGAGAGCCCAGTTGGGTTTGACTTCAGAGGAAGGAGTTTTTGGTGCTGAGATTTTGCTGCCTTGCACAGTAGCTTGACAGTATCTCCTTAGGGAGAGCAGGCCATGGCAAGCAGCTCTGGGCTGTGGGGAGAGGTCCTCCCTGGTGGTGGTGGCCACCCACACGTCTGCCCTTGCTAACTGAAGTGAGTGCTTTTGTGTTCAGAAACTGGAGCCTGTTTTGAGCAGAAAGATTTAAGATTGAAGAGATCACTTCAGCCACCAGCTCCAGCCTCCTGTTATTGCATGTCATAAATTTGCTCTCAAACATGCTCAGCTTCATTATAAAATCAGTTCAGTTTAATGACCCAGCTCCTTCTGGAATATTCCTCCAATAGCTCCCTACTTGGTCAGTTGGAAACGTGCAAGTTTCACCCTAAATTCATTCAAGCTCTGTCTATATTAAATATTCCTGTTGCAGAATAATTTGCTGGGCTTGAACAGCAATGGGAGAAAGTGAACAAATCTTTTCTCTCCTGTGTATTTCCAGGGACAAATCAGGTCAGCAGTTTCTTTTTCCCTGGGTTCCCAAGCTCCTGCTCAGGAGGCCACCTTGGATTTGTGTGCAGCCTGTTTCTGCACTGGTGCTGGATTGAAACAGCCCCCCAAGCACAGTGTGCTCCCTGTGCTACCTTGGCCCAGCCTTGCCTGCAGCCAGACACAGGCATCAATACTGCAGAAAACAGTAGGGACACCCTCTTTTCCACTGTGTTGCAGGATCACATTTGTCTTTTTCAGCCCAGAAGCACTCTGGTCACTCAAAATCACTGATCCCAGACTTCCTCAAGGAGCTCAGTTACCTTCTCTGTTTTCCAAGGGTAGAGATATCAGACACAAGGAACCATCCTCTTTCTGCTTTTGATGTGTGCAGGACTTGAGAGCAGCAAGTGCAGGAATATTATTTGTACCAGAAGGCATATACTGGAGCCTTGTGAGACCAGCCTGTTTGAGGTGGAAGCCTCACAAGCTACTCCTAAAGCCAAAAGATCTTTAAATGATGGGAACCCCCAGCTACAGAAAGCCAAAAATATGAAAGAAAAACATGAAGGAGCACAGCAGCAAAAGCCCAGATGAGCTGAAGATTTCCTTCAGCAAAGCAGAGCCCTCAGTGTCTCTCTTGTCTGTGTTTCCCTCCAAGACCCAAGGCACACAGTGATGCTCTAAGCCACGAAGCTGGCATGGGGGAGAGCTGGGGAGATTTCCACTTCTCCTTAAGGGCAGAATTCCTATGCTTCCTGCTCATCAGTTTAAATGTTGCATTGTCCAAACAATTAATTATGAAAGGGAATTAAACAAACATCTCCTTTCATTTTCCACAATAATAGATTTATTCCCGGGAAACCTTGTTTGCCGCATAATAATTTAATGGGTATAAGACAAATATACTGATTAACTGTTTCTAAATTTACTCAGTGCAACAAAAGGGAGCTTCATCATGCAATGAAGTGATTTGAATGATGGGTACCTTTGAGAGGCAGGTCAGGATATGAGGTAAAATAAGGAGCTGTCCTGGGGAAATCTGCTGCTCTGTTCCTCTGTGCCTCCAGCTGTTCCTGCATGTGGGGCAGAGCACTGAGCTGGAGGCAGAGATTCAGACCTTTAAAATACCCTCAATGCTATTCAGTATAAGGCAGTCCTCCTCCCAGGTGTGCTCAGGCTGGCTGTGGCAATGGCAGTGCCACACCATGACCTCAGGTTCACAGGATGCCCAAGAGGGAAGTCTGGAGAGTGTTATTTCCTGCTTGTCATCTTTTGAAGTCTACAGCTCTTTTCAGACCTCCTCGAGGTTGCAGGCAGAGATCCTGAAGTGCTTTCTGGACCCCTTTGGTGTATCATCCCCCTGAGCACACGAGCAACAGTGCTCAAATAATAGAGCTAGAAAAGCCATGAGGTGGTGGATGCATTTCCTAGCACCTTTCTTCTGCTGTTTTTGCAGAGGAAGGGCACAGTCCCCCTGCTGATGTTTCAAATCGCCCATGAGTTGGTGAATTTGGCCTTTGGGTTTCAGTGTAGCCTGTGAGTGTGGCTGGTGGCCAGTTATGGCTTATTCTGCAGTGAGACATCTTCTATGTCCCAGCAAGGGAAAACCCTGAGTCATGGTGATGCCTCATTCAGCTCTGATGCCTGGACTGGATTAATAACCTGGTCAGCTTCACACAGTTGTAAAGAGGGAGGGCAAAATCCAAGAGGCTGCCACTAAAACTAGTTCATTCAGGCCTGCAGCCAACATTCCAGATGTTCTGAATCTTCTGGGATGTGTGGCAGAAAGGATAAAAACAAAACAAAACCAACTCAGCTCTTTAACACTTAATTCACATAAATTTTTATGCTTTTTCTTATCCATGTGTCTATGGCTTGTGAGAGTATGAAGGCACTCTAGGGATGCAGACAAAGATTTAAGCCATAATCCCTTCAATTTCAGACATTTAAAAAATATAAATGCACCACAAAAGTAACTGCTTCTCCCAGGTCTAAGAGGTGTTAGTAGTACATGAAAGGGAAGGTCAGAAAGGACAAAAGAAGACTCAATCTTGTTCTCCAGCAAATTCAACAGGAAACCTCTTTTTGACTCTGCTGAAATTGGGACCTTGAAGAAAGTGTCTCCTGCTGAAACATGCTGAGGATATTTTAAAACCAGATTAATAAATAATTGGACCATCTGCATCAGAGTCTGTAAGTGGAGTGACACATGGAGGGTGTCTGTAAATGGAACAGCTTCAAATATGCAGAGTAAAATACACAGTGGAATGGATTATATTTTTTTCCAGAATAGACATAATTATTGCCCATTTGTGTCTCAATGGCAAGCACAATGAGAAGCACTGCCTTAGAGATGGGCTGATTTCTCCTAAGAATGGAATAGATAGATAGTAAAAGATTGTGCCTGCCCTGCAGAGGTGACAATCACATTACTAAGACAGAGCCGAGTCAGGAGCAATACCAAGGAAATGGTTTTCCTGAGGCTGTGGAGCAGAGCAGCTTCCCATTTCCTAGAGTCCAGCTGGGCCCCTTTGCTGACAGAAGATAATATTGCCTCTAAGGCCACCAATATCTGTTGAATCACTTCCCATCACTCCTGGGCACTGTTTGTCCTGCACTGGACAAGTGCTTTAATTAGTGTTCCTCTTGGGGCTGCAGCAGTGGTTGGGGTTAATGTTTCCCAGTCACAGCCTTCATAAGAACAGGGTCAGACCAGAGCTCATTGAAAGAAGCTGCTTCTGGACCACCGAGTTTAATAATTCCTAATCCCTCTTTCAGGTGTTTTATTCTTTTCTTTTCTCCTGCAACATCCCAAGAAAGTGAGCTGCCCAGCTGATGCATTGTGCTTCCTTGTGCTGCTTTTAGATCTAGCAACTGGGCATTGGCTCTTGTACTGGAGGAAGTGGCAAGTAATTAACTGTTCCTTGTTCTCAATGCTGGATTTTATAGCTTTCAGCCCTGAAGTCTCCACTACCATTCGATTGCTGAGCCAAGGTGAACTAGTTATTTAGCTTCTTGCTTTCTCGAAACACAATGAAGGAAGGTGGTGTATTTTTTGGGGAAAAATGTCTCATTTGCATAACCTATAGATAGTAGCAACATCAGCCTTTTTTAAAACCTGAAATGAAGAGGAACATTGAGAGAGGCAGTGACAGCAAGAGAAACAGTTTGACTGAGAGACAGAGTGTGGGATTTATCACATCTAGTGTGCAGTGCTCCTGTGCAGACTTTCCATCTGAGCTTGGCTCCCTGAGCTCCTGGTTTAGGGACAAGTCAAGACAGGTAAGAGAGGACCATTAACCATCCACAGCAAATGAATTAGTCTTGACACTTTCTCGCTGGGCCACATCTGTTATTGATCCATGCAGACAGTGCTTGGTTTCTAGATGTTTCTGAAGGTATTTGGGGTGCAGTGTGCTCACCTTCCATTGAACACCTGGAAATTTCTGATCTCAAAGGCAGAAATTATGCCTCAGAAAATGTGAGATGTGGTATTTTTAGTCTTTTTGCTGCACAATCACGCTGACTAGAATTTAAATTTTTTATAAATGCAAACATGTTTTTGATAAGTTGATGTCTCGTTTACACTAATAGAATTAGCTTTTATAGGAATAGCTCTTTATTTTTAAATTGTAGCTAAAATTGCATTATATGTATGTAGAGGGGAGACAGTCTTTTCTGTTTTGTTTGATTGAAATATATCTTTACTGTGAACAATGCATGTTATATTTTTTAGAGAACCAAAAAAGAAAAACCTATATGTCACTTCAGCTCTTTTAGTGTCCTCATGAGCAAAGAAAGCAGCAGCATTAGCATGAAGCAGATGCTAAATATATAAATACATGCCAAAGACCTAGAAAAGGGTCCTTACTCATGGTAGCAATGGAGTCTATGTCTAAAAAAAAATATAAAGGAGTAGAGATAATTACATAGATATAAAGATGTAAATAAAACTATAGAGCAGTAGAGCATTCCCTTGAAAAAAGGGACAGTTCCACCTGGGTGGTAGAACAGCTAAGGCTTCCAAGAACAGTCAAGCCCTAACTTTAGACAGTATGTGACCTAAAGAATGGGACAATACCAGGACTGTACCCATGAGTGTACAACTCCAGGGGCACCACGAGAAACAAAGTGACCCTACAACCAAGGCAAGGCCATGACTGACGACCTCGCCTGAGCAGGTGCTTAAGAGATGACGGAAACTAAAAATGTGGGACAGCATGGAGGAGTGAAAATAGCAGGTGTTGGCATGTGTGTGGATCCCACCTTCTCCCTTGCCTCTGTTTTCCCTAATGTGAATGTCAAAGAAAAATGCATGAAGAGAGATGAATCAAAAGAGCTGTTTTGGCCAGGATTGACTTGACACATCCATGCTGCACCATGAGGAAAACCCATGTTCCCTGCTTCCATTTGAGGCAGTATGAGGCCAGTTCCAGCTGGCATCAGTGGGTGCTTGAGCACAGCTCTACACTCAGCCCCACCAGCCCTCACCATGTAAGATCCTCCAGTGGAGTCTTGAGTCATACTGTACTCAGACCTTTCAACTGATGGGATGGCAAGACAATATTTGTGAAATCATGGCTGCCTGTCAGTAGGAGATTTGAGACAGGAAACACAGAGGTAGCTCCAGTTTGCCACTGCTGGCAGGTTTGATAATGGTTTAATCCTTGTGCAGTGTCTCCTCTCTGCATCCAGGCATTCAGTAAATGCAAAGCAGAAATAAAAGAATTGCCTCATTAAAATCTGGTCACAGAGCTGGAGATAATACCCCTGTTTTTGTCAGATACAAAGTCACACAAGCCCCAGCATGGAAGGGAAATGATGGATGGAGTGGAATGTACCTCCTGTCCCTCAGACACCCCCCGCTCCTTTGCGGCCCCATCCGCGGCTGCCGTGAGCACGTACCATCCCTGGCAGTGATGAATGACTGGCAGCCCTGCAGGGATCCCTGCTGGAGAGCTGTCAGTTAGGGCTCCTGGCAGGAAACAGTGAGGACATGGGAGGATCCTGATGGAAGAAATAATCCCTGATGCAAATCTCCAGTGACTAACTCCCCACCCTCATCAGAGGATCCAGATGCAACCCTGAGGGCTGATGTCTGAGTTTTGTCAATGTGACTCCTTCTTCTCTGCTCAGCACTGACACCTCCATCCTTTTGGCTTTATCACTCCAAACTCCTGGCCTTTCCTTGAGGATGGCCCATGGTGGAGAGCCACCTACCCCTTGTTTCCCTTTAACCAAAACTCCCTGACTCCAACCCAGCTCTACCAACACATAGCTGTGAGGACATCTCAACATCTTGCTCCTGCAAAACCACATCATTTGGGACTATGGCCCAGAAACAAAATTCAGCTCTTCTCCTGACAGGACCACCCTACATGGGCATTCACTGGCCAGGATTTGGATCAGCGAGCTAGAAAGGAAAAAGCACTATTTTTTCCTGATTCCAATCCCCTGAGTGCTTGGATGCTGTGAATGCTCTGGTTTTTCAGAAAGGAAGCAATACCTGACCACACTGGGGATAAACTCCCAAAGAAGTCAGGCAGCACTGATGAAGAAAGAGAAGGGACACAATATAAATCTAAATCTTAAAAAAAACCTTTTAAAAGAGCCTCTGAAAAAGCCCTCTCCCCCAAGATTTAGTTAGCACTTTTAAATGCACTGAACTCTAGAGACGTGCCCTGGGCAGTGCCATTAGGAAAAGTGGAAGATTGGAGCTGATCTGAACTGAAGTGACCCAAAAGCTGTTGAATTCAGGTCTAAAACCTCCCCTGGAGGGCTGCTCTCATTAGATTAGTCTGACTCTCAGACTTCAGTCTCTTGTGGAGATGCAGATAGGTACAAGAAGATGAGATTCCAGCTGGAGTACTCATCCAGCTCTAGGGTCCCCAGCACAGGAAGAACATGGATGTACTGTAACAAGTCCAGAGGAGTTCCCTGAGAATGATCAGAGGGCTGGAGCACCACTCCTATGAAGACATGCTGAGAGCTGAGGTTGCTCAGGCTGGAGAAGAGAAGGCTCCAGAAAGACCAGACTGCAGCTTTCCAGTACTTGAAGGAAGCCTTTAAGAAAAATTGAGACTTCTTAGCAGGGCCTACTGTGACAGAAGAAAGGCTAATGGTTTTAAACTAAAGAAGGGACAATTTATACTAGATGTAAGGAAGCAGTTTTTATGGTGAGGGTGGTAAAACACTCAAGTTGCCCAGAGAGGTGATGGATGCTCCATCCCTGGAAATGTTCAAGGTCAGGTGAGATGAGGCTGAACAACCTGATGTAGGTGAAGATGCCCTTGCTTGTTGCAGGGGGGTTGGACTAGCTGACCTTTAAAGGTTCCTTCCGATCCAATCTCTTCTATCACTCTGTGACATCCCCAGCCTGGCCCCAGCTGCCTACAAAGGTTGATCCATCGCTGGCCTTGGGATGTCTCCTCCTGCACCACTGTGTGTGTGATGTGTGAGGACATTTTCTCCCTGTCACAGCTAGGGACAAGGATGAAGAAGGGATGCTGCACAGCTGGATGGGGCTGTCTTTGGGGGCACAACCTGGTGGTCCATGAAGCTGCTCCAGAAACACCATCTCATGTTTCTGCAATGAGCAGTTGCTTTCAAACCCCCCCCCCAGCAGTGCTGACTCAACACTGTGAAGCCCTGAGCACCCAGTATGTGAGTACTAAAGGTGCTCACCTCAGCACTGCTCCCCACAGAAATAGGAAGGGGGCTCGGGAAAGCAGGCAATCAAAATTTTTCCTTTTTCCCCCAAATTTGCACACTGTAGTGACACTTCAGGCTGGCTCTGAGTGATTCACCAAAATCGCACAGGGGATCTCTGGCAAAATCTGGGTTCTACCTCCGTTTTCCACTTAAAAAGAGAACCCTGAATGAATGACATCTTATTTTTCCTGAGCAACACACAGATTTTGGTACGGGCCAGTCAACAGATTTTCAGACAATTCCAGAAAAGAATTAATGTTAATATAGGAAAATCACCTCCAAAGCTGACCATTGCAGAGCTAGGAGCAAGAAAAATAATACAAAATCAAATTATTTGTGTACTATAAACTGGATTCAGTCTGTAATAACAAGACCAGGATGCAGATCATGCAAATCAGGTCATTGCACGCATCTGGAGCTGAAATGTTGCAGATATCTAGACAGGGGTTGGTTTCCATCTTGGCAGGTTTTCATAGACCCCAGTGTCAGCTGGACTTGACAATTCACTCAGAGCAGCAATCCCCTGTCACCAAACAGGTCACAGAAGTGCTCAGACACAGTGTCTTAGACTGCAGCATCTCTTTGGTCGACTGGCGAAAAGAGAACATGCACTTGGTGGAAAACATAGTGTACTGTGACTGTAAATGCTACATGAATTATTAATTTGCTGTTTACTGACTTCAATATTTTTCTATTCAATTATTCTCTATAGATAGAGCAAAGGACTGCTCAGATTTTTAAATAATACGCAAATTATTTTTTGCACATATTTACAGGAAGAATTTTTGCACATCTTTTTATCTGAATAGATTTTGAATTATTTGTTGCATGTTTTATTAAAGCAGCTCTTCAATAATTAAGGCGAGTATATAATTATATGTAAGGCTACCGAATGATTCGTATTGCAGTATTTATTAGCAACACATTGAGAGTCTAACCCCTCTCATATGAGCTGTTTTTCAGGATTCATAGGTAAGGAGACCGTTGTCTCCAGTTTACTGCTGGAGAAACTGAGGCACAGAAAGGGCAGATGGTTCAGGGGACTAAATGTGAACTTAAGAGTTAAACTCAGGGCTCAGGACCCACTGCAGAGCTCCATCACACACTTTGCATTGCCCTGTAAGACACCCAACCATACTCCTGTGAACAAAGCAATAATCTCCCTGTAAAAGGAGGGAGTGTGAATAACTAAAATCCTTATTGCTTTGTGGGCATTCTATAGGCAGTGATTGACTTCAGCATTCAGAAGAGAGGGTCCCAGGTCCTCTGTGCAGATGACATTTAAACATTAATGGCCTTAAAAGGTAGTTGGGAGAACTCGCTGACTCAGGGAAAGGAGGGCTCATGTTTCGGCTGGAGCCAATTACACACACTGTGGTGTAATTTATTCTTCACAATACACAACTCATTTAAGGCCCTGCAAGCTGTGAACCATTTAAAGCAGCAAGAGGGTGACTTTGAATTGTGTTACTGAAACATGGTGAAAAACCCTTCAGCTTAAGGGTCAGGGTGTTTGGAGAGGTCCCGTTCCTTTCCAGCCATCAGAAAATTAGTCCAAAAGGGAGTGTATTTCTGTTTAAATGCAGGGATCCCAGCCTAGGTTTCCACTTATTTATTAATTATTTACAGCACTAACCCCCAGACACAGAATAGGACTGGACAGCAGTATAAATCTAGCTGGAAAAACCCAATAAAACTGTAACAATTGATTTCAGAATCACAGAATATTCTGAGTTGGAGGGGACACACAAGGATCATCAAGTTTAACTCTTAAGTGAATGGCCCATATGGGGGTGGAACCCACAACTTTGGTGTTATTAACATCATGCTCTGACCAACTCATCCAAGGCAGCATTTGCTCCTAACTCTTGCTTTTCACTAAGTGCAGTCCCAGCCCTTCAGCTGAGAGCTATGAATCAGACTTCCACCAGCACCTTGTAAACATGACGTAAGAGGTCCAGGCTGGAATGGTGAAGGACCAACAACTGCACAGACCAGTCCCGACTGTGGGCAGATATTTTACAAGCAGCCTAGCAGGAAGGTGGGGACGTCAGGAGCTGGAGGTTTGCTTTCAAACTTTCCTTGACAATAGGGAATAAAGCCCCAGTGATGAACTGCTCACCTGTGTTGTTTTTGTTTTTCCTGTGACGCCTTTGTGTTGGCTGTCCTTGCTATGAGTTTCAGAGTTAACAAAGACAAAATTCTCTCCTAAACTGGATTTGACACATGGACCATGGAGTCACCATGCCTTGTGGACAGGGCAGTGGCAGAGGTGGGCAGATGTCTGGGGCACTGGCCCTGGCCCTGTGCAGGGAGCCCTACTGATTCACCACACTGCTGTCCCCACTCTCCAGAGCTTCTTGCATGTCACACAATCTCATTGCACCAGATGCACAAACTGGCAGAGCACACATCTCCACTGAGTTTCTCACCTCCCCTCTGATATCCTTCTCCTCTGTCCTCAGCAAGAAGCTCAGCAAAGCCACAGTTACCACAGTTTGGGGGTAAATACCAGGCTGGTCACCAGCACATAACTTGAAGCCCTGTGACCTTCACAGTGACAGTGATGTCCATTTTGGTTGTGGATTCCAATCCCCACCTGGAACTACTCAGGTTTCTTCTAGGAGCCTAAGTAACAACTGTTCCTTAAAATAATGCTATTCCCAAGCTCTGTAGCTCATTTCTTCCTCATCCCAAAGAGATGCTGTGGGGTGGGCTGGATAAGGCACTCCAACTCTCAAAGCTGTGCCTTCCCCGTCAGCTGGGAGAACTTATAATTACAATTCCCATTATTGTAAGTTGTGCACACAGTCTTGTAAAACATGACACTTTAAGCCTATTAATTGCCATGTTTTGAATTCTTGCCAGCAATTTACTCTCCCCCACCCCCAACCAACCCCCAAAAAAGAAATTATTCAATCAAATCTGTAGCACAACACCACAGCTACAAGAGAACCCAGACTGCTGCAGCTGGATCTGGGGCTCCCAAAGAGCTGTCCTGAGACATGGTTCACATGGGGCTGAAAGGTCCCTCTCGCAGCTGCTGGCAAGGTCTACTCTTCCCATGGGATTAGTACCTCCAAGACCCTGGTATGACCTAAGCTCATGCATGTCAGCTGCTTCTCCCACTCCCCAAGAGGATGTTTGAGCTTAATTAGTTCAACCCCTTGATCTTAGACCCTTTTCTGGTCCCAAATGCTCAGCTCTGCATCATGGTAGACTCTCAGTCCAGACTCCGCAGGCTGCCAGGAAAGAGTAAGATAGCTTGCCAGGAATACTGGAGTTCAGCATCCACACAGTAACACCCAAAATACCCTGAAACCTCTCTATGTGAACTTTACAGGCATAGGTGGGTTAGTTCCTGTTTCCTGCCCAAATTTCAGCTTTGTTCCTAGGAAGAAGTCCCTGTCCTTCAGCTCAGCCTTTTCCAGAGCACTTTGAATATCTGGTCCCATGTAAGCTGTTGCACCTTTGGTGGCAGCGACTTTCTTCCCCTCCCACCATGAGTTCCACAGCAGGATCCCAAGTCTTGCCTTTGCACACCACTTTGGAGCCCTTTAAGTGAAAATAATGTCACAAACCAAAAGATCTGTATGCAACAAAGACTGTATGGATTTAAAATACTAACACTTTTTCTGTCTGGAGCATATGTGGGGATCTCAAAGGGTTTTGGAAGAAATGGTGAGACTCTGATCATGTTGTGATGTGGGAAGGCAAAGAAACCATGTGCAGTCAGAAATGAAAGCAAATGGAGATGGTGGAGAGCAAAAAGGAGACGGGGATCCTGCTTGCCTTTGGCTTCTCCTACACATGGGACATCTCACTGGGTTCAGAGGGGAGAAAAGGGAGCACCAGGGCCCCAGCTCCCCTTAAGGGAGCTATTCTCCAACCAGACAAGAAAGAGCAGAGTGGAGCACACAAAAGCACAATATGGAGATCTTCCTCAGAGCCAGGCTCTAGCACAAGAGCCCCAAGAGCTGCATCTGGCTCTTTTCTAATCCCTCACCAAGTGGACTTTCATCATACTTATAATTAGGGATAATAATTTAAAGAGATAGTTGAATAACCAAATCTGCTAATCCTTTAGTGGAGCCTCTACCCTTTAATCTCTCTCTGGTTCACTAACACATAAAAATGTAGCCAGGCACCCACTGCCCTCATTAGAGGGAAACTTTACCCTCCTCCTCCCAGCCTTGAAGGCCTGCTGGCAGCGAATGGAGGGCACAAAGGCAGCCCTCTGACTGCCTGAGACATGCAGGAACTTTGAAAACATCAGCCTGAGCTTGTTTCAAGACCAATGTCACAACAGTGGCTGGTTGTCATGGAAACAAGTTATCAGCTATCAAAAACCATCCATGAGAGAAATGTCACAAGGAGAGATGGCAACTGGGGCTGCGAGGCTCTGCATATGGGCAACTGTGACTTCTCCAAGCTCTGTGTGACCAGAGGAACATCCTCCTCTTTGCTGTAATTTCTGCTGCCACGAGCCACCCTGCTCTCCCTGTGACAAAGCTTGGTCTGCCACAAACAGGGTGGCAGTGGCTTTAGTGCATCCCCTCCCGCCCTCTTGTTTGTACCCTGGCCCCTGTGCTGCCGTGGTGGGCAGTGGGGAGCCCACTGTGGCCATCAGCAATAGCAGTGCCAGCATCTGCTGGGTAAGAGCTGACGCACTTGCTGGGCGAGGAGCAGTCGCAAGTGGGAAGCCATTGTTAATTAATCAGATACGCCATGTAATGGCATTAATCACTGCCAATGTATTAGATAGGGATGATGAAGATGCTGTGCAATCTCTGTCAGATAGCAAATACACCCACACATTCCAGCACAGCCACACACAGTTCTTGGGATGTCCATGCTCTTCCCCTGATCCTCCTGGCTTGATGACAGCATCAAACTGTCTTTTTGCCTCTGCTTCTAGGATCCTGCCATTCTCTTCTCCCCTGTCTGCCTCAGGGCTCACCCTTCCAGTCTGCCTGCCTCCCTCTTCCCTCTGTCCTGCCTGTATTCCTTGTTTTTCTCCCAAGATGTAATTTGGAGAGCTGCTCTGAGAGGCACCGTCTCATCCACACACGCCTCCATCTCCAGAACTGGCAAAGACTTTGGGAAGAGATGGGATTGAGACCTTGATGTGCTGTTGTGTAGGTGGGCAGTGCAGGCTGTGCTGCTCCTCTTGGAGGCCCTCTGCTCCACCAGAAAAGCACGTTAGCCTTAACTGGAGCTGAGTGACAGCAGAGTCTGCCTAAAAATGCAACATGCTCACACCATTTATCTCAACTGCTCTTCCCCATGTTTTCCTGAGGAACAGACCCCATCTTCTCTTCTCCTGGTGTCCCTCATCCCAGGAGCAGAATTTTTGTGATGGAAAAGCATCTGCACTTGGGTAAAGGGTCCTTCCAGAAAAAACACTCCTCCCTTCCCACACACAGAGCCACAACCTCACTGCACAAGCTGGAAGAGTACTGCATTTTCTCTGGCAGCTGCCACCACAGACGTAAGAGGCATGTTTGAGATAACAAGACTTCATTTCAAACAGGAATGGTTTTCATGGCAAGCACAGTGAATAAATGTAAGACATCTATTCTTGCTTCACGTCCTGCTCTCCCTAACACACGTGGAAAAGAAATTCCAGACATACCAAAAACTTTGACAAAGCTAATCAACAGCCTATTTAAAAACTGAAAATGCCTTAATATTGGGTTAAAAAAAAAGAGAAAAAAGAAAACTAAATGCAATCCATTAAAAGCAGATGAGAGGATATGAAAAGCACTTTTGGAAGTTAAATAATAGTAAAAACATTTTAAAACTCTCCAAAAATTGGCAGAAAAGCCCAGTCAGTCATTTAATGCTGTTTGTGCAGGCAGCAATAATGGCTGCATAATTTATACTTCTTCACAGCATGGTCTTGGGGCAGGTCACTCAGGGAGGGTGTGTTCAAACCCACCATGTTTTTGGCTCTGAAGAACTAAAGGCCCTTTTCTGGGCTCACTCAGACTGGAGGGAGATTTTCTCCCTGCACTGGGGCCAGCAAAGCTGGTTGGGAACTGGTTTTCGATGCAGAACAAAGCAGCTTGTGCATGAGGTCTGCTGCTCCCCAGGAAGGCAGTGCCAGCAGGGCAGGAGCAGGCTGGAGAGCCCCAGCAGGAGCTGGAAGTCTTAAGCACAGTCTCTTATGACCAGGAGAAGGGATGTCACAGAATAGTGAGAGGGGAGCATTTGAAGAGTCCTACCACATGTGAAGGCTGAAGGAATAATTGTGTACAAAATTTGCTTTGGGGCTGATGAAGGCCAGCAGCCCCTTCTGAGCGAAGGAGAAATGCGAAGCAGTCACTTTGGGATGGACCAGCAAGCACTGCCAGACTCCTCCTTGCTCAGCTGCCCTCCTACTGCCTTTTTCAGACCCTGATTTGTGGAGCTGAAGACATTTCTGGGTGGAGAGGTCTGACAAAGAGTGTGGGGCAACAGGGGACAGTTTTTCATACAGATCACTCACCCCAAAGACTGTCTTACCTTTTACTTTCCATGTTTTCATGAGATTTCAGGAAAGCTGAAGTTATCCACCTTAAGTAGACCTTGCGTTTTCTCAGTGGAAAAATACAGTTGCTCCAAATCCTTTGAGCACCAGCTGGAAAGCCTGCTGTCCCTGGGTCAGGCTCAGGAGGAGAGCCTGATTCCCAGCTGCACTTGCTGGGAAGAGCCTTTTCCTAGCAGAGAGCATTAGGTATATTGGTGCTGTAGAGGTTACAGTGCCTGGCACAGATGGCTCAGGTATGATGGGACTGTCAGCACCTCTGAGGAGCCTGTGCTGGCTACAGGGGATGAGCTACAGCCAGAGCCAATCCCAGTTCCCTGCTGACCAGCTGGACTTGTCCTCACACAGCCACGTTGGACAGCCACCAGTTGGACAGTGAGTGGAAGCTTGAATACTGATCAGAATGATTGATATCTTCTCTCTCCTCTTGCCACATGGCCATGAGAGATGAGACACAGACACGACAAGGTCAGGATGTCTGTGCTTGCAGCTTATGAGAGGAGGAGCTGGACCAGAGCAAGTCTCCTGTCTCTGCCTCCTGACAGCTGACCTGGCTACTTCAGTGGGGTGAAGAGTGCGTGTGGAGAGCTAGACCTTGCCCAGATTTGATGCTTTGAGTTCACAGGAGGCTCTACTCTGACTAAGACCCACTCCATCAACTAGATGTAGATTAAAAGATGAACTGTCTGATTTATAGTTTTAGTTTTTGAGCAGGGAGAAGAAACCAGAGATGATCAAATAGTCATAAGTTCAAAGTTATTTTTAGTTTGCTAGTGAATGAGTCTCAAATGACTAAAACAAACAAATCCAACTGGGATTAAAAAACTGTACATATAGAGTTGTGTACCTACTGTTGCAATCTCAAGTCCTCTTCTTCCAGCTAAAGTTTCATGCCACCTTCTTCTTACCTTGGCGACCAAATTTATTATTTTTGGCAAATAAGTTTTGGGTGTGTGAAGAATAGCAGGGTTACAGATTCTGGGATATAAAATGGGACTGGGATATAAAATGATTCTGGGATATAAAACACAAGACTTTTCTGAACTGACTATTTTTATGGGAGAGACTTTTAACTTGGATAGATCAAGTTGCATCCCAAGGAAAGCATCAATCCCAAGTAAAGGACCCAGGCTTCCAAAAGTAGTTTTTCTCTTTGTGTCATTCCCCTTGAGGCTGTTTCTGAATTTTTCTCCTTTGAGAACCATGCTGACTGCTAGTGGATATTGCTCCTTCATGCTGTGGTCTCCCATATCCCATCTAACAGAGCTAGAGTAGCCCAGCATCCCTCCTTCAGACTTTGCCTTCCTAAGCTAAACACATGGCTGGTGTCTTCCTCTCATCCAATGGCTCTCTGTGCCTGTGACCATGCCAGAAATCCTCCTCTGCCCAAGCCTCCCCAGGAGAGCTTTCCAATGCCATGGTCATGACTCTCCTGTCTCTGCATAAAACACCTGGCCTGTTAGGTCTAGCACTGCCCTTTCCAGCTGCAACACTGAAATTCCAAGTTGTTATTCCCTGTACCTCTTAATACATTTCATGTAATTTCTATTATGCAGAACAACCCAAAACTGAGGTTCTCATTTTCCTCTCCACGGATGAATCCTCTGAACATCATGTCATCAGCAGATTTCAGCAGTGCATTGGCCCACCAAGCCACTCTGTCCTTCCACCAGGCTTTCCTGCCCTGATAAGCAAAAACCACTACGCAGCAGCCATGGCTTGGGCTCTCTTAGCAGTGTGGGGACTGCATTTCTGAAGCTTACTCTAAAAGTGTTCAGAAATGAAGAAAGCTGAAGACAATGCAAGTCTTCCTCACACATAATTTTGTGGTTTTTTTCCTTTTTTCTTATCCTTTAGTTTTGTAGACTATGTTTCCCCAACCTTCTCATGTTCTTTGTTTTCTAAGGTGCAAAAAGAAATGTGAACCCATAGATGCTTATTTTGCCCAGAGAAATTGTGAATGACCCATCTTTGGCAGTGTTTAAGGCCAGGTTGGACTGGTAGGTTCCCCTGGCAATAAGGTTGGAAACTTGAAATCTTTAAGGCCCTTTCTAATCCAAACCAATTTATGATTCTACATAGTGAACATCCATGATTGCTGCATAGAAAAGAATCTTTGTATGGGAGATTTCCTTAGTGCTGTGCAGCTCCTTTTGTAGTCTTGGATGGGATTAGCATTCCTGAGGCTTGAAGTTATCACCCATGACTTCGAGTACAAATGGTTAAACATCCTATCCATGTGTGTTCAGTCGAAGTTCAGGGGGACACAGAGGGGACATTTTAACAATCACAGTGGCACTAACTTCAAATGATCAGACCTTCATAAGGTCTGATCCATTCACCTTGCACAGCCAGCTAATAATCTCCTTGCATTCCAAGAAATGTAGTCAGTGTTTGATTGACTGGTGAATGCATTTATCTAGGATTTATAACCAAAAAGACAGGAGTCTCCTTGAACTCCTTCTCAGCATTCATAAGGATTAATTGTTTTTAGTCTGAGCATTGTAGCTGAGTACATCTGCTACCTAAGACCTTTCACAGCACAGAAGGGGAACTGTGTCCCCGTTACTTGCATGATTTCACAATTAATATGTACCCTTATCTGCTAAGCTTCATTTGCCCAACGACCTCCATACCACCTTCCTGGGAAATCAGATTCTTCCTCAGGAGAAGTCCTGTTGCTCTGGAAAGTCTGATGCCACATAAAGGCATCAATTGTACTGCTCAATGCCCAACTAACCTACTTGACACATGGAGTGGAGGTGTCTGTAAAGGTAACTGGAAATGTGGGAGATCAGAGCCCAGAGCAGTGAGGCATTAGACTGCCACTAAAATTAGTAATTTACCATCAATGCCACTGGTGTTGGCAGGCCTACCACGATTTCATAATTCTGAGGAGAGACACAGGCAGATGACAGAAGCAGTGATTTCCCCAGCCTGGTGAGTGCCAGTGACATTTGTTTGGATGCCTTTTCACCAGGACTTGTTTGGATGGCCTTTCCAAAAGCATCATGAGAACTTTCATTCCCACCTGTGGGAAGTCACTGCCATTCTGACTGAAAGCAAGCTTCTTGAGATAAACACAAGCTTTTCCATCACTCTGGGGACCAGAGGTCCTTAACTCAGTGATACTACTCCAGGCAGTCTGTTGAGTCTGAACTGGAAGGGTCCCCAAGCAGCAGGTGACAGTGACAGGTGACACTGGGGTTATTTCTAATGATTACTTTTCTTTCTACTCCCCCTAAAGCTTGGAGCTCTTTTTTCTGCTTAGTCTTGCTGCACACTAAATCTTTCTGTGCCCCATTAAGGATTTCTGAGTCTTAAGTACTCTTCAGTCCTTGGCAAAGCTGGATATCCCTTTCCTTATTCCACAAACCAGAGAAAAGAGGACAGCAAAGGCTTTGGGGACCTGATGCAAAACAATCTGAGCACATTAAGCAAAATCAGCTACTAAGGAATTCATGTTTCACTCACAACATGACAAAACATCATGCAAAGACACACGATTGAACATCTTTCAGTCCCCAACCTGGAGGTCTATCCCACCCACTGCTCCTGGGTGACAGCAATGATGGAATGTCCTCAGACTGCCAAGATGAGAAACTGTACATTTACACTGAGGGAGAAACCTGTGATTGAGGAGTGGCTTGGCCAGAAATCCAGAGGCAGAAATCCTCTTGAAGACTTGGCAAATCTGGTCAGGCACGATGTCCTGGCTTTAGAGCAGTTCTTTTGTGTGGAACCTAGGTCCCAGTGTTAGCAAGGTAGGAGATCATGAAAACATCAGTGGGAACAGTTACATGAAGCTGCTCAAACTTACAAACTTCCAGTAAGTTTCAGGCTGAGCTTTGGATCAATTCTTATTCCTTCCAGATTGCTTCACTCATCCCTCCTGGGTACTCTTGATCAAATCACAAAAATGCTGAGCAGATTCTTACAGTGTACTTTCTAATAAACCGTTTAGGAAAGCAGAGTTGACAGCATCTTACAGTTTTTTCTTCTTTCTTCTTTTTTAAGCTAGCTCCACAGCCTCTGCCAAATTCAAGGGTGCCAAATATGATCAGGCTGTGGATGGCACCATTCGTTTGTGTCAATCCTCTTCATACTAGATAAGCAGACAGGACATATGGGCCTACCCTGAACGAAGTGCACACAAGAAGTAAATGGGAAATTTCTGCAAATCTGTAAACTTCTAAGAGCAAGATTAACCCAAAGACTGCCAGATGCAGAGAGGAGCTGCTCTAAGTTAAGGAAGTTGAGAAATGTTCTTTCACCTCCAATTCCTGTAAATACATCCTGGAAGAAGATACAGTGGAGAGGTCTCCAGGACTGCACATACAGTACTGTGCTTCATCTCCATGGACCACAGTCTGGCAAATCAGCACCTCACAGTGAGTTCAGCCTCTCAAACACAGCCTATATGTTATCCTCATGTCTTGAGGTTAGTCTGGTCATCCGAACCATCTGGAGCATACCCTGACTCTGCACAAACATCCCACAATTTCAGAGGTGAAAAGCAGAACTGTGAGTCTGTGTTTGGGAAAACCTGTCTCTCTAGTGAGTAGAGAGAGAAGCTTAATCTGCTTAGCTTAATGAAGAGAAGGTGAAGACGTGATGTGACTGTAATCTGTTAAGTACTACAGCTGGGAGAAGGCTTTTAACAGTGGAGGGCTTTTTAATCCAGTAGACAGGCAGAGTGAGATCCAGTAGATGGAAGATGAAGGTGAACAGATACAGTCTAGAAACAAAGTGCATTTTTTTGAAGCAGTGAAAGCAATTAGCTCTTAAAGAATTTACAGAGAGATGCACTAAGTCCCCCAACTCCTGAAGTCTTAAACAAAACCTAGTTATGTTTGAAATTGTAAGTGTCACTGGGTCTGAAATGAGGGAAACCTGACAGAATTCCATACCACAGAGAAAACAGGAGAGTTGTTTTATTAAAGAACTGCTTAAAGAAATCCATTAATTTACTTTTGTTTCCTAAAGGCTCCTGCATGTCTGTTTAATAACTGTCACCTTTCAGCCATGAGTTGTGCATTGAGCAGTTACACACATTCTCCATGGGAGAACGTTAATCAGGCTCTTGATCACTTGCACACAGTCCTCCTCTCCCACTTCCATTTCCAAGTGTTCCAAGGTACCCATCACCACAGCTCCATGACTATATGTGACCAGAATAACCTGCCTCCTCCTGCAGCCCACTCCCCTGCTCTCTTCTTCTACTATCTTCTCCCTCAATCTCTGGGGCACAAGAATTCCCAGTCTCTCCCCTAGATGTTCTCAGAGGCCACAAATGCATCTCAACCCAGCCAGAACATCTGGCTCCCAGTTTGGAATGCATTTCTCCCTGTTTTTGTGCTTGCTGGGACATGAGGAGGATCTCTGTGCTGCTCAGGCTCACACTGAGTCCCAGATGCCTCTCCAACCCCCACCTGGACGCAGTTTTTCTGGCCAAGCAGCTACACTCTGAGTAACAGAAAAAGTTCCACATGCTAAAAGGTCTTACTGGCATCCATCTGGAGACCAAATGGGCACTGTCAAGAAAATTGAGGGCTTTCTCTCCCAGTTACTGCAATCATGGCAATGACTTGTCCTATGGGCTTTTTCCATTCTCACTGGCACACTAAGCTCTTGCCAGAGACCTTCTCATCCAAACACTTTGGCAGTCCAGCCCTGAAGTCCTTTCCTGGGGAACAATGTGCTTGTGCTCTAACACTGGCAGAAATGTACCAGTTTGTACCTGCCCCAGACTTCCCAGAGATCCCCAACAGTCTGTCCAGTTCTCCAGCTCAAACTGTGAAATACAAAAACATGTAGCATGGAGGCATTCAAAACCCAGCCCCACCTGAAGTATCAACCTTTGTCAGTTTTTTGTATCATCCCAGCACATGTCAAATATATCCAACTGCTTCAGCAGCACTGCTGAGTGTACTTTCCTCTCTCCTGCAGTCAGAGCTACCTCACCTCTGCCATCACTGCTATCTCCACAGTGCTGCATCTTCCCCCATCATGACTAGTCACACCAGGTTTTGTCCTTCTCCTTTTTAGCATGGTTTGTAATGGGAACGATGCTTGCAAGACTGCATAGTTGGTAATACATAGGCCTGTGTAAAACCCCCAATAAATAATTTTTCAGTTGGCCACTTTCAGCCAAACTTGGCAAGGATAAGAGGGTTCTAAGATAAATTGTTTATGTGTCTTGAAAATAAGGGAATGCATAGAAGAGAGAAACCTTATTACAAACCGTCAGCGTAGGAAAATCAATGCACAGAGCTGAATTCCTTACTGGACTCTGGAGTATCCACACAAAATGGAGAGGGCACAAAGACAGGGTCAGAAATGCCTTGGTATTCTGGAAATTGCTCTAAGTTCACACAGTTAGGCACCAGAGGATTTGAGTGCAAAGCATGGAGGGAAGCAGTCTTCATCAGCGTTGATCCACCTTTTCTTCAAGACCTCCTTGAAGATCCCAGATCTTTACTCCTGGAAACCACAGAGCTAGGACCAACTGCCAGCATGGGAGACAGTGTTTGCCAAGACTGTTGGTTGAGGATCCTCCCATCCTGAAGACATGTAACAGGCAGGAAGACCACATTTTCCAGGCATCTCTGGAGTTCCCTCTCTGCCTGCAAAGCAGCTATGTCATTCAGTGTGACTGGGTGATGTACTGAGGACCAGAGAAGGCAGAGACTTCACCAAAAACGGCCTGGGAATTTTCCCTCCCCAGGGAACTGGTAGGTGTTTGGTGCTTCTACTGTATGAGGAAAGTCCAGCTGCCAAGAGCAGAGGGAAACCCAGGACTGGGGATTCCTGTCACTACATAAAGCAACTCCAGCAGGACAGCACTCTCAGGGCAGAGCTGGAGAGCTGAGCAATGGGTCCAGCAATAGCTAATAGAGTCATTGGGACCTAGAAGTCATGCCAAGAGGGTCACTGCTCTGGCACTAGATCAGATGTGACTGTCCCATGCCCCGAGCCTCAGTGGGATGCCAAGAGCACAGAGTGCTCCGAGACATGCAGCTCTTGCTGAATGCAAACATGCTCTGCACAGCTTGGGCAGCCTCGGGGGTCCTGCTCCTTCCTAATGACCTGGTATTATGTGTGGCTGTGACACAGCTTCTGGCTACATACTGTTCCTGCTTGAGGACAATCCTTGGACTCCCCCTTGGATTTATCCAGATGCCCAGTAATTCGCTTGTCTTGGCTGCTCCTGGGATGGTGTGCTCTGCGCTGTCATGCTTTCCCAGTGCTACTCCAGTGGTTGTCAGCCACACTTGCATTTAATCTATGCAAAGATGGGGCATGCCAAACAGAAAAGCAGTGCCAAAGACTCTGCAGGTGACACCCATTGAGGAGGAGAGGAAAATAAACATGTGTGAGAGCAAGAAAATGGAAGTGCTGGAAGCGCTGGACATTGCTGCATAAAACCCACCTCTGCTGCCTCCTCCCCTCAGTGTGACAGCCTGTCCAGGGACTCCCTCACCAATATTCCCATCCTGTGCTAGAGCAACACCAGCCTTGATACTGCAATGTCCCTATCCTTCAGATCAGCTCTGCCTGGGGGCTATAAAATCTGCTGGTGCTGACACCTATTAACAGCAACAGCACGGCTGGGGCACTGCTGGGATATAAATCCAGTGATGGGAATGCATCGGCAGTCAGCACTGCTGCGTGGGAGGGGTCGGTGTGTGAGGCTGCATCCATGTGCATTTTGCTGGCACAGGCAAACTCCCTGCCCATGCAGAGAACAGCTGAGCACTGGGCCTGGTGCGTGAGCCAGAAATCATCCAGCTGCCTTTAGCTCTGCTGAAAAGCTATGTTCCCTTCTGTTAAAGACTGCCACTGACTCCAGATACAGCCAGAGCCTTTGTCTCAACCTGCAGAGACCGCAGCGGTGTCTGGGAGAGGCACTGGTGTACAACCCTGTGTGTGGAACCACCAGAGACTCAGAGTCACTGCGGCAGCAAGAAAACGTCATTGCTTGATCCCCAGGGCCTTTGAACTCCACTGTCAATCCCTGCTCTGCGTCCTCCTGCTCACAGAAAGAGCATCAGAAGGTGTAGATGGCTATGTAGGCAGAGGAGGAGGAAGGGCTGAGAAGCAGAGAGCGCTGAGGCTCCCAGCACAGCAGGTGGAACAGGGAGGGGGATGCTGGGGACATAAACAGCAATGACTCTCAAAGGGAAAGTGGCAGGGTATTGTGCATGACTTTCCAGCTTTTCTTACCTCTCCCTGTTCACTCAGTGACACTTAAAGCAGTCTCCTGGAAAGACATTTTTGCACAGAGTGCTGCTGCCTTTCATGTTTCCCAGGGCCGTGGCAGCTGCAGTGGAAACAGGAGGGAAGGAGAGCCACAACCAGGTCAGTGTTGGGCCCTGCTCAATGCCCCAAGCACAAGCAGTGGGGAGAGGAGAGAGGTTTCTTTTGGTTCTCCTGATTAAACTCCAGCTGGCTTTATTTCCCATTACACTGTTCCTCTGAAATGCCAGGCTGCACACATGAATTTGCTACTGTGGGGGTACTCCTCCCAAAGAGGTTGCTGCAGAAATGCATTTATTTTAATGAGAAACCAAATGCTATGAAAGGATTTGTTCTGAAATGCAGGGACATGTACAGGAGCTTGTCAAAGAGGCACGTCATGAATGAGTGCTATCCATCCCCAGTTGCCAGTGGGTTTGAGACCCAGCTGCTGGACTCTGCCTGCTTCTTCAGTCCAGGAGCTGAGTCTTCAGGGTCATTCCTCCTGGTTTCCAGCTCTGGTTCTATAACATACCTTATTGTAACCAGGTGCTGTCAAAAAACAGGCATGAATGAACTTGTGGGCATCCATGCTTATTTGAAAATAACAGGTGGAATAAAGCTCCTGGACACAATGAAAAGTCAATGCCAAGAAGATTATGATCTATTGGACAGCAAGGCTCATTAAAAGGAAGAGATGGCAAGCTAGAAAGAGCGAAAAACTGCGTTTCCTGAAACTGAACTTCCTAAAAAGACCTATATCTGAAGGCAGCACATCTTCCTTTGACAGCCCTTATAGGCTGGGATCTAAAGCAGAGGATAGGGGTGACCTTCTTTTCCCCACAGGAGATAAGGAAACTGAGGCACAGGCAGCCAATTAAATGGAGATAATCAGTGCATTTCTGAGAGCTAACGGGGAGACACCCAAACTTCTCTTCCAGGCCATAAACATCTGTAGTTAATGACAAAATGTTAATTACTGGCAATCAGCTAATGAGGGTAAAAGCTGAACTAATTTTCTGCTGCCTGTAATGCTACTCTAGACCGTGTTTTGCCCATCAGCTGAACTGCTATTTAAAAAGAGGATGAAAAGGAAAAGGAAAAAAAAACATTTTGGCACCTCGCTCTGCCTCCTCTGCCAGACCAGATTAGTGCAGGGGGGAAATTCTCTGGTGCAGACAAGCCCTAGTTCATTCTCCCATGTCAGGCAGGGAATCAGCTACAAGCTGAACACAGGGCCCTGCTACCCAGCCCTGCTTCCTACTGCAGTCAGCTCAAATGACTCTATGGAAAGGTGGAAATTCTGTTTCTTCATGATGCTAAGAAAAGACTCCGCACAACTATGCTCCCCACAGTGGAACAGGCACAATGTGCTGCCCCTCTTTTTGCCCATCTAGGGTATCAGCCCCACTCAGCCACAGCATGGGCCAAATCATCCCCTTCTTGCACTTTGAAGAGGCAGCTGGAGATGACCCTCCTGGAGCAGTAAGCCAGCACATATTCCTGCTGTGCATGAGTAACCAGCAGCCATTCCGGAGGAGGCTGTGCACTGCTGCTGGGCAGAATGATTCATCTCTCTGTCACGGACATGGTAGCAATAGCCCTGGAACAAAAGGCAGAGCCATGGGGTAATTTGTCATTATGGAGACTACTAGCCTTGGACTGATCAGCCTGGGTGCTCACATCTCTGATGCCTGCAGTAAAACCTCTCCATGGCACCAGCAAGGGAAAGACACCAAGCTGGAGTCACTGAGGATCTGGCCCTAGTGGAGAGTCTGAATTGTACAAAGCGGGTTTGGGGTTATGAAGATGAGCTACGGGATTGGAGATCAGCTGTCAGTGTTGCCTATGACACAGTAAACCCAACTTTGACTGGCACTGTGCTTCACCCTGTTGTGGCACAGCAGGTTCATGGTAGCTCCATGCTTGGGGAGCAGAAATGCCAGGCTGAATCTTATGCAGGATAAGCAGCTAAACGAACCTTATCCTCTGACTTAGTTGCCAGGGACAGCTACCTCTGAAAATGGCTAGCTCCAAAATTCACTTTTAAATATGGTCTTTCAGATCAGTTCCAAGCCCTCACTTAGAGCCCACATCCCAGGGGTTTGTCTGTGGCCACTTTCCTATGATCACATCAAACAAGGTTTCTCATCCCAACTGCAACACATCCCACCCAACTGCTGTCCTGTGAGCCCTTCTCCACACCCCTGGGGAACCTGGGCCAACACACAAGTGGCTCCTCCAACCTGAATGTCTTCAGGCACTAATGCCAACAGATGTGTTTTCTGTCCAACTACCAGCTGAAGAAAACTCCTCCTGATTAAGCTGACTCCAAGTTTTTTGATAAAGCTCCCCCTTTGCAGACTCGCCTCCCCCCTGCCACGATGCTGGCTGCCAATCAACTGCTACTGCTGGTGCAATTAATTCCATCTCCCTTTGCAGCCCCAGTTCACTGCGTGCAGGGACAGCTATCACATTTCATGCTCTAAAGCGCTTAACACCCCACTACACACACATACATCCCCACACTAGCAGGGTGGCCAGGAGGGTGACTGGAAACAGACTAAAGGAATTGGAGGCCTCAGAGACGAGGCCACCCTAAATCAGATTTAGAGTGTGAGAGGACAAAGCAAATGTTCCTGGGCAGAGTGGCACGTGCCCTCCATAATGAAAGTCTCTTACCTGAGTCAGGTTGCATCCATCCCACAGCATGGTGGGTTAGGGTCACCTGAGCTCTGCACTGTCTCACTTGGAATAAAGCAGCAGCAGTGTCCTGGTAGCTCTTTCCCCAGTTAAAAGCTACCTGCCTTGCAAAGGGGCCAGGTGAAGAGGTAATTGGAGAACAGCAAATATGTTTAGTGTTTAGCTCAATGCAGAGCATCCCCTGCCTTGGCACTAAGGCTGAGCTGAGCTGGGCTGGGACGGATACATCCCATCCTGCAGCATTTTCACAGATGGCTGTGCCAGCCCTGAGCCCAGGGAGATACAGTGAATCCAGGGATAGCTTAATGGGGGAGACCATTTTGCTACAGAGCCTGGGACTGGGAGCCAGCACTACCATAAGTCCAAACACCAATTCCTCTCCATCTCTTGCAATGTATTTCCAAGCAGCTTCAAAGCTCCCAAAATTTAGCATGTTTCCAAACAATGCCACCACCCTCTGGGCTGATGCCATGGAAAAATACTTTTGGATTACTGCTGCCAAGAGCTCCCCAGTTGACTGTAGTGTGAAAATCCTACAGGTCACTTTAGCTTATGATATTCAGGCTACATTTTACAAACATGCTCTCTCTGGCTCTGCTGGGTGAGAGCAAATGAACTGTGTGACTGGCGTGCAGGGGTTCTGCACCTCTCTCTTCTCCTGCAATAGCACAACATGGCTGGTTGATGCTGCAAGATTGAGTCGATAACTACTACTGTTATTATCGTTATTAATCAATAATAACATCCTTATTTCCTCTTGTAGGGCTTCCCAGTACACCCTTGCTTATTTATCCTCTGTCTTATTTCCATCCCGAGCTTACAATCAGACCTGGGTGAGTGGCTGCCAGCACTGACCCAGCTGCCAAGGGGATGGCACTTCTTGTGAAGTCCCTTTCAGAGCAGGGACAATTTGACCGACTTCAACCAGCCTCCTTGCAAGGAGAGAGCCTCATGGAGCCAGGGCCAAAGCCGTCATCTCCTGTAGGCAGCTCTGTCTGAGTTGAAAGTGCTGTAAGTACCTAACATCCCTCCAGGGAGACACCAAGACATCTGCGTCAGCTGTAAAAATATATAAAATGAGGCAAGGTTAATAGTGGTTATCTTGGGTATGTGCGCCTGTGTCTCCTTCTGTGCCTCCTTCATACTGTCTGAGGGTGTATAATTGTTGATGCCTTCACCCTGATGGTCTCCCTGGGGAAAAGGGACAGCTCAGTGTCCCCCATGCCCAGGCAGGAGCTGGTGTGTGGGCAGAGGCTCGCTGGAGGACACACTGGCAGAGCAGAGATCTATGTCACAGGCTCCCAAATGCCAGGTGAGAGGTTTTGTATTGGCACCATCCTTCCTTCCTTTAACCAGCCTGTATGCCCCTCCCTGGCTTCACATTCAGCCCCTTTCTAACGAAACCAGCTGGTCCTACCCTGCCTGGCAACACCCCTTCAAAAGCCACTGCACATTCCTGAGTTAAACCACGTTATAGCAGTGAGAAGCGACTGCTCCGTGACAGAGCTCTTGCTCTTTGGGAGAACAAAACTCATTCTGCTTAATTGCTCCTGGCAGCGCACTCTGCCATAATAAAGGTGGGAGCAGGGTGGCAGGGAAAGGCAGCGCTACTTCTTTGCACTGAGCCTCAAAATCCATCCTTTTGTGCTAAAAGCACAATGCGAGGCTGGGCTCACTCCTTCAAGTCACTCCTGCTGGGGAAAGCAGCGTCTGCATTGAGCCCAAATCCTCCCTGCATGCATCTCCAGCTCCAAGCGCTGGGAGGAGGCTCGTCTTGCTTTATTTTTAATCCCATGAAAAACCTGAAATACGTCACAAGTGAGAATCTGCATTGTGGAAAGGCTTTTTCATAGACCTTTTGGACTCTGCTTCATGCGCCCAGAGGGCTTTGCAATAGTTAATTTTGCCTCCCGAGCTCCCGGGAGGGAGGGAGGGAGGGAGGGAGGGAGGTGTTACTATTTGTGGTTTGCTAAGAGGACTGTGAGGTGGATGGCTGAGAAATAAAGTCTGTGGCCTGATGGTGCTTCTCGAAAGCATTAACACACTTTCTTCCTTCTCACCCAAGGCACAGTGACGTTTCACACTTCTGCTGGGGTCTGGCTCTCTGGAGACCTGATAGCTGTTCCCTAATGCCTCTCCTTTCACAGCAGCTTAAATAAGAGTCAGAGCCAGTGCCACAATCAGGAAAATGGCTCTTCTGCAAACCAGCAATATGGCAGCAAGCCCAATGCCTAGGGAAAGCCTACCCTGTCCAGCTGTGGCACCTAATCCTAACTCATTGTAGGAGAACAGGAGAGAAATTTTTAAAAGAGTTAATTAGTAACTATTCAAAGGAATATTAATCAGTCATTTCACTTTTTTGGAGGCCTGATTTTGGTTAAATAAAGGACTCTGTGGACAAAAAACCAAACAGGTCTCAAACAGCCTGGACTTGTGGGCAGGCTAGAAATTGGCCAAGATTTCCTGGCCATCCGACTCTCTGGGTCAGTTCCCAGCAAAAGCAGATAGGGAAGGAAGTCCCTTCCTGCTGGTGCTGGGTATGCTCAGGGACACAGGGCAGCCAGACCTGGCCAGCTGAGCCCATCTACCTGTCCAGAGCTCCCTCTTCACCCAGCTCCTCCACTGGGGCAGGCTGCACTTTATCATCACTTTCTCCCTTGGCACAACAGCACCAGATTTAAACCTTTCATCTACTTCCTTCAGGGAGAAAATGAGCAGCATTTCAATGCATGCATCAGGTGACCACACTTAGGCCTTTTGATAGCTGAATCCCACAGACAGAAACAAGCACCCAGAGGCAAACAGGGAAGGTATTTTCCCTTGAAAGAAGGTGCTGTAGTGAGGCAGAGATATTTTTCTTTTTTTTTCTTTCCATGAACATCATAAATGAAATCCATTAAGCAGGAATGAGCAGACGGCACTGAAAACAAACACCAAATTAAGCACGCCCACTCTAAGGGAGAGGTTTTGCCTGCCTTCTCCTCCCACACTCCTGCCAGGGAGGAAGGTGAAGATGAAGGAAGGGCACCTGGAAGAACCATTTCTGGGTGCTGGGCTGGGAGAGCTACTGGAAGACGGAAGTGGGGATGTGCCACAGGAGAAAGAGCCTTGTGTGAAGATAGTCACAAGTGTGATGACTTTGCAGTACTGAGCTTGGGAAGGCTCTGGGAAGTGGAGGTATAAGAGAGGTGCTGCTAAGTGGAGATCTGAGGTGATAGTCACTGGGAATACATTACTGGGGTGGTAGATGGGTGGAGAATAATATTGAAAGCAAAGAGGTTGATATCTGGGGAGCAGGAGTCTGATGTTACACTGGAGGGCTTGACATAACCCATCATAAACCACGTTGATGATATGGGAGGTTGGGGGTTATACAGGTGGTGGGCATAGACAGCACATCTATCCAGTCTTTTCCAGCCCAAAATTTCACTAGTTAGACATTAATTTGAACTAAAAGTGCAGCAAAGGATGGCAGTACCAGCCCCCACAACACGAGTGGGGAGCACAGGCACCTTCTGGGCATCAGTCATGGACTGACTGCTTGCCACCAGTTCAAGAGGCCATAGCTTCGCTGTGCTCATTAGGACAGGCTCTCGTGCTGGGCCAGCTCATTTGTTCAAAGGTCAGTCAGACAGAAGCTGGGACACACTGAGATGGCTGCAGGCACAGTTGTGTCTGAAGGCAGACAAGTGGGTGGGCACACATCTCTGCGTGCTTCAGAATCTTCTCCCTATAACACCAGTCTCCAGAATGAGAAGGCTAAAACCTATGACCAGTGACATTGCAGCAACTTCTGAGTCCCCTCAGCCCCTGTTTTTTTTAAGGTCACAGACTTCAGGTTGGGAGGTCCCTGGAATTCTTTTGTCCAGTCTTCTGCTCAAACCTGGGCTAGCTTCAAGGTTGCTCAAGGCTTCATTTTGCTGAACTGTCAAGATGTCAGAGGACTAAGGTCCTACCATATGTCTGGGTTCTTGTCTCAGTGCTGCTCTGCTCTCACTGTGAAAGTTTGTTTCTGCATATCCAATGAGCACCTCCCTTGCTGCCACTGCCTCTAGACCTTTGCTTTGCCCCTCTGGCTCTGTGGTCTTTATGCTCCTCTGAGTTCAAACAGAAAAAAGCAGCAGATCTCCCCTTTCATCTTCTTGTTGCCAGACTGAACAAGTCCAAATCCCTCCACCTCTCCTCACACATAATGTGCTTCTGTTCCTTTAGCATTTTAGCATCCCCCACTAGACTAGCCCAGATTGTCAACCTCACTTTTGTGCTGGGGGAGTATTTGGGCACTAAGCAAGATATCTCTGAAACTGGCTCGCAACCACCTCGTACAGCTCTTCTTCCCAGGATGGCCAGAAGACAGTGCCTCCCTGAGCTGGGAACAACTTCAGTGTCACTTGGGAAAAACTGCAAAGTGTGTAAAAACAAAAATGGCATGGCTCCGTGCCTAAAAGTGTCACTGGCTTTCTTGTTCCTTTTACAGAGGTAAAACGGACTCCCTGCTGGGACAGATATTCAGATGTCAGGCCAGGCAAGGAGCTTGTTTTCTTGAAGAGCTGAGCTTGAATTTTGCTTTATCTCTGGGCTGAATATAGAATAATCCCCTTGAAATTGCTGTGGAGTATCTTCAAATCCCTTATACTTCATCATTGCTAGAAGGGAGTTGCTAAGTTCTTGGTATTGGGATGCAATTCTAGGCACAGTTTATGCCTAAGTCTGTGCTGCCACCTCCCCCTTCCCACTGCCCTCCCAGGTGTGCTGCCCTTCCCCAGTGCTGTGGTGGTGACCAGGTGGTCAGATAGGGGAACTCATTCAACAAAAAAACTAATCAGAATTTAAACATGTTTTTGGGATCAAGTCCCTGGCTGCATGGTCACTGGTGCTAGAGCTTGGAAAGGGTGGAAATGCAGAGCTGAGTTTGCTGCTCATTATAGCTGCAAGGTCTTGGACTGGCTCAGCTGTTCATGAACACACATCACCAAGACACTGGACAGTCACCCTTACCCTGAAGAAAGATCTTTAGATAAGACTATACGTCTAAGACTATAAGTCTATCTTTAGATAAGACTTTACCTTCCTTCAGTGACACTGACTTCTCTTTCAACTTCAGTGACACCTCTTTCTTTCCCTTGGGAATGTCCCTGCTGCTCCTGTCTGAGCTGCTGTGCAGGGAGACACCATGTTGGGAAGACACAGTTTCTGAACTGACTTTAGCCTGACTGGGCTCACTGTGGATGCTTTGCCTTCCAGCATTGCAAGTCTTTTTTACCCAGTGCAACTCCTTTGTGCCAACCATCCCCCTCCTCATCCATCCCCCAGCAAGGTATCAGTCTTCATTAGCAGAGGAATGCAGGGTTTTGCTGATATAATTTCCCAAGTAGTCTGAGTACACAGCTGTAGTGGAGCAAAGGTACTCCAGGCCTTTGCTCACTGTTGTGAGCTGGGGCACTTGTGCTGGCATTGCCAATCTAAGCTGGGGTAGGGGTTGTTCACTGAGGCCTGAGCTCCTGAGAATTTTCTCTCAGGACAGATGCACAGAAATACCTATGTCCATACTATGATCTGTCCCAGCTCCTGCTCTAGAGTGGGATCACTGATTTAGAAGCTTCAAGGACATTTACTTCTTTATTATAAATGTTCAGACATATCAGTGTCACAGGGAGACGCATCTCTCTTAATCATTCCCAACACTATTAACTAGACAAATAATTAAGAAATTAATTAAGCAAAAGAAAAAACAGACTGAATACCTGGGAAAGTGTCTTGACACTGAGTTGCCTTATGATAATGTCTTAGGGACTTGGGGGAGGCTGTGGTACTCCTGGAATATGGAAACAGGTGTAGAAAAGCAACAAGAAAAAGCAGTGGGAGCAATGTGTAGGTGCTGCAATGTAGGAACCAGGAAGGAAACAACAAGCCTTTAATACTTATGACACAGCTGGAAGACTGATAGATTCAGCCAGCTCAGATTTTAAAAAATCCCAATAATGTAAATTCCTTAAGTACAAGCCAAGCCTATGAATAAGATAAATCTCTTAGTCATTTTGCCAGTGATATCCTTCTAATCTCATCCTTCCTCAACGATGCTGCTCCGAGAGTGAAACACTTTGCATAAATGGGTTTGCTGCTCAGAGCAATCACTCATGCTTCCCATTCTGACCCCAGGATTAGAAAAGTCCCCTGGATTAAGGCTGTTACTATTTAGAGTCAAGGGTGAGCCAGCTAAGCAAGGGCTCAAGGGAAGTTTCAAGTGATTGCAAGAGAGCGACAAAAAGAGAAGAAGTGAACAGGAGGCCACCACCATCTTAGGGAATTGCATGTCCCACACTGGTGTTGAACTGTACTTAAAGTGCTTTACAAAGAAAAATGACCCAATAACAAGGAATTATCAACATGCACATGGGAAAATAATGAACAGTAACTCAAGGGCCAACCAAGCCAACTTTATCTTTAAAAAATAAAGATGACATTGAACTGATGGTGCTGTTTGCAGAGATGCTGAGTGCCTTGCTTCCCATCAGACATTCCTCTCTGCTGAATAGGCCCAGCAGCTTGAAATTCAGGGCCAAGGTCTGCTGAACTGTCCCTCCCAAAACAGAGACTGGAAATGACCTGATGAAGGATAAAAAGTGATCTGAGGACCAGAGACACATCCCCTGTGCCCCCATGCCCAGGAAGCATGGTGGAGCCACTTACACCCAAATAGATGAGAGCCCCAGCACCATCAGATTTCCGACTGGCTTAGGCCACTTTATGAAGGTGAAAAGATCATTCTGGATTCTAAAAATAGGAAAACCATGTTGGTTCATCCAAATTACACCTAAGACCACCATAAACCATGTGCCTTTTGGCTTAGAGCTCCCCTGTAGCACAGACATGTGAGAATTATTCCCAGTACTACTTAGGTAGCATATACTGTAATAAAGTATGTAATCCCTTAATATACAAGAGCTTTCCTTATAATCCATGCTTGTGTAAACCCAGACAAATATTTAATACATTCTTATCACACCAACAAGAATAGTTTCATCAATTCTGACAGACACATGAATTTTCAGAAGTGCCTGTCACACGTTTACTGCATCATTCCCCAAGAATTGCTCCCTCTCACTGTTTCTCTGTGGACACCCCTTCGGCTGATGCTCTCCCCTCCCCATAGGAGACTTTCCAGCAGCAATTCCAGTTGGATACCGTAAAATGGAAAACAGTGACTTTTCAGAAGCCAGAGGATTTTTGCTGTTAGCAGCATCAGACTAGATTTTCAGTGTTTTGCCAAGAGAAAGGTGTCCTTATGCAGTTTCTGCCTAGGTTTGCAAAGCAGCTTTTCTGGGCTTTGGTTAATTAAAATACAGCACGTCTTGCACAACTTTTGAACTCTGTTTCTGTAAAAGATATGTGAGGCTGCAGGCTGTTTGTCACATTATGCATGTCCCCCATGCCAAGACTGTAGCTTTCTGTTTGACTGTAAGTCATCCATTAGATGTAAGACAATTATTGTTTTTTAGTGAGTCATTTTTCTCTCAGTAATTAGCAGTTGTCAGTTCAAGTCAGCCCAGTGCTGGTGTCACTCAGTGACTTCAAGGCTGCATTTAAAATCTCATATCTCCCACACAACAGCTCACCACAAACAATATCACTTTTCCTGCTTTGTCCACTGGAGCCATTTTTATCATTTTTATCACCATGATTATCCTGATTAGCCAGGCCAACAATGAGGAGCACTTGCTGCTTGAGCACAGAAGGGACTGCCCAACAGAAGAAGAGCTTGGCCAAGGAAAGGCAGCTCACCTTCTTCACCCCATTTCATTGCTATATGCTTCAAATCCTGGCTGCGTCTGTCTTGCTATAAAAATGTCAGACTGTCTCTAACACTTATTTTTGCTCATCACTTCAGCGTGGCCTTACTTGGCAACTTCTCCCATCTGTTTACTTCTCTTCAACGTTGTGCACATTTCTGAATTGCTGTTTACTTATAATAATGTGAACAGTCAGCATTTGCAGAGCACCTAGGTTGAAGAGGTTTCAGTGTTTTGTAGATGAGCAAGGATCCCTTAAAGCATTCCTGATGAAGTGAAGGTTTCCAGTCTGCTTTATGGAGGCATGAAAGGGTCCTACGTACTCTATGCAGATGTAACAGCTCTGTGTGCACTGGATGCCCTTGTTCCTATATAATCAATGGAGGTCTTGTCAATGTTGACAGCAGAGCCCTGGGAGTGAGTCAGCTGAGCAAATGTAGGTGTCTGGCTCTCCAGCTCCACTGCCTGCATTCACTTGGGGCACAATTACCTACCTCAAGATGTTTTCCACTAAGAAATCATTGCGTGGGCATGACTCGAGCTCTTGATTTTTCACTGCCTAGACACCCAGTCCACATCCAGACACCTACATTGTGACACTCATATTGAGGTGTCTGCAATTCAGAGCTGTGTCCCACCTTGGTGATGTGCCCAGAATCACAGCTTGTTTACAAAGCTCAGAGGAGAAGCTGAGATCCATGGTTGCTGCTCATCCACTTTCATTCACTTGAACTGGAAGAGGAACCTCCTCTAGTCAAGCCATCCCAATGGGGAAAATATTCTAAATGTGTCCTCTCAGAGCCAGAGACCAACCCTCTACCTGGGTTGGGACCTGTTATCCAGTGACCCAGCTGCCACCCTGACTCTAAAATCTGGGGATTGCTAATTCTGATCTCCTAGGGTAACTCTCATCTGAGAGGACTGTGTCAGCTGCTCAGTTCCTCACACCTTTTAGTGTACTTCTTTTTCTTTAGCAGAAAGGCAAACCCTTTCTTGCAGAAAGCAGAGGTGCCCTCTCCAAGCACTCGTGGAGGCAGGTCATGTGGTTTTCCTTCAAATCACAGTGTGCCATTTTTTTAGAGATCTTCTGACATGGCCAGGAAGTTTTCTTTGCCACTTGTATTATCCAGCAAGGGCTCCCTACTGTTTCACAGTCACAGCCCTGACACCCCAGTGTCAGAAAGTACTCAAGCCTAAATCAAGTTCTGAACCATCTTCATATCTTGGATGTTTCCAGGTCAGCCTGCTTTCATGACCTGGTGAACTTACAGCTGACCAGTTAGACAGAAAGATCTTTTTCAGTGGATGGACACAAAACACTGGTAAGTGGTTTGAAAAAACACAAGACTCAGAGGCCTGATCTGTGAGCCATTGTGATTCAGCACAGTTGTGATACACTGCAAATCACCACACTGCACTGGCCACGCCAAGCACACACTACTGGAGAAACAGGCAAAGGGCAGATCTCTCACTACAAATGTACCAGTAACAGCAGAGAGCAGCTCTCCCCAGCTGGGAGAGCTCTTGGCTGGTGTGTTGTGCTCCCAGCCCTGTAGCACATTCAGCAGGGTCCTCCAGGAAAGTGCCTCACAGCTGCTGAAACTGCTGCATCTGCTCCACAGCCCAGATGTGCATCATAGCATCAATCTGCCCTCTGCAGGAAAACGTGACCCACAAATGACCATTTAATCTCCTTCTTAATCCAATTTGGCTCAGCCACGTGGCATCTGCCTTCTCCCACACAGCCACAAACACACATGTACAGCCAGTCCCTGCTCAGTGCTGAGCACTGAGATCAGCACACACTGTGGCAGGGCTTGCCAGGGCTGGATGCTGCCTGGGAATCACACACAACCTCTGAGGACAGAGAGGACATGGAGTGTCAGTGGGAACCCAGGTCCCCGACCCCCATGGCCCTCTGACCATCTCAGGAGAGCCCCAAAGGCTGTGCAGTCCAGAAGCAGAGCAGTGCACTGGAGATACCAACGCTGATGCTGCTGTGCACAATTCAGGAGGGAAGAAAAACAGCTCAAGGCAATGTAGACACAGTGATTTAAAGGGAAACAGATTAAAGACAGTCACGTGAGTGCAGCTGTGTCCCAGCAGTTATGCCATATGCATTTATAGGTAGATGGATATCTGGCAAAACTCCCTCTCTCTCCCTTGGAAAGACATAAATCACAGGAAGGGTTGTTATTCATGCTGCAACCCACCCATGACAGGTGAAGCTGTGTCAGAGGGTACCAAACAGTATTGACAAGGTGGACAGGGCAGTCTGAGAAAGGGGACTTGGGCTGAATATTTGTTCAAAGCGTGTATAGGGCATGCCAAATGGGGGAAATCCTGATTATTTTCCCTATCTCCATGGATTTGTACAGCCTCTTTTTCACTCATCAGTATCTCTGGGATACAAATAGCTGACAGGCCTGGGAGCATTTACATAGGGGTAAAAACCTTGGCCTGTACTGATGGTTGTACAAAATTGCGAAACAGTTGTCAGTCAAAGTGAGTTTTGAACTCAAAGTTGTTTCATTTCCAGATGAGCAAATTTTCTCTTATTTTACAGGATACAGAGAGAACATACTCTCTTGTGCCTAAGCACCACTCCTTGTCTCTGCAATACAACAGAACAAATAGCCTAATCAGGCCAAAATGCAGAGCATGCTGAAAACTGGGAACATTCAGGATATAGTTAGAAAAGGTGAAAATCTCCCCTGTAGCCTAGGAGGGCTGGTACTGCTGCTCCAGTCACAGTGCTTAGGGGCAAAAGATTATCTGGTAAGAAAAGACAGTATTACATTGCCCTGTTGGAGAGACACCACATGGAGAGGGATGAAGTTATAAATCCTATGGAAGGAAACACACAAATGGGGCAACGCAGAACTGGGATGCCAAGCAGCAAGGAGCTGATGAATGCCATTAGGCTTTTTTGGTGGCAGCGGGATTGCAAGAATGAATGAATGAGTGAATGAATGAATGAGGCTCCATCAGGTGCAACAGAACCTTGTGCTGATCAGAGAAGCAGAGCACGTTTTTCAGCTTTCATCTGTCCCAAGATCATCCCCCTCCATCTTCTGTTTCATCACAGAAACCCAATCTCAGAGGCCTTCTCACATCCATTACAGGGGAAAAACAACTGGATCCAACACAAACAGAAAGCAGAGCCATGCTATGGTAGAAAATCTCCTGCCACATTCAGGGATTGCAACATTTACCCCCTATGATTCTGATCCTCCTGAACACAGGCAGAGCAGCTCAGTTACACACACACACACACACACACACACACACACACACACACACGTTTGTATTTGTGTTTGCAGATAATCTCTGATGTGGAGCTTCTTGGAGTGCTCCGTGGAAATCCAAAAGCCTGTAGCAGCTTCTGCATCCCCTTTGGCTTACTATATAGCAATAAGAACTTCTGAAGAGTCCCTGCAGCTTAGTTTGCTTTCCTACTGACAGATGCACTTTGGATGCCTCTGATCAAAGTTCCTCCTTTTATTAAGTTGCACAGAATTATTTCTGATATTCTCTCTGCCATTCATGATCGCTTAACTACAATCCTTCCCCTGATCACCTGGCTCTCCATTCCAGCTGAATTTTCTACAGTGATGGAGTGACATATAGAGTTCTGCAGGCTTGAGGAAGAGCTGCTGCCATCAGCCATCAACCAAAGGTGTTTCTTCAGGTTCTCCATCAGTCCTAGGTAGGCCTGCATCAACATCCTCCCTTTTTGTGCTGTCTGAAGGGCAAGTGCCACCATTTGGTGTTACCACCCTGTTGTGAAGTGCCTGAAATAACAGATCCTGGACTGGGGTCAGTGGAGGAGCTTCTATAACTTTTACTATACAGTTCCCTAGGTTTCCTAAATGTACAGTTTTCTAAAATACTCCAGTATTGACTTCAAACTTGCTAGTTCCACTTCTGCTGGCAGATGGATCTTTTTCTTGCCTTTTTATAAAGGGAATTAGAAGCAACGAGAACAGCAGAACCAGAAGATCTCAGTGCAGTGGAGCCAAACAGTTTGTATGTTCCCCCTGAATTGTACCTGGTAGTAAGGTGGCTTTTTTGATGCCTAGCAGGGGTGGGCCTCTTATGACAGTTCCCCTCCATGGCATCACAAACCCAGTATGGAGAGTATGCCCCACCTGGCCACACGTTTTCAGGCAACTCATAAGAGCTTAAGAGTTCTGCAGCCTTTATTTATCCAAGGTGGCTGGGTTTGGCAAAGAAGTTTAAATGTCACTGAGCATATCTTGTGAACTCATAAACAGAACCAACTTAGGTAAGTACTGATGGTTAGGGAAGCAAGTAAGAAAGAGAGAATATTTTCATTTTAAAACATATCTTGGGACAGGTTTTGAACAGCTTTCCAGGCAAATACACTGAAGGCAGAAAGCAAAAATAGCCCACAGAAGGGAGGATTACTGTAAGATTCCAGAAACCAGCAATTGTAACAGAATGCTTTTGTTTGTCAAAAGAGACTAATGGCTGTTTTGGTAGTAATAAGACAATGTATAATAAATTTCTGCTATATTGCATATTTTTTAAAATAGAGATTCCTAATTTTTCGAAATCTGCTTCTGTAAAGTTAAAAACCTTAGTTACAGATCTCTTTTTCCTCATTCTTCTGTTCAATTTAAACAAAAACGGTTCTTGCTCAATCAAGGTTTTCTACAACCAGTATTTCTGTAAGACTCAGATTTGAAATAGAATCACCTCCTTGAGGTTTAGTGATTATTGGATCAAGAAGCTTCCTGGCTATGACAAAGAGATATAACTGAGTTTTTGCTATTATTAGCAATGTTTGTTCTCATTCTCCAAGCTACAGATGGGCAGGTATTTTCCCTTGGTGTTTATCTGACTACCATTACACAAATCTCAGCCCTTGTCCAAATCCACACTGGGGATTTAGAGCAGACATTTAATCCTTTCTTTTGCACAGGTCCTCCTAAAATCACTATAAAAGCTAAGGGAGATCTTACTGTTGTCTTCAGCCACCTCATGGTACAGCAAGAAAGCCAGACTCTTCTCGAAGGTGTATGGTTACAAGAGGATACAGATACAATTTGAAATGCAAGAAATTATGATTATAAATCAAAAATCACCCCCCAACATTTTTACCACAAGGGAGGTAATATTAAATCTTGTGTCCAGAGACATGAATGGAGTAACTGCCCTTGGAGTTATCCAGCTCTGGATATCTGGAAGTCTGATTTGGTCAGATCTGCTTGAGTAGAAGCTGAACAAGATGATCTCCTGAGGTTCCCTAAAATCCTAAAATATTCTGAGGTTGTGTGATTTTGTTTGACCTGACTTATAACTCAGATTTGTCACCATCACCTGACATTTGCACTGAATCCCTAAGCACACCTTCAAAGGGATGAAGCTCCTGCCTGCCATCACCAAGAAAAAGATGAGAGAGGAAATCTCATGAATAGCTGCAGGATGGGAAGGCCAAGAACTCTCCTGCAGGTATCACATGTCTGCGATAAGGGCAAGAAAATAAATCATAAGGAGTGGGAAAGGGAATAACAATGGCAGCTGGGACAGGTCATGGCAGTTTAACACGCTGGACTTCATGAAGGAGTCCTCACTTCAGGGTAGAGGGGCTCTAAAAATGTTTTTTCTTGGAAATGATGTAGGCATCCTCTCTATGAAGAAAATTTTCCAGATGTGGGTTAAACGTAGGTGACAGCACTTCTGCTCTCATATGTCAGAGGAGGCTATGAACTGTTTTTTTCCTAACTAGCTGAATCCCACGAGTGTTTTTCCAGGCTGAAAGTTTCTTGCTTTTAATCTGATATGGAATAAAACTGCCTTCAAACACAGAACTTTCTCCATGAGGGAAATCTTCTCTGCCAGCTAGCCCAAGGGTTTTTGAAGCTGGTTTCTAAGGATGTGCACAGTACACAGCTCTTTCTGTGACAGACAAGACAAAAGTTGATATGCAAAGACAGTTTCAGTTCTCTGTTTCCCCCAGATTTTCTCCTTGGGCACTGCAACAATTTCCCATTGTTGTAAATCTGAAAATCAAGAAGAGATATTTCTTTTCCAGTCCTTGCACAGCTATTAAGCTTCAAGCAGGAATTTCATTGAGGGAACTTATTTCACTGCTATTACAGAGAAGTTCAGACTAGACTAACCCAGTAACTCCCTCTGGCCTTAAATCTTCTAAGAATGTCTGCCTTTTCAATGTTAAGGAAATGTTGGGGTTTTATGTCCTAAAATGTGAACTCTGTAGGGCAAGAAAAGCCTTGGGTTCACTTCTTGGTGCAATGGTTGACATATTGACATCCTATAAAGGTTACCATAGTATTAAAATAAAGAATGGTCAGGAGGCCAGAAGCACCCATAACTCTCCTTCTGCCTCTTGTGGAAACCCTCTCTTTAATTACTTAACTGCTATTTCTCTCTGATATAGTATTTTATTATTACCTACTTTTCTTGAATGCTCATCTGATCCATCTTAATGTTCTTTTAATATCACTCGGAATGGGATAATAATATCCTTGTACTTCTCCGGTACCTTAAGCCCTGAAAGGTCCTAGTGTACTTAACAAGGAGAAAAAGAAAAGGGAAGTGCTTAATTCATCACACAGTGCAAGGTCATGCAAGACATCAGACAGAGAAGACATTCTTCTGATAAAACTAAAAGCACTGGGATGTTTGGAGGGGCAGGTTTAGCCCATGGCCCTGTACATGCAGGAAGTGCAAACCATCCATTGAGCTTTAGTACAGCAGGAAATTGCCAGGGTAGGTGCTGATGTGATGTGGGTGAAGTGCCAGCAGGATTCCTGCACGCTGATGCTGTGTGTTATGTCTTCAACAGATCCTTCCACATGGCTTTTTTTAGCTCTCCCAAACACTGAGAACTGGAGTAAAAAACTACACAGGATCTATCTGGGTAAGGACAGGGAACACTGAAGAGTGTGGAGAGGCACATGGAAGCTGTTGGAAAACCACTTCTTTCATCAAGATACCAGTCAAACAAGTGAGCTTCTTGGTTTTGACTCCACTGAAGCAGGACAATGGCTGTGCTGGGAAATTGGAGAGGAAGGGATCACAGTAATGAAAGCAAGAAATGAGCATCTGAGCAAGTGTCTGTGCAATCCTAGAGAAAGCAAATGAACAGAACATGAGTACACACCTGGGATATGGGAGAAAATAAGCTCAAGCTGGGCGTAGGGTTAATGCCCCAAGTGACAGAGCTAGCACAAGAAGGTGCTAGGAGGAAATGTGAGCCACCCCATCCATAAAGTGATTGAAGAAGCAGGAGAGAGGTGGGTGGTGTGGGCAACATTTCAAGCAGGACTGGCTAGAGGCCTGAATCTGTCAGGAGAATCATATTCAGCCTTGCTGAGAGTGGCTTTAATTGGGACAGAGCAGACACCTGAACTGAAGTAATGAGGATCCACCTGCTCTTCCTGCACATGGGTATAAGTAGGCAGTGACAGGACCAGCCCCAGCCATAAGTCTCACCTATGGCAGTCATAGGATCCTTAAAGAAAAGCACAACTGATCCTCCATTCTTTACCTTCCACCTCTCTTCAGGAGGCAAGGCAGAAGAGCTCAAGCCATTAATGATCTGAAGATTCAACAGAGTTAATGCTTACTGCATCTGCAGGCCCTCCTGTAAGGGGCTGCTACTGGGGAAAAATGGATGCAATTCAGTATGGCCAAATGCAGCTCCTCCTCCAGTGCAGTAATGCCAACTGCACAGAGCCAGGGTGAAGGACTGGCCAAGAAGCAGCTCTGAAGGACATGGAGATCATGAGCTGAGTAACAATCAATAATCATCTGCTGTTCCCTAAATAAATGAATAAATAAAGAGGGTGAACATTAGCCTGGAATGGATGACTTCTGCTACCTGTTAAACAGGATTCAAAACCTTTCTGCCTGCTTGGCACTGACAAGGATTCAGCTGGATAATTGTTTCCAGTGCATTTATAGCAAAATATGGACCATTTGGCAAGGGTAACACCAAGGATGATTAGTAGTCTAGAAAACACATCATAAAAGCAAAGGCAGAATTGGGATTGTTCGGCCTAGAGAAAAAGAAGGAGTGTTATGGCTTCAATTGCCACTTAAACTTGTAAAATCCTGAAAGGATGAATTTTCACTATATTTACATGCAACTACTGGAAAACACCTTCAGTTACTTACTTCTTTGGAAAAAAGGAAAGGGCAAGAAGAAGAAATGAGTTCCAGCAGGAAAGATGGGTTCTCCAACTATGCCCATCCTTAAGAACTGGTTAGATCAGCCTCTGTCAGGATTTTGGACAGGTAGATCTCCTGAGGACTGGGCACTGCCCCATGCTGGGGCATGATCAGTGCATACATTAATAAACAGAAGCCTACACAGTACCAGAGGTTACAATGGCAGTCCCAGGAAATGACTTGACAGAGGCTGCAGCCACAGGACTGTCTGCAAATGGTGAGGGCAAACACCTCCAAATGCTTAGTGCACCACAAACCTCAGGGGTGACCTCTACACTGACCTCTTGGCTAATGGCACATACTTTTTGCATGGGAAAGGTGACCTCATGGCCTTACCTTAAACGTGAAGACACTGTCAATCAAATAGACCCCAGTAAGCTTCTGCTAAGAGCAACATGGCAAAGGAAACACAAAGACTGTAGCAGTCCTTGACCTCCAAACTGGTTGAATACCAAGTTTATTTTCTGCAAAGTTGTTTTGCATATGTCTGTGACTCCATGGAAAAAAGTATGTCTGACAGTCCAGTTCTCCAACCAAAATGGACGTTCCCTACAAAGTTATTCTACAGAGGAGACAAAACTTTCTCAGGGATCCCTTGAAGACAGAACTACCCCATCCTCCACAGGGTTTACTCAGTTTTCCCCAAGCACAGCCTGGTTTGTACGATAAACACAAGGGACTAGATGTAGGAAATAATAATATACAAACCTTTTTTTTTTTTTTTTTTTTTTTTTTTTTTTTTTTTTTTGTATCTTTCTCCCATTCTGTACCATCCCATCCCTCACTCCCTATCCAGGGAAGCCAGTTAAGCTTGTGTGACTGTTGGGAGTGATGTCACCAGTGTTCCAAGCTGCACAGAGAGGAGGCTTGGCTTTGATAGGCCATAGGAGAACCTCTGCAGATAGTGCCAGATAGGATGGATGGGACCAAGCTCTGATGTGTCAACTGGCTTTGGCCAAGAAGAAAAGAAGGAAGAGGAGGTGAGAGAAAACCACCCAAGAGTGTAAAGAACAAGAAATGACATGACACGTGTGTGAGAATTTCAGTATAGGGGCTTTGTCTTTGGAACCAGTCTGCCCCCCATGATTTTGCCTTATCTCATCACTTTTCACAGAAGGGACAGTCCATTTATTATCTACATAGGTTTCCAGGTCCTGCTGTTACTTTCTTCACCAGAAGAAAGTCATCACTCTCCACTGCCAACAGTGTAATCTGTTCTACTGTAACCAGTGATAAATCAGAAAAGGATAAAGGGTAGGTTGTGAAAAGATGGGGGAAGATAAGAAAGTCTTCAGCATCAAGCAATTCATTTTAGGTAAGCAATTCTGATTAGAAAGGAAAAGGAGAAAGATAAAAAGTTAACAAGCTATTCTGTACATCTGGTTTCCCATGGAAACCATACCATGATAGGTTATTCTTTTTTTGTCTAATGGGATATACATTCCTATTACAGCTGCTGTTCATCTGAAGCCTTGTCCTCCATGGACTCTACAGTGACTAACACAGACAGTGTTATAATCTCTCCCTCAGCAGGACACTTCTAGATTTCCTCTTCTTCATCCAGCTAGTTTTCATGAAGCATACAGGAATTTAATGCCTTTCAGATCCCTACTCTCTGCCAGATGTGGCTGACATTAGCCAGTAGGTTTAGAGGAAGGTTGATGAGCATAACCTGTAACAGCTAACACCATCACATGGCTTTATTCCTTTAGCAACCAGATAATAAAAGGATGGGATGATCACAGGTATGGACCACAAACAATTACAATACATCTTATTATCTTACCACAGGCCTAGGAAGAATGGAGACATGCAGCAGGCACATAGGACACACAGTATCACAGATTTTTGGCACAACCATTTCTGACTTCTGGGCCAGCCTCGAATGGAAAAACACCAACATGAGCAAAAGGCTGCCACAGAGTAGGCCCTTGCTGGGAATGATTTTTTGCTGAAAGACAAATGCAATTCAGTTTTGTACAAACAGAGCCGCCCTTCCAGAGGCAAGTGTTGCCTTTGTGGAAATAACAGTGACTCTACAGATGCAAACAATGGAGCTACATGCTTTTGCATTGCTTGTTCTGTCACTAACTGACATCAGCCACTGTTAATCATGGTCTGAAATGTATATTTAAGAAACAGTGACACAAACATAGACAGGTTCCTTCATGAAGCCTTTTATACAGAGAAAAGTGAAAGAAAAGAAAAACTGCTGCTCAGGCTAGCTAGTGGCACTGAAATAAATGGGTCAGGCATCAGAGTTTCAGCAGGCACAAAAGGTGAAAACCTTGTCTTCTGGAACAATTAAAAGTCAATGGGATTAGTGGCTTTCACTATTATTTATAGAAACCCCGCTGTGTGCACAACATTATTGAAATACAGGGGTCAGGTCCCTGCTACTGGATGCCTACACTTTTGCTGCTGAAGTTAATGGGAGCTTTGCCAATCAACTCTGTGGCAACAGCAACTAAATCTAAAATAGATGACATCCTGGGCTCCATTCAGTTGATGGCTCAAGCAAAGCTCCTGCCAAAGCCAAGAATGTTCTGCCCGCACAGTACAGATTTCATCCTGGGACAGGTGAAACAGGAGAGGTAGCTACAGAGGTGTTAAGATTCAAAGATGGGAAGGCAGAGATGGACTGGATATCACAGTAAGCATCCTCTCTTCCTTTCTACCATAAATTACAATATACAGATTGAAATCTAAACGGCTGCATTCCAGAATCTCTTATTATTCAGTTTTAGCAGGACTGGCTGTTTTCTAATAAATGATTCTCCCTCTTAACAACAAGTAAATGAATCCTGTGGGAACACACCTATGAAGAGGACATGGATGGGAAGCCTGCAATGTCATGTGATTCAACATGTTTGAAAACAATTTTCTTGAATGTCTATTAAGGAGCTGCTGTCCCAAAAGTCTAGCAGGAAATTTGGTGGGAAGAATAGTCTTCATCCAAGCATTTTTATTGAATACTGAGCTAGGTCCAAGCTATCAGCCTACTGGTAAGAGTCCACAATCTGTTCTCTCTCTATGATCCTCCATAGCCAACCAAATCTACCACTACTGACTTTTCAAATCTCCATCTTTCCACCATCTTTCCCCAAAGAAGAGAAAGAGAGAGACAGATTGAAAATTATAGGTAAGAAAAGATGTGCACACACTCTGACAATATAGCAAGCAAACCTTGAAACATATGGCTTTCCAAATTATTTCAGTTTCATTTAAGAATGTTTTTCTATTTATTTTCAGCACAGCTAGCACCACTTCTGAGAGCCTCCACAGTACTGCTAACTCCTTGTGACGTGGGCAAACAGTTTATCCCCCGATGCAAAGGGACTTTTCACCCATGTCTTTTTCTGCTAAACCCCATGACTTGCTTTCAGCTTGGAACCATACCAAATACTGCAAAACACTTGTGAGAGAGGAGCTCATCTTAGTTTCTTTCTCTTGCAGAACATTGTCAGAGATCCAGGAAAGCAGACAAAATTCTGCAAACACTAAGCATTAACCAAAACAGAATAAAATACTCCAGCATTTTTCTTCCTCACTTTCTCCCCAGAGCTTTGCTGCTCAATCCAGGGTCTCAGAATTTGCTGACACAACGGTGCAGGACATTCAGTCATTGAAACCTTTGAAAATGCCGAGCAAGTCCCTGAAAGGAAATGCCATTGCCAAGAGCTGAGTTCAGTCCCTCAGCTTCAGCGATGTTAACTCTCATTTTCAATGAAAGCAGCTGCCTTTTTCAACTGTCAGGCCTGAGCAGAGTTTGCTCTTCATGCCCTCAAAACACGAGCCCAGAGGCTGCGATCCCCTGGTCATCAGATCCACTCTTTTCTTGCCTGGATCCCTGGTTTCTCTTGACTCACATGCAAGGATCAGAACAGTTTCACGATGGTAAGTTTTCCTCCTTCCTATGGTCCTCAGCACATTTTTAAATGAATCAGCTTACCCATAAGAGCCACAAACCAACATGAGGATCTTAAGCTATAAGCAATTCAGTAGCCTAAAGTATCATGCATCTAGGGCAATCATAAATTTAAAGTAAAAATCCCTACCAATTTTATTTTGCATTAGATATTAAATAAAACCTACTTGCGAAGCCAGATTACTAAGAAACCTTTTTGGCTGTTGTTTTGGTTGGGATGTTTTTTACATCAAAACAGGATTAAAACATCTTTTGGAGATTCACTGTCATTTTATCTGAGTAAATAAGCTTAGAGCGCCTAACAGTCAATTTATAATGAAGACTTTTGTTCTTGTTACTGTGGTGCAGCCCTGCAAATTTGCCCACAGCTGCAGCAAATTCAGATGGTTTTGACAGGTAAATAAAATACTGTTTAAATCTGTCATTGTTATTAATCTGCAGAGTAAAGAACTAGCAATTACATTTTGTTTCCAAGCAGAAAAATTTTCACAATAATCTTGGCAGTGGTGGTATACAATAATGTGCATCTATGACTTTTACAGTGGTGAGGGTCCAAAATATGAAGACTCTTTGGTCAGCTGTTGAGTTGTAAAACAAATGGGAAATAAAGGCTAAACCAGTAATAAACACCATAACAAAAAGGAACAAGGAATGTGGGATTTAGCGCTGTTGGAGTTTTATTGACATAGGCGCCAAATAAACCAAACTGCAGGTCTTGGCATCAGCTGCACCAATTCAGTGCTCAGTTATTCTGAACTGTATTTCCAGGAAGCTGTGTCAGGATCTGGCTGTGCTTTAAAACCCCACAGTTTGGGTCCCCATAATGACTTGTGCTTCCCAGCTGCTGCAGGGGCAAAAGGTTTCAAATATTCCTCAAGCCATGCCAGTGAACAAAAAATTATTTGTGGAATAAGGTACTGCTCAAGGACAAATAGCAGAATCCAGCTGCAAATATCTTACTGTATTGGTCAGAAACTGTGAGAATCAGAAATCCTGGTGAAAGTCTTATGAGATGCCAGTCACGTCTGCTCAGCTCCTTGCTCAGGTAGGCTGGCAGATGGTCAGCAAATAGTCTCACTTTTACAATGCAACCTACACTGGTTTTCAGTGTGAAAATTAGCATCCAATTATTTTCAAGCATTTATGTTCTCCAAGAAAGCAAGCTACCTCTATTTTAATTCTGCTTAGGCTCTATTTGCTCTGACACGTAAGCCAATCTCGCAGGTGCTACGTCTTGTGTACACAGGCAGAATGGCAAGCCAGGGAAGAGTACTAGAAATGTGGAATAATGCATATTCCCAGGAAGTGAATTGCATGGCTTCCAACTTTTAGAAGAGATGGGAACAAGACAAGCAAGAGAAGAAGATATACAGTATCTGCAAAAAGGAATTATTTCCTCCACATCTGAAAGCCTATGGTGAAAACTGTTTCACAGCTATCTGCCAGCTGCATAAACCATTAGAGAAGGCTATAGTCCATTGAGCACTGAGCTGTGACCTGTGGAACCCTTGGTATGACACATCTAGCAGGGGTGTGGATATTGGGATTGGTTGGCGGCAGACCCCACTTCTCCCAAGGAAGAATGGAAAGCCATTCCCCGCTTTCCAGCACCCATCATTACCCTCCCCAAACCAACGTAAGGGAAGGCACAATCACTGCATTACAGATGTAGGCAACTTTGGGAAAGGCAGAATGTGTGCCGGAGCATGGCCACTTTCAAATAAGGACTGGTTTTCTCCTCAGCAGATCCATGAAGGGGAAAGAACACTTGGGGTAAAACCCATTTTGCATGGGATTTCAATGTATCAGCTTACATGCCAGAATCTATGCCCAAAACAGAAACAGTCAAGTTGAACTTTGCAACCCTTTCTCATACAAGGATCCCCTATTATGCCAGGTAACAGAATTATCCTGAATAATAATGGTTTATCTGCACATATGGGCTTGATCCCACAAGCAGAGGTCTGCAGCCTTCCT
>JANPWX010000011.1:5909824-5963910 GCA_024734555.1 Trochalopteron elliotii
GGCCCGCCCCGCCCGGCCCTGCCGAGCCCGGCCCTGCGGGACGCGGCCCCGCCGCCCAGGGGCATTCGGAAAGCAGCGGAGCCTCTGTGCCCCGGCGTGTTCCGAGCGGGTTTCTGCCTCCCACCGGCCGCTGCGAGGACCTGTGACACAAGGGAACTTCCAGGGGCAGGAGGCAGAGGCCGCGAGTAGGGCGATGTCTCGGGCAGTGGTGCGGCTTTTACGGATTCCCAGCAGGAAGCCGAAATCCCACCAACAAACTTTTCCCTAGCAGATTAATTTGTTGCAGGGAATTTCACGGTCTAATAGCTATGATATTATTATTACATTTTACTCCGGCAGCGTTTTTTGCTGATAGATTTGTTTTGTTTCAGTAGCATGTATTTCAGTACAAATATGGGTTCCTTGTAGCCCAGTGGACGGTAAATATGACTGAACACTATTGCTTAATTAGAGTTTTGCTGCAAATAATGAATGGATGCCAAGGCCAATAGTTTTTAGTCTCTCAGCCTGTTTGAAAATTTTAAGTAGCAGCTGCTGGAGGCCATTAGTTTTGTCTGCAATCATCAGCAGAAGTGGCTTTCCCCACCCAATCCTGCTCTGTGTGTCCATGCAGCCTCTGAATGCAAAGGAAAACTTAAGTCTCCATTGGGACTTGGTATTTGCCATTCCAGCTGGAACAGCTGACAAAGGTGCTGAGTTCTATGTGAACCAAAACTATTACTGATACAGTATATGCAATATGGCTAATGTCTATGCAATGTCTCAGCTCAGGGACCAGTGAATACCTGCAAGATGTGACACACCTCTTGGCGCCTCGGTCTGACATCATGTCAATGCCATTGAAATTTCAGACACCTTAATTTGGTTTCTTCCTTAATCTTTTCCTTCAGGAGGCCATTGCATGCACCAATGCACAGTCTGGGTTCTCTAGCTGGTCTTGTGTACAAGGTCTTCATTGCCAGTGACCTAGGCAATACCACTGATAAATAATCTCATGTCTCTTAAAAGTTGTACTGAACCGTAGACAATGATTTGAAATTGTTTCACAGAGAAAAAGACATTATGTGCATAAACCACCGTGTCATGATTAGAAGAGGAATCTATGTTGTTACCTAATTAAAAAGGAGCTGATTATTTGCTACAGGAAAATGAAACCAGCACATGCAATTAATTTCCAGGAAATAAATTACACATTGGGATGCTTTAAAACATTCATCAATGCAACCTGTCATTCCTCAGAAAAGCTGGGCAGATTTGCCAGTGTGGCTGTCTACAACATATTTAAGGCTTCTCAGAATTTCATACATGTCTAACGGGGTCATTAGAGAAATAATAATGGAAAAAGCATTTTAGAGACTTCCTGTGTGTGAGACAGGCTGGCTAGAGGCTGAGTCTCTGTGTTCACGCTGCAGGATGGCTTTCTACCACCACCTTACATGCTTTTTACTGCTCTCATCTTCTTGTCTTGATGTCACCAACATTTTCAGAATGGCTCCATCAATAACAGAATTGGAGAAAAATATATTGTTGTCTTTCTTTGCTTGTGTAAAGCATCTTTCATCCTTCCCTCCTGCCCATGCCTGGTTTTACAGAAAGGATATTCTCACGGTAGAAGAGATCTTTGTGTTATACTCTGGGTTTTCATGTATGGGCTGTGTGCCCAGAGAGCTAAATGGCTGATAAATGTGACAAAATAAATAAAACAAATAATAAATCGGAGGTGCTCCATATGCTTCCCAGAGGTGAGTGGGTACTATTATTCCTGTTTTGGTAAATGGGACAGCTGCCAATGTTTCCACACTTGGATGCTGCATTCAGGCCCATTGGTATGGATCAAGATGCTTGTTTAAAATGCTTGCACTGGAAAAAGCTGGCCCAAGACACTTTGGTGAGATCCCAGTGAGAGTCAGGAGCTGTCAGCCAGTTCAGCCTTCCTAATTTTGCTTAGGAAGCAACATGCAGCAAATGATGGGCAGCACCTTCTTTTGCAGACGGGCCTGTTTCTGAGAGTTTTGATCCATTGTCTCTTGAGTCCACTAACAGGCAAGAGGTTAACATAGGGAGGATAAGTATGGGAGGCATCAGCTCTGGCAAGACTCTACCTCTGCCCTCCTCAGGTACAGAAAGAGGAAGAAAAACCACGTGACTCAAATCAGCTAAGAGTGGAGAACTGGTTCCTCTTGGTTGCTTACATCCAAGCTACAGACTGGGAAATTAGACTGGGGAGATGTCCAGGCATCTTGGCGCAGACCTGCAGGCCTGTTTGTTACAGAAGGATTCAGGTGTCAGGCTGCAGGTTGGTCTCACAGCAGACACTCTAACACTGGTTATCTAAAGCACAGTGTGGGCCCATTTGCCCTTAGCTACTCCCTCAACAAGGACAAAAAAAGTATAGCTATTCATGTGCCTCCTCTTCACCTCTCTGTGCAAGCCACCACTCAGTGCAGAGGGGGTGGCGGAAGGAAGAAAAAGAGTGGCTAGAGCTGCATCAACACTTGATCTGCCTGTGTGGTAGCCTGATACAAAATCATATCAGCAAAATTTTATATATTTTTTTATGTTGTCAGTTCAGGGATTTTTTAAAAATGGCAGAGATAGTGAGAGGGCAAATGCAAGCAGGAAAGCATTATGTGAACTGCGGCTGAACGGCTTGAACTCAGCACACCGGTCATTGTGCACAAGCATGTGAGAGACAGACAATATAAATGCTGATGTGGACAGAGAGAATCAGGGAGCCAGAAAGCTGCTAGAGAAACGTTCCTTTGTGCTTTCCATCTCTCAGGAAGCAAACAGTTACCTAAACCCATTTTCATGCCCACCTACTCGGTCAATAGCTGCACTGCGCCTCCTGCTCCACTTACAGCTCCTTAATGGTGCAGGGGAGCTTTGATTGCCGTGGCGTGGGCCCCATCCCTCTGGCAAACCATTACTTAAATCCAATACATTGAAGTGTCCTACTGCTCTCTCAGTGATAGGGAGCTGCTCATCAGCTGAGTACCCTCTGATTGCTTGTCACAGCCAGACTTCCTAGTTCTTTTTCCCAGACGGAGATATTAAATAAATCTCAAGTGATGTAATTACCATAACTCAGTTGGGGAAGCTTGTGGGCAGATGCAGCCAGGGGCCAGACAGAGCTCTGTCAGGTTTCTGTCAGGTTTTCTTTTTTGTGTTTTTGGGGTTTTTTTGGGTTTTTTTTCTGTCTTTCTTTCTGGGCAGTTGCAAATGTGCTGATGCAAAGGATGTTGCTGCTGGAAAGCTGGACTGTAACAGGTGGGGGTTTTAAATCTTCTGAACTGAAATAATCTTCTGAACATCTCCCATTCAGAAATAATCCATATATTGATTGGAATAATCTTATCAGAGGAGATCACAAATAATTTCTGGAGTTCTGTGCCTTGGTGTATCTGCTGTCTTGGAGTGGAGCAAAAGTCATCACACTCTGCATGCAGGGAGTTCTGTGCTATTCCTTTCTCCCCAGGCAGGGACTGAATTCTCACTTGCTCTCTTCCTGCAAAAATCATGGTCTGTCTCTGAGTTCATACAGAGCAAATTTTTCTATTTCCATGGCAGCTTGCTCTCTACAAAGGGGAGAGAAAAGGATTGGTTCTTTTTTGAAAAATCAGGCATGTCCAGCAACAGGACCCCAAGCAAAGCAAAGTACAATTGCACATCTTTTTCCCTGGGTTCAGGAAGAAATCCATGTCTTTGTTTTATTGAGCTTTCTCTACAAGCAGGCTTGAGGCCAGTCAATGTGCAGGAGAATGTGGGTGGGAAGATACTATTGCTGATGAGGACAGCCCCCACCTTTCCTCCTTTAGGCTCTGGATTTAAAATTCAAACTTGCAGTGCCACAGCACTTCTCTTCAGGACTAGACAACTTCAAACATGGAGCTTTCCTGGTAACAAGTCCTACACTACCTCCTACAAAAGGAATTCCTTGTCCCCTTGGATGACTAGTCAGAACTGTGACTGGAATAGAGCAGCTGCAATAGATGGTGTGTTTCAGGATATCTTCAGAAGGCATTCAGCCAAATGCTGAGTGGATTTAACTATCCAGGAATGTAGTAATTGTCATGAAACCCCAAGCCTAAAAGGACCTGAAAATTAGACATTAAAAAACCAGAAAGTATATAATCAAAGGTCCCTTGGATATTTCCACTATTCTCCTAAGTGACGTCAAATTTGTTTCAAGTGTCTAATTGCATGCTCAGATGTATGTTATTTTAGTGACACACAACAGTCCTAGAACCTACACTTAGCAAGTCCTAGCTTACACTTTTCTGACGGGATTTAGAGAAAAACCAGTGTTGTTAAACAAGCCCATTAGGGGCTGATCCTGAGAGATATTCCATGCTCTCCAAATCCAAGTGAACAGAAAGGATCTAGCATGTCACCCAGCATCTGCTTAGTTACCAAGATTCATCAGCAGATGCAGTAGCACTGAGGCCTAGGATCATCATCTGGCACATCACTGCCATACTCAAGAAAAAGGCAACAGTTTTGTATGGGAAGATTGAATGTCTGTCCTCAGGGGGACCCGTACCTGGCATAAAGCAGTAGTGCATGGAGACACCACACCAGGATATTCAGGAGATTAATCCTATGAATCCAGTGAATTGTGTTCTGAGCTAAGATCCTGCTTGAGCTACAGTTCTCCTTCAGTATAAGGAACTGATATTTGAGACTGTTTCCTCAAATTCTTACCAATTTGCATCTTAGGATTTAACATCTTAGGCTGCCCAGATAACTTCCCCATCTACAGCAGCCTGTTTCTGGATCAGCAGGCAAATATACACATGCTGAATAAGTACAGTGCAGGTGCTTACAAGCCAGATAATCTGTTTAGTTTCATCAGTGGTAGGTGAGTTTCCATGTTGGCAGAGGCCAAGACCCAGACATGAGAAGAAGACCTTTTTAGGTGTCTTCTAAGCAATCTTCATTTTATAAAGTGGGTCTTGAGAAGAGCAGGGACACTGGAGATCAGAGAAAGGTATGCTGAAGTACATTGCAGGAGGACATCCTAGTGTCTCCCTGTGCTGAAGACATGCACCAGCTCCACATCATTTTCACAGAAGAAGGCAGTAGGCTTCCACATCTGCCTGGAAATGTCAGGCACAAAACACTAGGCTGACCCAAAGCACAGTTAAGATACTGTGTTGTCCCTCTCTCTTGCCCTGAATATGCTCCAATGCACATCAGAAACACAGGAAAGCTCACAACTGTCACTAATAAGTGCAGAAAGGTTCCACTGGCAGGTATCACTCTCTTTGGTGACCTCTCCCTGCACCTTTGCACAAAGAACAAGTGCAGTGTCTGTCAATGAATGAACTGAAGGCTCCATCAGGAAGACAGGAGTGTGGATTTAAAGGCAGGTCTGTTGGAGGTGGCATGGTGCAGACAATGAAAGCAGAGGGAAATAGAAGAATGGTAGGCTGGAAAAGGCAGTGGATTTACACCCATGGAAAAAGGAATTGATTTTTGACCATTGCATTTCAAAGCAGCATCCCCCAACAGTACCTCAGAATGGAAACTTTGTTCTGAAAAGGAGGTCTTGGCCTTGCATGTGGCCCAGACACGGTATTGGAAAGGGAGCTTAAACATCGCACCGACACTCTCCCAAGGCCTCAGGAGCACATAAAATGAGAGACTGTTACATCCAAGTGATGGCCCAGATCTACTGCTTCCTAATGCACTTTATGTTAATTAAAGTGAGATTTCAAAACCATACACATTTTCTTGCCAGGATAATTAATTTAGAAGCTTATGTAGTTAAAGAGTTTTGTAATTACATTTTATTGTGGAGAAGCATTTTAGGGATGGATGCTGCCACAAGCTGAACATCTCCATAAAGGTAGTGAGTTTCCCTGTGGGATGAACTCTCAGTGCTGATGACCACATAAAGGGGTTTCCCTGTGGGATGAACCCTCAGTGCTGATGAGCTGGAAATCTCTAGTCTGTGGGGTCATGCAGCTCCTAATGACTTGGTCCCAGTAGACTGACATATTCAGTCTCACAGACCCTAAAAGAAAACCCTCAAAAGCACTGGCTTCTGAGCCAGTGTCTGCCTGTAGGCAGCACTTCCATACTGCTAAAGAGGCTTTTCCTTTCTAACAGGCTTGGGCTCTCTGGTGATGTTTTTTACCCCTCAGGTCATAATGCAGATGACTGTGGTGATGAGCTCTAATATCAGCCCTTCCCATCTTAAGACTAGTGTGGTCTCTCTGGATCTTCCTCCCAGACAAATGCGCTCTCATTCAAGAAGAGGGGGGAAAACACAAGCTGTCAACCCCAGGAAACACTACTCTCCCTGCATCATCCCCAAACTCACAACCCTGTCTTCCTGACCTGCCCTGTAAGGACATAAATTGATTCCTGACCTGAAAGCACTTAAGCTAGAAAGGGGAAGAGCTACAACCACTTTGATTTATATTGGGAAACTGAGGCACAGGCAGTAGAATTCCCCCTTGGAGTCAGCAGCCAAGTGCTGTGTAGGGAACTATTTTACCTCATAGCATGGCTCTCTTCAAGAGCAATTTGTACATCCTTGTGTGATGTGCAAGCAAGAACTCATGCAATATATCTCTGTTTTTCTTCCTTCTTTTTATGACTGAGTAATCACACAATCTTTCTTCCATGGAAGCTTGAATGCTGCTGTTTATTGCCCCCTGGAAACGGGATGACAACAGCTCATGGCTCCTCCGCAGCAACTTGCAAAGGTCTCCTAAGCAGAGAATTATGCCCTTTGGAGGCAGTAAACAGCAGGAACAGTAGAGTGACTAAGCACCAGAGATCCTGCATTTGTGTAGAAACCAGCAATGAAAAGGAGGCAAGGATGCCCTGGAGAATGGTGCCTTAGGAAAAATGTTTCCAGCATTTTCTAGAAATGAAGGTTTTTGTGCATAAAACACAGGCCAAATTTGAACCTCATTCCACTGCTGAACCTGCCTGTGATCCTGGGTATGACTTCCATGCTAAGCATCAAGACTTAATGAAAAACTGGTAAATCACAGAAGAATTGGCTTAGATGACACTGAGATGTATTGTCCTGCTCTCCCTGAAGTTGTTTGGGTATGTGGAGATACTGTTAGAGCCTCCTGGGTATCAGGAATATGTGCAGACAGAGATGGAGTCTTTTCTATCTAAAGCCATCATGTGTTGGGACTATGCTGCTGAGCCTACCCCTGACTGGCTCTGATGCCATTTGGAGAACCCAAAATTTGCTCATTTAGGCAGCAAAGGATCAAAACCTCAAGGGATCTCAGCACAGGATACTGCCCACATGGTCTCTTTTATCCAAAGCAGAGCTGCACCTGCAGTAACACTGTCACCACGTGATCCCATAAAATCACTGTCCCAATGAAATCCTGATGTGCAAGGGAAAAACAATTAATCTCCTTTTTTTCTCTTCCCTGACCACCTCCTTCCTACATTTTTCTTCTTGATTCATTTTTATGTTCAGTGATATAAATTTTCCAGGTCAGTGCTAAGTAAGTCCCTTGCTTGTGTGATCTTTACATACCAGCAGACATATGCAGAGAGATGAGAGGAGACCAAGTGCAAATCAATCTATCCTGCTGACACTTTTATTTATCTATTTTCTTTCCCCATCTGCCACTGCTCAACTGCCTCTCTGTGTGTGTGAAAGAGAGATGGGGAAAGGGGCTGGGATACTGGTAGAGCCACTGAAGAGCTCTCTACTTGCAACTGTAGCTGTCCCCTTTCTTTCCTACTACCCTGCTTATCCATTACTCCCCATATTCATTCTGCTTTGTGGCAATTAAAAAGTGTCAAATAAAAATAACACAGAGCTTTTTAATGCTGATACAAGATGTCAGGGTGACAGTCAGGAAGCCAAGCCCAGACTCGACACCAGTGGCAAAGCTGCCTTGCTGCTGAGTGCATTGAGGGCTCCCAAGAGAAAAGCACCAGTGTCTGCAGCCTGAGCTGAGTTCCGTGGCTGAAATCAAAGACAGACGTACAGTACCTGTGGACCAGGCAGAGAGGAGGACTCTTAACACACACTGATTATTATATTTCATGGTTGTGACATCCAGCAGCCACACTGAGAGAAGAGACAGGAGTTTGTACTTCTAGGTTTGCATTTAACCATGCCTTCCCACTGAAATGTGCAAGCCTAGGTTAATCATGGCACACAGTGGAGTTCTCTGCTCACTAGGCTTGGGCCAAGACCCAGGCCTTTTTCATGCAGTCTGGATCACCTGTAATAATTTCTACTCTACTGTAATCCAAGATGGCTCTGAATCATCAACTAGAGCAAGGTCCAGTGGCTGTTAGGCTTCCCACATATTCAATCATTCACACAATCTCCATCTAGAGTATTTAACTTTTTCTGCAATCCTGTTTTCTCTTCTAGGAGCTAAGCCTCAAGAATTCATGACCGACCAGGTATTTGCAGAGCGGCATGCCTTCAAAATGCAATTCTTTTATAGCAGAGGTGTTATCACATAGTGAACTTGTTCCTGGAATGAGCATTGCTTAGGAGTTGTCAATACTTTAATCTGATTTATACAAGCTGTGTTCTCCCTCTCTCCCTCTTCCCTCAAATAAACACTAATAAGTTCTCAACCTGGACAAATCCCAGGTAGTAGGATCAGTACCTGACAATATATCAGATTTGTTGCTGGAATCAGGGATGAAGCAGGGACAACTGAAAATGCTTTTCCCAGTTGTTTTTAATTCAGCTTGTAAATAGCTTGGTGCCTGTCTAAAGTATGACTGGCCTATAGGAATACACTTCAATTCTTATACTACTGTGTGCCAATTAAGTAATTAATGAAAGTGTGGAAAATCTATAAAAAAATGTTGGTTGCATCCACAAGGAACATTAATACTGCAAGGTGTCATGCTCATGAATAAAACCTGACAGCATCTGCAAATTCAGAAGAAACTACCTGTTCTGCTGTTAAGAGATCAAGTTCAGGTACTGATCAGAAGATTTTCAAGCTCTGGTCTTTAACTTGCCTGTGGAGTGGAAAGTATTTACAGGGCACACGGGGGTTAGTATTTGTCCCCCAGGACTCATTTGTCACTTTACAACCATATGATGCATTAGACATCACAGGACATGAGTGTCACTGCTTTTAGCCTCAAATTCTGTCAGCATGATATTGTGCCATGATGCAATCTCAGTCAGCATCTTGATGTGATAGGTGCATTGCTTCACAGTTTGCTCCAGGAGGGCTTAGGGTCCAATTCTGCAAACAGCTCTGCAAATGAGAAGTCCTACCCACTACTGCTTACAGACCTTGACATCCAGCAGTGCTCTCAGAGCATGGAGCAGTACCCCCCAATCCTGGCAAAATTACATGGAAATGGTGGCCATTTCCAAACTTCACTTGACCTCAGAGGCAGTGCTTGATTTCTCTGTGTTACAGTGAATCCAGATGGACAACAGGGAAAGAATCAAGGGACTTGCTGAAAACCCAGCTGCTGCTTCTGAGCTTGGATCTTCCAGGTCAATACATTTCAATTTTTTCCACCGAAAGAGAGAAGAGAAAACCTCACTCTTCCACATTCAATCAACCTCCTGCAAGATAATCTTCAAAGGAATTTCTTGCCTGTTAAAAGAGGAGACCCACTCCCAACCCACACTTCTGCACTGACTTTGATTCCATAAACTCAGTGTTTGTAGTGTCTCTGTATGTGTGCACCCTCGCAAAGAGATCCATTCAGACAACTCTTGCACTCTTCTCCTTTCTATGAACCAATATGAATAGTTGCTCTATGGAGTTGCTCTATTCTTTGGAATATGAAAGATGGAAAATATCAAATAGATCATCAGAAATAACTGTTGTTAAAACATATGATCAGCAAGGGAAATGTAATGCCTCAATATATCATCTAGGATGAAAATGTGCATTTTATAGTAGATAGCTATGTGATAATCACATGATCTGTCATGGATCTGACCCCTGGTACAGAAAAAAAGGAAGGATTCAGTGGACAGCCATGCTGAATGGGAGAAGTAGTTCCTTTATTCTTCTATAATTAAGCTAATTCTCCTCATCTGTTATTGTTGTCATTCTTATGCTTTGTAATCCTTTTTACTGGACATAAATATTCCAAACAGCAGTAGTTTCTTGGGTGCCAGAAGTTGAGCTTAGACAAACTTTTGCAATTCTCAAACCAGGTTATGAGCAAACTTTCTGTGGATCTTTCATGAACCTTTCTCAATGTTAGGCAAGAATCAGTATGCTATATAAAACATCAAATGAGAACTTGTAGTTGAATTTTTACATATTTGACTACATGACAAACCCTAAATTAATTTCTTATTGTACAATGTATAACATCTATGTTTATTTATAGCCCCACTGAGGAAAGTACAACTTTGTTCAACACACTTGTGAAGAACCCTGCATAACTGTGCCACCACAGGAATAAAAAATATTAATTGCATTACCAGTCCATTGAGCTATTCATGCCACTCCTTCTCCCTCAAATTCCAGAGGACCATTTTGCTAAAATGCTACCCATTTTAAGAGCATATCAAATTTCTGAATGGGAACGACTTTTTTGGTGGGAACAGGCCTATAACTTATACTGCTTCTCATTTCCTGAAGCACTGGAATTGTGCTGCTCCCTAATGTTATTTTATTAAGATGCGATTTGTCATCATATTGCTGAAAACAAGATAAAATGCTGGCTAATTAAATTCCTTATTTAACTTGATGAGCATCTGCTTTCTGTAGTCACATTCTTTTAAACAGAACCTTTATGGCTCTTTCTCAGGATCTGGCTATTACGGTTTTTACTATGATCAGAAAGGGGAAATGCCCTCCCTAAACAAAGCACGTGAACTCCCATTGCCTATGACCCATGTCATTTAGAGTAAGAGATGTATGGGGCAGATTGCAGCAGTACCTTGCAAGCACACTGCCCTGACACTTCAAGAGCACTCCCCGTTGTGGAATAATTGCTATCCCATGGAGCCCAGTGGAAATCACTGAGACAAGCTGGTAGCAAAATACTGCAGCTGACAGCAAGTGTTTCTAGATCAGGCTGCTATACAAAATATAACAAACAAATCACCTTGTGACTTCCCCCTTCTGTAGCAGATGAGACTCCCAACACAAAGGAAAATCTCTGTTGAAGGAGCAGGCTTAACAAGCTTAAGCACACACTTCAAGTTGAGCATGTGCTTAAGCTTGCTGTTGGCAAGGCCAGATTCTGGCTCACTTTCCAAGAACTACACTCACAGAGGTTTCTAAGATGAGAGAAACCTTCCTGCATCATTGGTTGAATGAAGACTGGGGTAGAAGAGAGTCCTCTGCTGAGTCCACATTCCTAATTCAAGGAGCGGTCTGATGGTGCTCTCATCTAAGCCACAGCAGAGGATGGCAAACAATTGTATCAGAACCCACTGTAAGCTCAGAGCTTTTAGGAAAGTCTTGAGCATGCCACAGGTCTGGGTCTGTCTCTTGGAAGACTCCTTGGCATCAGACCTTGCATCCCACAGAACTCCAGAGGTGCTTTGCCAACTCCTTTTGGTCTGGATTATCCTTTGAGATCATTCAAGGAAAGATGCTGCTCCTGTGAAAGAGCAAAGGACCATTAATATTACGTTGGTGTAATATCACACCAGTGATCTCTGATTCTACTGCTTAAAGGATATCTCCATATCTCTGGGTCTCTTATGCACCAGGGCAGAGAACTGTGGCTAGCTTTAACAAACAGGATCTCAATACTTGGCTTCATATAAATACAAGGCTATAGGATTAGCTGCTTACTCTGAGCCTGAAAACCAGGCCCTTAATTTAAGCTCCAGAATAGAACCAGGAATGCAACTTTGGTTTGTTTAACCTAATTTCCTAAACGAATAAATCTTATGCAGTTAAATTGTTTCTGTGTGCACACAAGCCTTTCCTTCTAACTTTGGACCCTTCTGCCAGTTGAACTGTGTTTCACAAAGATAAAGTTCTGTAGAGCATCTGAACAAAAAATCCCAACCAGTTGTGTAGAGGGGTGTGCTTTGCTCCAATCTTAAACGTAAGATACTGGAGTGTCTACATTGCCAGTGCCCTCACCCCAGCTGGATCATAGCTCATACTGTGTTAAATGATGGTGACACAGAAGCTTTGGAAACACTATTTGAATCTCAATGTAAGATGTGGGATTTTTTCTTTTAAATTTTTGTTCTGGGTGTGCATGACCTGCCCCCCACACCTGGGCTGCATCACACAAAAGAGCAAGAGTAGACTCAGCTTTGCAGCAGCTCTGTGAGCCAGTGGCCTGGCAGTGAGGCAGGGGCCATGTGCTGTGCAGACCATTGCTCTGGACTGGAGCTATGGAGGGGAATCCAGCCAAGAAGGACAGAAGGCAGAAAAGAGACCCTGCAATCTGTTGGAGGGGTTGTACTATAAACAAGAGCAGGAAGGTTTCAGCATGCCAGGGAAGAACGAGTTGTGTAGATAAGAGGCTGCTTCAAAAGAATGGAGGGTGACTAATTTTTCTTGCACCGGGTGGCCAAAAAGCAGGGAAAAAGAAGTGGTCTTCACTGAGCTGGCAGTCAGAGGAGGGGAGCAACCTTTTCATGCTAGAAAACCTCCCAGAAAAGCCTCTGCAGATGCCCTTTCATCAGAGTTTCAAGGACAGCAGGATTCAGCAAACTCCAAATTTTGTCTTTGGTTCTACAAAGATGCTCAGGGAAAGGGCCTGAGCTATCAAATGGGCTGAGGCCATCGTCCTCGATGTAGAGGGAACATAGAGGGGATTAACAGCTGTCTAAGAAAAGAAATCCAGGGAACGGTAGGGGATGCAGGGTCAGCACCTCCCCAAACCTAAGCACACCCTGGCCTTCCAAGCCCAGGGCTCAAGTTCCCCATTAGGCAGCTTTGACCTCCTTGAGGATCCCAAATCAGAGCAGAGGAAGCACAACCCTAAAGCCTTACAGAGGACAGGTCTTGTAAAGAGTATTCAAGTCAGACCCTAGCAGCCCAGAAGAAAGGTTTCTCCAACTGGAACAAGCTCTGACAGTCCGGAGACCTTTCTCTGCCTCTCCTGCACCACAGCCTTCTCTTAAAAGCTGACCTGAATGTTCCCAGTCCAACCACTTGACTGGTCATAGCTGGGTAGGAACTGATTACATGGGATTAATTTAATTTAGAAGGTAGAACTACAAGTTCTCCACAGCTGGTCAAAGATTGGTGCAATTGGTCATTGGTTATGGTGTCTCTGAGCTCAGTGTGGGCTACCAAGACCCTCCCAGAAGCTGGGGCATCTCAGGACCTTTAGCCTGAGCTGATTTCCAGTTCTCTGTTGGATAGCTTTGCTACACACAGCAGCCCTGCATGCAATTCAGCCCCAACAGAGAGTGCAGGCTGGCCACACATCCAGGAGGAAGGAAGCCAGCTTTGTTCATGTGGAGAACCACCAAGGTGTGTTGGCAAAGTGGTGAAATGGGGCAAAAATGTTCAATATGACAGTAGTAGGTCCTCTAAAGAGTTGCCCAAGACCCTTCAAAGGATAATCCATGAGATTCCAGAATGACTCTGGAGTTTTGGGAGACTTGTAATTCAGATAATAGCTGCTGCTCATATGAGATGTACAATACAGGCAGTTCTGGCTCATTTGGAGCCAGCAGTCAGCCAGCCAGCCCATGAGAGAAGGTTTAGACCATGATCCAAATTATCCCGTTAAGAACAACACTGAGAACTACATTTCCTTATTTTTTTCACCAATGGGAGCATTTCTTTAGAAGGATGTGAACCATTTCCTCTACAGCAGTGCTGGGGTGCATTATCCCTCCAAGTTCTCCCAGGATTTTCACTCTGCATCTCCGCCCCTGACCCAGTATGTGGAGGGTGAGTCCAAGCCACTGCTGGAAGCATGTTCTGACTGAAAGGACACCTGGAGTGCACCAACAAACGGCTTGCAAGCGGCCTCTCGTTTGTAGGTCTGTTCTCTGCATGGCCGGGCTGTTCCATGTGTCTTGCTGAACTTGTGCCATATGGAGCAAATGCTTCAGCGTCTGTCTGTGTCTGCCTGACCATGCAACTCAAGAGCTCTCTGCAAACGATGCTCTGCTCTCAACATTTGCATGAGCTGGGGACAATCCCTGAATGGGGCTTTTCTCACTCTTCCCAAGTTGTTTTTTTTTTCCCCACAAGATCTCTCAAAGCATAAGGAGCCAGCGCCAGAGACCTGGAATAGGATAGCTGCTGGCAAGGAGAAGGTGGCTGGAAACAGTTGCAGGGTTATGCTCTGCATGTTCCCTCTCTCTCTCTCATCCATATGTGACACTGGGATCTGGTTTAGCTCTGGGCAGTTGAAAGTGTGACAAGAAAGAGAGAAAGAAGATCCCTCATCCGCTCCTTTCACTCTCTGCTGTGCAGCCACCTGGAGTCTGCTGGTTTACAGGGGAAGAAAGGGCAAAGGCAGAAGATCTGGACAGAGACCATGCGGCTGTGCATCCCTTCCTAGCAAACGCTCGGCAGCGAGAGGACCTGGAACATGCAAAAAGGTTCCTCTTCTTTTGCTTGAGAGAAGCTAGGACAAAACCCTGGACCCAGACGTGTCCTTAGCCTATGGTTTTCTTTAAAAGTGGTGTGTTTGCAAGTGCCTGTGTGCATGTGGTGTGCTCATGTCTGCATGTGATTCCCAGGTGAGGAACAGCACTCCCAGGGTTGTGGTGTGTGTGGAGCTGTGCCTCACTCTTCCTGCCTGCCTTGTTTTTCTCGGGCTGACAAGCTTCTGACTAATGGCAGTCACTGCTGCTTAATCAGGAAGCAATTTAATGATAACCTTTTCTAATTAACCAGCAGAGAGAAGAATGAATAAACTGTGAAACAGCCAGCTGGCTTCAGTGTCCCAAGCCAAAGGGCTTGTCAGGTGGGAGAAAGTGGTGTCTGGGAACAAAGGATGGCAGCTCTGGGCCTGCCACTGGGCAGGGTAGTAAAATTCTGAGATAGGAGGGGCTTATGGTGTTCCCCAGGGCCTTTCCTCTGCTTTCTCCCCAGTTACTGATCTGGTCACCCACAATGGGGAATGTGACTGTTCAGGAAAGGCATCTCCATGTGTATAATCAAGCCCTATATATAATTAAAATCCTGGGAGGCCCTTTTATTTTAACTGATGTAAATATGCATAATCGCCTTATTTTGAAGATGTTCACAAAATCATAAACCAGGCCAAATTGAAAAGCACCTTAAAAGACCATCTGATCTAACCCCTTGTGGGAAAGGGAGCCTAGATGATGTTATCTATCACCCTGTCCAACTGGATCTTGAAAACCTTCAGTGATGGGGACCCCACTGTGTCCCTGGGGAGGTTGTTTCAATGACTGATTGTTCTCAATGCAAAAATTGCATTCTCATATCAAGATGAAACCTCTTCCAGTGTAATTTCTTGAACAGTGTAGGACCCAGTATTGCTCCCTGAGGGATAGCACTTGTGACAGGCTGCCAGCCTGCATAAAATCCATTGATTGCTGCCTTCTGCTGTGGCCTGGGAGCCAATTTCCTACTAATCTCACAGATCCCCCCTCCACTGTATCTGGTCAACTCATCCAGGAGGAGACCATGAGAAACATGGTCAAATATTCTGCTGAAGTCCAGGTTAACAACCTTCACTACTCTCCCCATGTAGACAGAAAATGTCATTTGGCTGTAGAAAGTGATCAGGTTAATCTGCCATGATTCGCCTCTAGTAAATCTGTGCTGGCCTTCCCAATCACCTGCTTCATTTGCTTTGTGAAAGTTTCTTGGAAGACTGTACTACTTCCCAAGGGCATGGAGTAATACTAATGGGCCTGTAGTTTCCTGTGTCCTCTTTTGTGTTCTGCTTGTAGAAAACTCTCACATCTGTCCTCTTCCAGCCTCCAGATACATCCCCTCATCTGTCTGGTCACTAGTGAATTATTAAAAATATGGATATTGATCCAATATCCAACTATGACAAAGACTCTCTAACAGTTTAAAGTTAGAAAGTGTATGTTTATTACGATGCTGAGCAGCGTGTGGGATAGCTCCCAAATACACATGGGCCATTTACAGATGATCACAGGGTCTTTTTATGTACAGGAGTATTGAATATCCAAAACACAAATGTATATTCATAGCTCTGGTACATCCCATTTCCCACTTTGTATGGTAATTAGCCAAAAAGCCATTAAGCATGTGTAGTTTGTTCTTTGAAATGGGTCCGTGGTCCTTTTTATGGGGCAGGGTCTCAAAATGATGTAGTAAGATGGGTCTTGTTCACTTTGACTTTGTAACCTTTTAGTGTTGAGTGACAATTGAATCCTGTTTTTCCAGGACTGTTTGACTTACGACTGTATTGTATTCTTGGAGTCTATTGATTAGTCAGAATACACAAACATAGTTTGACAGGCCTCATGATTTATCAGTTCCTTAAATCCGGCTTCTGTTAAAAAAAGGGGAGGTTTATCTATCTTACCTCAGCAATATCTAGTTTAACTAAAGTCCTTAATTCTTCAAAATTAATGTCTCACTAGTAGCCTCCCCAGGGATCAGTGTTGGGGCCAGTCCTGTTTACTGGCAATCTGGATGAGAGGATCAAATTTACCATAAAGTTTACCATATTTGTGGATGACACTAAACTGGGTGGGATTGTCACTCTGCCGAGGAAGCTGGACAGGCTGGATGAATGGGCTGAGACGCATGTCAGGGTATGGCATTCAACATGACCAAGTGTCAGGTCCTGTACTTCACCCACAACAACCCCAGGAAGCGCTACAGGATGGGAGCAGAGTGCCTGGAAAGGTGTCCAGAAGAAAAGGACCTGGGGGTGCTGGCTGACAGCAGCTGAACATGAGCCAGCTGTGCCCAAGTAGCCAAGGAGCCCAGTGGCATCCTGGCCTGTATCAGCAATAGTGTGGCCAGCAGGACCAGGGCAGTGATTGTCCCCCTGTACTCAGCACTGGTGAGGCCACACCTTGAGTGCTGTGACCATTTCTGAGCCCTTCAACTCAGGAAAGACACTGAGGTGCCAGACAAGGACAACAGAGCTGTGAAGGGTCTGGAACACTAGTAGTATGAGGAGCTGTTGAGGGAGCTGGGGTGTTTAGCCTGGAGAAAAGGAGGGTCAGGGGAGACCTTATCACTCTGTACAACCACCTGAAAGGAGATTGTAGCTAGTGGAGATAGGGCTCTTCTCCCAGGCAGCCAGGAACAGGATGGGAGAACACAGCCTCAAGCTGCACCAGGAGGGGTTTTAGGTTGGACATTAGGAAGAACTTCTTCACAGAAAGGGTGATTAGACATCGGAATGGGCTCCCCAGTTGGGCAGTCACCGTTCTTAGAGGTGTTTAAGGAAAGACTGGATGTGGCACTCAGTGCCACGGTGTGGTTGACGTGGTGGTGTTTGGACATAGGTTAGACTCGATGATCGCAGCAGTCTTTTCCAACCTACCACCAATATTCAAAAATGACAAAGCAGCCTTGCACCAATGCCAGCTGCTGCTCCTAACCCCCGGGGGCAGACTCCTTCCTCATTGCTGACAAGTGCCGTTACCCTTTCTCACACACCAGCTCCCCGCTCAGTCACCATTCAGGAACAGCACACATTAGCGTGCCAGACCCACACACCAGGGGCAGCCAGCGAGGTTTCCGCCCCGGCCGTACAGCGCCGGGTGCTGGCTGGCGCAAGGCTTCAGCCTGGGGCCAGCAGCAGAGTCCCCGCACGCTGTAGGAGGCCTGAGCGATTGGCGGGAACAGCCCCGGGGTCCCGGCTACCCCCATGGAACGCCAGCGCCCCCGAGGCGCCCGAGATGGCGCCGCGACCGGAAGACTACGTTTCCCAGTGCCCCGCACGCCCCGCGCGCCTCTCTCATCTCCCGGCGTGCTGTGCGCTCCCGGGCTCTCGGTGCCACCGGGCGGTAGCGCAGGGCCTGCTGGGAGCTGTAGTCCTTCGACGGCTCTCCGGGCTGTGCCCGCCGGCGGTGAGAGGGCGGCGGAGCCCCCGGGGCGGGCGGGGAACAAGGCCTAACCTCCGGGACCCTGGTGGGCCGGGATCTCCGTGAAGTTTGTTACGGGAGCGTGCCCGGCTCATGGGAGAGGAGCGGGCAGAGGGTGACCCCGCCGACCCGCAGGGAGGTGAGGAACGGAGGGGGCGAGTATCCCGCAGGACATGGGGCGGCGAGCGCATGGAGCGAGGCGGGATGCTGGGAGATGTCATGGGAGCCAGGCCCTCACTTCTGTCTGAAAGTGTGTGACCTGCGAGTGGAGGCTTCTCAGGAGGAGCTGGCTCTGTCCTGTGGGGTTCAGCATGTATCTGCTGTGCTCTGTGAGACACCCAGGAACCGAAGGTGAACAGGGAAGATGGGCATCGTCCCATCTTTGCTAATAGGTACTCGAAATAGGACACACTTCCACCAAAGATTGTGCAGGGATTTAATCCTTTGCCTGCATGTGCCTTTGCAGGGCTGGCTCTGCAATGCAGGGTGTCCCCGTGATTCGTTATTTTATTAGTTCTCCTGGGAATTGCAGAGAAGAGTACTCAGAACTGTAGTGGAATAGGAGTTTTCTCCTTTTCCCATGTTTTGTCTATGCAGGATTGGCATGCAAGGCCTTATCAGTGTTTGTCACCATCTACTTGCTGATAATGGCTCAGCATTGGTGTGACAGCTTTGCTGTACTACTAGATTTGTGTAGGATCAGTTAGAGTAATACTCAATCATTAATAACACTAAGTTATCAATACAGTAATAATTTGCTTTTTTTTTTCCCCTCGGTAGATTGGCCTGTCTTCCTCTAAAGAAACAGGCGCCTTTGTGATTAATTCTCAATGTAGTTTTGGTACAGATTTGTTGTTGGAATTGTTGAAGATGTCATCAGGCCTTACAGAGGAGCAGAAGAGAAGGATTGAAGAGAACCGCCGGCTAGCTTTGGCCAGGAGAGCAGAGAGGCTGGCAGCCCAGAGAGCTGGGCACGTGGGTGTCACTGCACCTCTGCAGAAAGAACAGAGTCTGGCCAATCCAGGAAACTCGAAGGAAGAAAACAATCATGTCGGGCTCACCAGCCAGCACCGACAGAATCCAAACACGCCTGTGGAGCAGAAGGGCTGTCTCCAGAAAGGCTATAACCATTACACTGCAAACCAACAGATGGCTGGCTCACACAGAGAGCAGCTAAAGAGTTGTTCAGGGGACACAGAACAAGCAAGTGGCCTTAAGCAGGTTCCTGCAATGATCCCGAATTCTCTGAGTTATTCCCATAAACATTACTTGGATGCTGGTAGCCAGGAACATGGACAACACACTTTAATTAACCATGGAACATTCCAGCAACCCAAATGCTACCCAGCTTTCAAAAACCCCACAGAACCACCTCTTCCAAGATTCACTGATAACGGGCACCCTGATGGTAGTAACGATTTACAAACTCAGAGCAAACCTGCCATTAAGTATGTTTCACCACCAAGCAGCACCGCCCTGAGTGACTCAGAAATGCTGATAAACATAAACAGGCCGACAGAAAGAACAAGGGGAGGTTTTGTCTCTCAGGCCAGTGGTGGGATACAGAAGCTGACCAGCTCTGCTGGTGTGGGCTCTACCTTTGAAGCTGCCTCTCACAAGAAAGCAAATAACGTTACAAAAGGAAAATGTGTGAAGCATGGAGAAGACAGATTCCAGGTTGAAATAGGGTATAATGCTGAACTTATTGCTGTGTTTAAGAAGGTACCAAGCAAAGCCTATGGTAAGAACTGTTTGTTTGCTGTTATCTCTGTTTTAAATTGGGTTGAAGTTTTGGCATCTGCTGCTATTGTAGTTGCCACTTGCTCTTACCAATGTACCTATTGCTGGGGTGGAATATATGGTATTAATGGGGGATTAAAGAAGTAAATACAGATTAAATTGGATAGCAAATCTGGACATAAATAGCTTGAGCTTGGATTTAGGAAGGAAGTCAGAAGTCTTGCTTTGTGAGCAGCGCTCTGAGAAGTTTAGTGGCAGCAGCTGGTCAGAGTTTTTTGGATGTGAAGGAAGCACAGTTATTCATAAATTGGGATGTGAAAATGGGTCACTTCAGCTATAGTTCAGAGTTATGAGCTGATTCTGTTTCCTGGGTTACAGAAAGCAGTGGAATCTCCCCCTTTTGTCTTTCTTCTGATGTTTTACCCCTACCTTTATTTGTTATATTCTGTTTTTGTTTTTCCTCATGTGTTGCTGATCCCTGTGAATGGCTGTGAATTCTTCTTGTCTTAGTATTAATATGGGTAAGAAATTGTCTCCCATGGCTTCTTCTGGTGTCATGTAGCTGTAAACTTGGGCATAACTGTTTTTCAGATGGGTGGCAAAAAGTTTGCATGAGTGGATTGAATATTTTGACCTCATGTGAATATTTCACACCACCACTTTTTTTCTGCCCCAAATGATTCATATTCTGCCCTATTACTCTTGCCCTACTTTAGATCCAGCTACGAAAAAATGGAATTTCAGCATGGAAGATTACAGCAGTCTCTGTAAGTAAATATTAAATGATAAAATACAAGCAGAATCTTGACACCCCCTCCTTCCCCTGCTTTCCATAGTTTTTGTTTAGTTTTCTTAGTGTCTTGAGTAATAAAAATAGTGCTACTTAAAGATAATGCCCATCTTTTAGGCATCTAGCTCATAACATTTTTCTGATACTTTGTAGTTGATTAGAAATAATTTAATTTGTTATGTAATTTAAATACCAAGCACAGGTTGCACTTTCTCTACCACTGAATTTTTCAGCAACCAACAAGATCACAGGAATATTATCTGCTGTGCTGGAACTTGTTTTGAATTTGTTTTGAAAACTGAGTGTGTTCCAGTGAATAATGCTTAATTTCTGGGTCCATTCATGTATTTTCTTTTTAAATAACTCTTATATTAACACTTTTATTGTTAATTTTGTGTGTCAGAAAAAGATAAAGGGTAGTTCTCCAGGGTTTTGAGTGAGAATAAAAATGAATTTGCCTTTTTTTGGTATAACAAGGGTGCGTTTATCTTTTTTTTCCCTCTCCTGTCATATTATTCTGGAAAGATTGAGAGATTATAGAGACAAACACTTCAGGTAGGCTTTTCAAAAGCACACTGTATTGAAGTGAGTGATAAATCACTATTGATTTCAGTGGGAAGAGAATTAGGCCTGTGTTGAGCACTTTGAAAAACCACAGTTGAGTGCTGGTGTTTTAGCTTCCCATGTGGGTTGCCACACATTTATAATTTAAATGCTGTTGGCTTGCTTGAAGTGTATCAAGTACACATGAGAGCAGAGTCTCTGTACCAAGGAGCTTGCAAATGAAGAGAATGGTTTTGTGAAATCAGGCATTTTTCTTTAAAGCTATGAAATATATGAGTACTCTGTGGAAAGTTCTTGTTTACAAGTGAAGACAGTATGTGACCAACATTGACCTGTGAAATTGGGGAAAATAGCCTGAGAAAATGAAACTAATTTAAAATGGCCTTGAAAAAGTGAAAGTGTAAAACAATAATTTTTAAAGTTCCCACTTGTAATTTAGTTTTTCTCAATAATGTGGTCCTTCCTGTATCACCTTTTTTTCTTTGGACTATAAATTAAATATGCAGTCAAACCTAGAAACAAATGTTGAAATAAAGGAGTAAAATATGCTTTTCCTTCCCCTAATTTCTTTCAGTTTTAGCTGTAGAGGTGACCTCTAACTACTCAGTGCTAAACCAGTAGCATCTAAAATCTTTTTCTTGGTGCATTGGGAGGAGAAGGTTTAAATTGGTGGTTTCCAATCCCTCTAATTTAAAAATTATTTTCAGTTGCTGCTCTTAAACTTTTTATTTGGAGTAGCAATCCTTCATGCTTGGATTTATTCAGGAAGTCACTTATTTTAAAATAAAGTTGGATGATACCCAAATGGTTTATTTATTAATTGATTAGGAAGAAATTGTCTGAATTTCTTTCTGCATTTTCACATCTTGACCACTGAACTTTTAAGTTTGTACTTTTTTGTTTTGTATCAGTTTTCTGGACTACTTAGAAAGAAGCAGAGTGGATCATGATGTGCAGCTCAATGCTCAAAGGCCTGGATTCACCTGGGTTTATTCTGAACAGCTCCCAGAGAGGGGAAGTTGCCTTCCACAAGTACTTGGAGCAGAGTGTGCTTAATGGTCTCCTGCTTTTGTGTCTAATGGACTGTGGAGATGTTCATGACTCTTTGTGTTATTGTAGTTTCTGTGAGGTGCAGGCTTAGGGACAAAATTCACTACTTTGGTGCTGTAAAAACCATAGGAAATAGTATTCCCATTCCTTAACCATCAGAGTTCAGTTGTAATAGTGAAGACAACACATGGGTATAGATTGGCAGAGAAACACTGGGACAAGTGGCATGTTTATCACTGTGGACAGCTGTGCTCTCAGGCTAACGTCTGCAAAATGCTGTGTCCCTCCTCTCCCCGTGCCCTTGTGTGGTGACAGAGGTGATTGCTGGTGATGGGTAAGACAGGAGTGCAAATGATGGGGTGGAAGTGCAAGTCTAACTGTAAGAAGTGGAATAAAGGGTAATGAACTTAAATTGTAACAAAAGAGATTCAAGAATTTGGACTAGATTCCTTTCTACAGCATTGTGAATACACAGCATTGCTCCTAGATGGATTGTCTATCAGACATTGACATGAGGCAGGAGGCAGATATTTTTAAATCTTTCCTCTTCTGTTGTTTACAGAAACACCTTCCCATCTTTTCAGACACATGCTATTGATCACCATGCCCCGTCCCTGTGATTTTCTGAGTGAAAGCACTGTATGCCTGTGTGCAATTTACTGCTAAATGTGCTTCTGCAGATTGCTTGCCCTGGCCTAGGGAGCCACATTTTAGGATTGCTGACAGAGAGGGAGCTTAGTGCAATCACAATGCTGGACAGACCCTTGTTCACTTATTATCATATGTTCCCTTGGCTCCTGCTGTATCCTCTGTGGAAAGTCCCACCAACCTGCTCCTCCAGGCCATTGCTTTCTCTATTCTTTGTCCCTGTGAACGAAAGCAGAGATTTATCATTCCTTTTAAACTTGTGTGTGTTCTTTCTTATTAATTCTTTTCTATATCTCTATGCTTTTCTCCCTAGTGGAAGCAGCAAATCAACTTTCATCAGTAATTCTGGCACCACTGGAAGGAGAAAATGTGGTTGGCTTGGCATCAGGCTGTCATTTTGTTGGCAGTGGGGTTGATGTGAAATCCCTCTTGAAGATGTGTAAGAACTGGAAGAAACCCTCAGCCCTTGTCAGAGGGAAATGTGTGCTTGTCTCTTGCTTGCGGTTTGAGGTTGATATTGGCTATTCTGCAGAAGTGATTGGAGTGTTCAAACAGATGGATTCCAGAAATTATGGTGAGACTCCTGCTATGTCTGCTTACTAATAATCACCTTGTTGGGGCTGCACCTGGTTCATAGAAGAGAGGTTGTGAGAGTACATCCCTCTGAAAGAGCATAAGAGAATGTATGTTGGTGAAGATTTTACAAGATCTTGTAGTTCTAGTTTAGTGTTGTACCTGTGTCCAGCACTTTATCCCGTGGCAGAACATGTCCTCTTCTGGGCCTGTTAGCTGAGGTGATATTTCAGATCTCAGCATGATCACATTTACATTTACTGTAAATACTGTAAATTAGGCGGGTTGTGTTGGAATTTTGGAGTTTGGTTCATCAGGAGAGCTGATCTTGGCTTGCTCTGGTGATACTACCATTTCTAGATGTGTGGTCATAATTTGAAATCTTCTCCAAACTGTTTGCTTAACATGACAGCAAACAGAGGAGAATTGGTTTTGATCAAGGTAACAATTTTTTTAAAATGGTTCAGAAATGCAGAGGATATAGGTAGATTGACATGTTCTTATGGACAGAGAATTCAGTCTTCTTTTAAAAGAGACTTGTGACAGTGTTTGTTGTAACTATTGCAGATATGAATACCAGAAAGTGGAATTTCCTGCTGGAGGATTACCCCAAACTAAGTGAGTAGCTGCATTTCTCCAGTGAGGGAGAACTTCCTGTGCATCAGTTTCTGTCTATTGCCTTTTGCCTTTATGCATCTGTGTAATGCTGCTGAAACTGACTTGCCAAACTGAAATGTAGAACTGTGTTTTGGTGTGGTTTTTTTAACAGATGCAACTTTGCGGAATAATCCAGTCTCTGCAACATGCTTTTAGCACATCTGCTTCTCGGGTTTTTATGTTAAGTTTACAGAGTTACAGCTTTGAGATGAATAGTATTACACAAGTCCTAAGTATTATTACTATTATTTATCAGCCCAGTCAGCATGTTGTGTTTGCTTTGGTGCTCATGTGAGGGTTTGTGGCTGTGGAATTTGGTTGGGGTGAGTTTCAGAAGGATAATAAGCCAGGTGCTCTATGCACGTCCTTAGTAAGTGTTAGTGTTTCAGAGCTGAAATGCTGTTTCTCAGAGTAGTTTTCTCCTGCGTGGACTCCTGCTTCCATGGTCTACCAGAGTATGTTTAATAATTGACTAAGTGCATGCTTCTATGATGCATGTCTTAATAACATTAGTAATGGTTGTAGGGCTGAAAGCCATGTGGTGGGGCCGTGTAAGAAGGCCAGCTCTCGAAAACAAGTGAGTGTCTTGGAGGAGACTGTTAGGAAACTGCAGGGTTGGAATGCTGACATTCCTGATTTTGGTGAGTGCTGATGGTCGCTCACAATCTGGTCAAAAGGCTTTTTGTGTGTGCAAAGGGCCTGACCCTGTGGCATGTGCCAGGCGGTCTGAGCAGACACATCACCTCCTAGTCTGTCATAGCCTTGGTCGTGCTGGCTGGCAGTTGTACACATTGCATGAGGTATTCAGAATCCCACAGATTTGAGGAAAGGAAAAAAAAAAAAATCCATGATGAATCTTGCAGAGTGTAATTTGTGAGGGCATTTGAGGATTCCAGCACGTGCCTTTTAGAGGAACAGCATTTGCTTTGTTGCCTGTTCATTTGCCTACATCAAAATTAAAAAAAGAGAATTTAGAAAGGCTGGTTGCCATTTCCAGCAGAGAGATCTGTTAGCTGGGAACTGTTTGTAGAGGTTAATGTCTCTTTGCCTAGTTGCTCAGTCATCTTTATATAAAGGTCACTTCACTAAAAACTGTCTCTTGGATGAATCATGCTGGTGGCAGATATATCTTAATCACTCTCCCAGCTCATGTACAGAACAATAGCAACAGAATTATCAGTGAGCAAATTGTAGCAATTATGCTAACACATAGCTGGGTCTGTGAGTGTAATAACAAGCTTGTGCTGTTCTTTGGGTGGAGAGAGTTCCTGCTATTGAAGAAGTAGAAATGAAACTGGAGAGTTTAAAAAGTTTGGTCATTGCCCAACCACAAATGGAAATCTTTTCATATGTATATTTCTTGGAATTGCTTTCCCCCTTATTATGGCAGGGGTCCATCCTGCTGTTTTCCTCTTGGAGACAACTGAAACAAAAATACCTAACTGAATTCTGGTGCATTTACTGCTGCTGTAGTGAGTTCTTATTTTAGTTGTTTTTCCAAGCAGTTTTTTTTTTGTCTTCTGGACTTAATATACGAAGTGACTACTAAAGAAAAAAGGAAGTTGGTTCCTTCAATAAAAATCTTTGCACCTGCATTTCTGTTCCTAATGCAGACGTGTCTTTGGTTTCATAGTCACTGGACAAAAAATACTAAATTTAAGTTTTCCTGGTCACAGCTCACTGCATGTTTAAAATCGGTGTTTATTTCCTTAGAAATTAACTGTTGGATTAAAAAGAAACACTTTTACTTTTGAGGGGATGGGATAGAGAGGCTGCTGGAGGAGGCTAAAATAACGTTGTCCAGGAGGAGAATTGGCTAGTTGCTGTGATGGTTATGATGCATGGGTTGAAAAGCTGAAGGCTCTGAGGTCTTGGCATAATGGATGCTGGGGATCCCTTTAGTCCAGCTGGGAAGGTAAAGTTGTGAGGTTCCTTGGGTGAAGGAGCAGTAGTACTGAGGAACTGAAGTGGGTGCCTGTAAGCTGGTTCTGTCCAGGAGAACAGCAGTGGCCACCACCTGAGCAGGGAGGTGCTCTTGGTCCTGTAGGATGATTGTTGGGAGTGCTGCTGCTGGTGGTACTAGAGCTGTTCTCAGAGCCTTGAGATGCTTCCTGTTTTCTTACCCAGTGTGGTAAATAAACGTGGTGAAGTGGAGGCAGAGCCCAACTGTGTGAATTCAGGGAACAGGAGGAGAAGAGAGTTTTCAAAATTGAAGATGAATGATGTTCTTTAGGTAACTGTCTTGGGTCACTTCTGGTGGTTTTGGCTCAGTGGGAACCTCAGAGGTACAGAATCCCAAGGTCGAGATAAAGATGTCCCTGCTTTCTAGGCTTCAGGAGCTCTTTTGTTCAAATCTGTGCTTTCATTTCTGAGTAAAGTGTGCCCTAAGCTGCCCTCAGCATGAATAATCCAGCTCCAGCTGTATTAGTAGCAGTCATCTCTGAATGATGGCATCAGACTTTCAGTTTTTTTGTAATCGAGTCTAAGGGAAGGAGATGTGATTCATCATGTGGTTCTGAAATAGACTTTAGGGAAGAGGCCTAACCAACACCTGTGCATGACACCATGATTCCTCTGAACTGTCTCAGGATAGGAAACTATATTTTTGATGTGGTTGAGGGTTGTGTCCTGACATCCATAATGGAAGTTGTGTGTACATTGTCCCTTCAGATAATAAACTGCTCTGTTCTTTGCAGTGAAAGTGTTACTGAGCCTCGTGTTTGTAGAAGTGGAGCCACTGCCTGATGCTGTAATTAAGACCTTTGCTGCTCAGCTCCAGGGATCTCCATCACAGACAGACATTCCTGATGCTGACCTTTCAGTAGTGGACTCCAAAATTGTGACAAGCCTCATGCCCTTTCAGCGGGAAGGTGTGAAGTATGTCCTTTTTGCATGCTGTTAAGCACTAGTCCTTGTCTAGAACTGTGTAGTTTATATTGGTGCCCAAATTTCCTTCTTGTCCATTTCTCTAGAGTGTAGATTTATTATACTCTGGCACTTTGGGCTTTTGATTGGTTGGTGTAGCATGGTTTGTTAGGGATTTTTTTGCTTCTAAATTTTTAAATTATTTTTTGAGTGACACGTCTGTTTTATTTCTAGATAGAATTCATCATGAATCAGGTGGAAAGTAGTATTTTGCTACTCTAAAAAATTGTTCAAATGATACATCTGTGATCTGTTTTGTGATTCAGTATGTACATAATTGTCATATGATTTTTTATTTTGTAAGGTAATTGTTTTTTTTCCCAAGTGCACCTCTTCAGTTTTTGTTGTTTTTTGCATATTAAATACACATGGGAAGGAACCAGAAAATGGGACCCAAGCCCTAAAAGATTTAAAATTACTAATTATATGTACAGATAAAAATTCTAATGTCCCTGTCCCCATCATATATGATCATTAGTTATTGATTTCAATATGCAGTCCAGGACAGTCTGTACTTAATGGTCTTAAATTGCTGTTGTTTTTAGTAATAATTTCTTAGCTCAGCCAGAATGAACTCTGAAACACAATGTGAGTAATATAATGGAAAGAATGTGCTTAAAATAATTGTAAGATCTTGAGACTACTTCTCATATGAAATCAAAATCTCTGAGGACTGGGCTGAACCACTCTGGTCAGGAGCTTCCAAGCTTTGAGAGATTTGTGAGAGCTGCTCCCTTGTATAAAGACTAAGGGAGAAAATCCAGGTTTACTGAAGAACCCAGATCACTTCCAGGTGATCCACGGTAGAAGCTCAGCCATGACTTGAGCTCATCTTGGTTGCCAGATAGTTCTTGACTGTTTCTTTGACCCATTTCTTGACTCTTCTCTCCCTCTCTCTTTTCCCCAGTTTTGCAATTTCCAGAAATGGACGTTTGCTCCTCGCGGATGACATGGGGCTGGGCAAGACCATCCAGGCCATCTGCATTGCTGCCTATTACCAGCAGGAATGGCCCTTGCTGGTGGTCACTCCTTCTTCTGTGAGGTTTACATGGGCAGAGGTACTGTGAGCTTGGGCATGTGCACGGGGTCAGTAAGAGCCTGTGTGATGGTTGGACTGTATTGTGCTTTGCAAAAGTTAAACTTCTAAATGTATTAAGGCAAAGAAACAAAAGTTGTACTGATTTAGAAACTTGATGGTGGGAAGTTATTTGGTGTTGACTGTATGGTATATGCCTAATTTTTTTTTTATTGGCTGATTTTCTTTTTGTAGTCCAGCTGATCTGTGGGGAAGAGGGACAGCTAGAGAAAGTGTGTCCTCTGACCCTCTGTTAACTTTGTTCCTGCAAGTCACTTGGCTCCAAGGGGGCATTTTACTCATCAGTGTCAAAGAAAATAATTACATTCAAGCAATTGTCTTGCATTGGAGCCCATCACAGCAGTATTTGCCAGTTCCTTGGCTGGAACAGAGGCCCAGATGCTGGGATTCTCCACTCTGTTCAAAAGGCCCCATTATCATCATCGTTAAGTGTCTGTCATAATATGTCTTTTGGCCTGTCCAGTGTATGCTGCTGACTCCTCTGAGTACTTTATTAATGTTGGTCAAAGCCCAAGAAAGCTTGTATGGTTGAGAAATGTGTCTTGAAATAAATCACTGCCATAGTTTGTACACTGAGACTGTTGGTTGCTGTAGGCTAGTGCAGTGTTCACTGTGGGAGAAAAAGGTGAGCCAGAGCTTTTAGATCAGTAAATTCTTTCCAGAGAAGGAGGAGGTGGGAGTTTAGCTGTTCCTGGAATATGACATTGACAAGAAAAGTATTGATTTGGGTTTGCTGGTTTTGTGCTATAATGAGGCTGTTAAGAGTGTCTTGGTGTGTGTTTTGATATCCAGTAGTGCAACAAAATGCAGGGTGAAAAGACAATAAAGTTGTTCACTGAAAAAGGGAGTGATGGACTCATACTTGAAATCTTAAGGTCTGTAGACCTGTGGAACAACACTGAACCTGAATCAATTGCTTCTGTGGGATATCTACCAGGAATAATTTGGGCCTAGGTTTCCTGAAGTATTGGGCAACTAAGTATTTGGCAAATAAGCTTCTACATTCTGCTTCAGGAGATTTAAGAAATATGAGGTATTTTTGTCTGATTGTTTTTGGGTTTTTTTATTTTGAGTGCTTGATTTCTTCCTTCCCATACTCCCAGCTGCCCAGATGGCTCTTGTGGGAGATGTTTCGTTAGGACATTTGATTTAGAGATCTGGTTGATTTTTGAGTATGCGATGGATGCAGATGTAAGAAAAATGTGTCACAGAAATTCAGAAGGTGAAATTTATTATCATCTGTAATCTACTCAGTTCATTCTTGTACAGATGTGTTTTAACTGTAATGGTAGAGGCTTTTGTGATGTCTCTGGAGCCAAACTGGCAGAAATTTTAGCAATATCAGTGTTCTGTTTTGACTTTCTGTGCTCAGACCACTGAGTGACTTTATAGTCAAGGTGCCATAGGAAACTGGTAGGAAGGGGCAGGGTACTCTTGGGTCAGAAGTGTTGCACACACATGCATTTGGAGTTCAGCATTGAAACTTAAATAATTAACAGGTTAGTTTCAGAGCACTTCTTGTGGACTAAAGTCAGCACCCTGTAAAAAATTCAGGATTGATTTTATGGTGTAAATTAGTCCCATGCCATTTATAAAAGGAGAGGGCAGTACTGTAGGAGTTTCCAGGTACTTTCCTTTGCTGCCACCTTTGTCTTAAATTTTGGCATGGTGTCAAGTACATACTTTTTTGGTTGGTATCTAACCTTGCCTGCGTGTTTGCTTATTTTTGTTGTGGTGCTTTCAGTAAGTGGAAAAGGATAGTTAATTGTTACTTTCTCACAGACTGAGAAATATCAGAATCTCACATTTAACTCCTCATGCTGCTGCATGAGGTAGCTGAACAGTGGAGAAGAATGATTGTGGTTGGGGGATTTCAACAGGCAAAGCTCCTAGAGACAGAGATGCCATTTCTCATCACCATTTGGTTACATTTCTGTAAGGACCAGATCCTGATGGGTCCAAACAGTTTTCTGCAGAGCAACATCAGCAGAACTCAAATGTTGCAGAGAGCTTGGTGTCACTGGGGACAGAATTACAAGGGAAATGGTGGGTGGTCTGGCTAACAGATGGGTTTGGGGGAGGATATCTTGCTCTGGTGTGTGGAGCATTTCAGGAGGTTGATTGAATGACAATTACCACATGAATTTCAGCTGCTGTCATAGAGCAGCTGGTGTGTTGTTAACTTGATCTTTTCATTTTGGGTTGTTTTTTGGTTTTGGGGTTTTTTTTGTGGACTTTTTAAGAAGAGGAGGTGCTGGAAATGTTTTGTTCATCTGGGTGAGTTGTCCTTCACCCTCATGATGGAGTAAACATTGTGGTAGTGATAGATGTTTACTGCTTAGAAATCTGTGTTTCACAACCTTAGGTTTCCTGTTGAGTGGGAAAACTAAATTTCCCTATAAGCAGTGGTCACAGTAGTAGTCTCTGGCTCTGTGCATAGCAGTGAACTTTCTCAGGAGGTTATGCAATTTCCACTAAAGATCAGATATTTGTTTGATTTTGGGGGGCATTACTGGGGTTGGTTTGTTTTCCTTTTGTTTGTTGGGTTTTGGTTTTTTTTTTCCAGTAAGAAGGAATAGGGTTTGAGCTGTCTTTGCTGTGTAAAATAGACAGCCTTGTAGCCTGAGTTCTGTTGTTGATGTTCCCATTACCAGGGAGGTTGCCATGGGAAGGCTGCTTACCCTTACTGTGCTCCAGAGTGATGTCTAATGGTGGATGGGGTGGGTCCATGTTCTAAGTATTCACGAGGATGTTGTGTGTAGTGCTTTGTGATCTTGACAAAGAAGATAACCACCAGAATGCAATTAATTTCTTTCTTCTTCTTCCAGGCATTTCACAGATGGCTTCCATCCTTGAGTCCAGGAAGCACCAATGTCATAGTGAGTGGGAAGGACAACCTAACAGGAAGCTTGATCAACATTGTCAGTTTTGATCTCCTCAGCAGGATGGACAAGCAACTTAAGAGCACATTCCAAGTAGTTATTGTTGTAAGTGGTACATGAAAATTTTCAAGTTAATTCTATGCTGCAAATGGAGTAGCCTTTGTACCATAAAGAAGGATGAAGTGAGCCTTATTTAGGACTGAAAGTATCTTGTAATTGTGGCTGTGATCACAGCTGTCTTCATGAGTACAAGCATGAGGTTTCTCTGAAACCTTTGAATTAACTAGGAGAGTTTAATTCCTTTGTGATTCCTAAGGCTGTGTTTTCACTTTTACTGGTTATGGTGCCTCTCTGATTTCATTGTGCTTGGTCATGTCCTCTGCTGGAGAGAAAAGTGTTTAATGTGGTGTGTCAATACAGTAGTCTTGGAATTGTATCTTCTTAAGTCTTGGACTTAAGGGTGGTGTTAGTGTTTATCCAGTAAACCAGATAACCTTTCAACATCAAGTATGTGGGCAAAGCATAAAAAAAATCTCCCTTAGCTTGTGTTCCACTGACAATCTGCATTAAGCCTTCTTTGATCACTTGTATCGTTTCTTTTGTAAATTACTTCAAATTGCAGTTTTTATCTTTTTACAGCACCACAGTAAATCCATTTTTCTGGATTTCAGTTACTAAAAATTCAAAATATCTAGTGTTTCAAATCCAGCTTGGATCAATAGAGAGCAAAAGTGTATATGTAGCTTACTATGAGTATTTGATGTTCTCAGTCTAGTTTCCAGCACACATACAGACCTGCCCAGTGATCATGACAATTGGAACATAATAATCTTTCTGTTTCTCAGCATCAGATGGGAATGTGGTAATAGATGGAGTCAGAGACCAAGCTACTCATGGGGGAACAGACCTTTTTCATTTTTATATTTTTTCTCCTACACACACTCTGACTAAACATTCTGTCAAGGTGGGAATGCAGATTATTAGTTTGGTAGGCTCGAGGCTACTGCCTTGGAACTTCTGACCAGCCCTGAACTGGCAGATGTTCTTTCTGTGTTTACATGTTCAAATTTGGACCCTTTGTAGGTTTTTACAGGTGACTGTAGTCTTACTGAGCTTTCCTGCTTTTTCTTCCAATCTTCTTTTGGTGGCTGTGAAAATTAATGTAGCTAATTTGTTGTTTAGGAGGGGGAAGGCTGTGCCTGAGAGGCAAAGCAGTTGCACTGTCTTTGCATGTTTTTTTCTACACACATGGAAAGATGAGATATACCCTTGGAGGGTGCTGATTGCTTTTTGTGCCTTAAGTTCTGCCTTACTATAGCAGTAGAAGTGAAGCCCATTTGAGGGTGATGTCTGAAGTAGGAGATGATTACCCACCTGGTGAGCCCTATCAGCAGAACAGTTGGATCTTAATTAGATTTCTTTTTTCCTTATCATTTGCATTAACCCCTTATTAAGGGAAGTGGCACCGTATAGGCCTCCTATGCTTGCTGCATTTAAAAGATACATAGGGGCAAATGAGTATCAGTTATGGAAATAATATTCCTCTTTCTCCTTCCCTCTCCAGCCCCCTCTGCTCACTTTTTTTTGGTGTTCATTTATGATTCATGCCTGCAAGGTTTGATTTCTGTTCGGTTTGCTTGCAGCTGCAGGTTTGAGTGCAGGAAGCCTGCTACTCTGCATCCTGTCTTTTTGTTTAGAATTTGATGTGACTATCCCAATGCCTGAAATATCCTGAATGAAAGGCCTGTAATACTAGATAGCTGAGAACACTGGGAATTTGTTCTGTAACTTGCATTTGGAGTATGGATCTGAACTGATTTGGCTTTCATGCTTGTTTTGTTTCAGGATGAATCTCATTTCCTGAAGAACACAAAAACTGCACGCTGCCAAGCTGCCATGCCTCTACTCAAGGTATGTATGCTGGGTGCCAGAGCTCTGATTACTAACATCAGGCTCCCAGGGCAGTGTTGCTCCACTTAGCAGGTTTAGGAGCCAGCAGTTGAATTCTTTCTGTGTGCAAGGGGAAATCCAGGTAATAGTGTAGATCCAAGACTGAAATTTGACTTTACCACTTCTTTCCGTACAAATATTAGATGGCAAAACCTACAAAACAACTTCAAAAGCTCCCTTGATATAATTGTGGTACTGCCACTGATGAGCTCTGTGGTGACAGGGAAAAGGGAATGTCAGAACTTACTGAGTATATTCAGGGAGAGTAGAAAGAGTATAGTGGTGTCAAAATACCTTGTTAAAGGAAAATAACCATTATAAGTTACTTCTGGGCACACAAATTGCTGCTGTGTGTCAGAATGGCATTGCCTAAGGCCCTTCCCTGGTTTTAGGGTTCTAGACTGTTACTGCAGGCTTCCAAATGTATTTGTGTGGCCAGGGCTTAGGAGCATTCCTGCTGGTCACATGTACAGAGCTACTGGGAAATGGCAGAATGTGAGATTAGTGGAACAAGTGGCCCACAGAAGGGAGGCAATAGTCAGTTTTAAGATACCAGGAGAAATGTAAATTCTAATGTCTGCCAGTTGTCCTGGGATCAAAGAATCAAACTCACCCTGGTAGCCTCTAACAGATTAGAGCTGTGGGTAGTTTCTAGACACTGCAGGGTCTGTGCATCAGAAGAAGGTAAATGCAGTTCCTCTTCAGCAATTAATGAGCAGTATGTATAAAGAGAAGATTTGATCCGTGATGGCTTTATAGCAACCAGCTTTAATATGCAAGATTCTTAATGGCATGCTGAAGATGGTTGTCCTTGAATAACTTAGTTGTTCTCCTTAAAGGCCTGACTCGTGTCTTCTCTTGGTTTTCAAATCACTTCAGGCTTTTAATGTTTGGAAACTTAAGTAGGAGGTCCAATTCTGTGAGCAGTCTGAAATACAATAATTAGTGTGTATGTCTGAAAGTCATGGAAAATAACGAATTCGCCCTCATTTTGAGCAAAATGCTCAAAAAATCATCCTTTGCTACTTGAAGCTCTGTAAGGATCAGCTTGTCAAAATTATTTGTAGGCTGCAAGATAGGAGAGTGAAAGATGGGAGCTGTTAGGCAGAGGTTAATTGCCTGTATGCACTTCCTGAGAATTTACAGTTTTATGCTGTCACATCACCGTTCTTAAAGAATTGAGAGCTGATGCTTCTGAAACTGAATTTCAGTCTTCTGAAAGCATTAAGAGTTTCATGTTCGTGTTGTGCATTATCTCACCTGCAATGAGCCTGCAGTACCAGATGTTTTGTGTTATATGTTCAGGTAAATTCTGTTTGCCTGGTTGCTGACTACAATTTCTGAAGTACTTGCTGTAATGGCCATTTTTCTTCTCTCCTTGCTTTCCAACATAGGCATTTTGCTCTATCCCCTTTGGCAGCTGTGTCTTCAGCTCCTAGTGAGTGATGCTGTGGTCACTATTGGCACAACACATCACGTCACACCAATGTTTCTGTATTTGGAAGAACTGCCAAAATACCAGGAGCTTTCATCACTTGAATACTGAATTTAACAACTATACTATGTGGTACCTACAGTAAATAGACAGTGGGGTAGAAATGGGAGTATTTTCATTGTTTTACATACCTTGAAATTACTGAATAAGGGGTGTCTAAACATGCTGCTGAGGATAATATTCTTGTTCTTGTCTTCTCTATGTTAAAAGGATTTGAGCAGCAGTAGGGCTCTTCTAAGAGACCAGAAAAAGGTGTAACTGTAGGCAAGTCCTTGAGAGGTAAACTGCTTCTAGTACCTCAGTCCCTACCTTAAGGTCAGTGCAGCTGTGCCAGTTCTGTAACCAGAACCCCTGGAGCTAACTCATGCCTTATTTGTCTACCTTCTAAGCATTGCCACTTCTAACTGTTACCATAATACTACTTTAAACTATTGGAAATTGCCACAGTTGCTGGTATTTCCTATGAGGATCTCAATGTCCTAAAGCATAAAAACTTGAACTGACTTTTAGGGACAGAAAAAAGGAAATCTACATAAGAAATGTGATCCTTGGTCTTTACATGCTACAAAGATTTAGGAGTCCACAATGACACTGGACAAATCTAAGTTAAAATGTTTTGGAGACAGAAATGTTTGTCAGTTCTATCCATACTTAATTAACTCTTTTTATTTTGATAGAATCTGCTCTTTTGACTTCTCCATTTGAATAATAAATAAAATACATAAGTTGTGGCAAAGTTTTTATACAGAACTGCACATTAATTGGATTAAATTAGTACATTGATAATAAAGATGACATACCTTGGATATTAGTTTCTAATTTGTCTTGTTAGATAGCTAAACTGAATTTTCACCTCTCAAATCTTTAGCTCATGGTTACAGCATATAAAGTCTTATTTTAATTTTAATATCTAATATTGACCAGTTTTCAAAATGAAGTGGTTCAGAAATTCAAAATGAATTTTTAGCCACTCAGTCATAATTCATCTTCTCTTGCTCTCTTTTATATGTTGCAGAGCAAGTGTGGTATGGAATTATCAAGCAAAGCCATGTATTAAACATGTCACCTAAGTTTGCCAGCTGGGAATTTGTAGACTTTTTTTTAATATTAACAAAAGCAAATTTTGTGTGCAGCACTCAATATCTGTTGTGACACACTTAGCTGCTACCCTGACAGAGATTCAGAAAAGTTTTACTGGAGACAGAGGAAGGAATTTTATAATGGCTGGATGTATGCAGTGGCTGTGCTCGCTGCCTCATGGCTTGCCCCAGGCTGTCACTAGTTTAAGAGTAAATATATAGACATGCCAAATTTACTCTTAGTGGACAGAACTTTGAGAGGAACTTATAATTGCATGAACAGTAAGATAGGGTGAAATAGTAGCAGCAAGATGTTTAGGCCATATTTCTTATTCCCTTCACGTTCCAGTGGATGTGCAAAATTGTGGGTGTGCAGACTTGTACATGGGGGAGAATGCTCTGTCTGCCTGCATGAAAGGAGGTGGTAGAGTTTGCACACAGTCTGTGTGCATCCCTGCAGAATTATGGAGAAGGATGGATTGAAAGCTGTAGTAGAAAACAGTCCTTTGATGTCTGGTCATGTGGCAAAAATGCTGCTTTCAAAGTCAGCCAGCTTTCACACCAGCAGGTCTGTGCCGGCAGCTGCCTGAGATTTGTCCCCAGCTGCAGCACCTCTCACAGTTCTCAGGGGCCAGAGGTTGCTGTGTTCAAAGTGATCTTTGTGTCTTGTTTCCATGCACATCAAAGTGAGAATAGCTTCATACTGTTGGGCTGTGGTTGAGTCACCAAAAGGCCTGGCTAGGCCTGGCATGCCCTTCCCCCTAATTCAAAGCTGTGTCAGTTGGTAATAGGACCTACTTGTCATCGTGCTGTTTTCTGTAATCTCATGTTTGGGACTAAGTTCTCCTAGGCATGCTGACAATACTGGTTGTTTCCTTCACCTCTGCCCTGCATCTGCTTCCCTCAGAGGCAGAAGGTGTCAGTAGTATTACACTTCTTGTAAGCATTTTGGTTTTTCCTTCTAAGATGAGACTGGCTGTGAGACATAAACAGGAGAGGGAGTATACATACTACCAATATCCTTAACCAGCAAAACCTCAGGGATGTGGATGGAGAAGAAACAAACAAAACAGAAGCTTTTCACTGATCTATAGTGGGATCTTTTGGGGACCAGAGTGGAAAGGATTCTACTTGTTTTGACCAGCCAAGGTACTGCATGGTCTTTACTACATGGAATACTGCAAGGCATGGAAACTAGGGAATTGGCATGGAAACCAATGGAAAATGGATGAGTTTTTTGGAAGCATGACAATAAGTAGTGAAGAATTGCATTGGAAACTGAGAAATAAAAGGTACTACCTAATCAAAAATTCCAGTGGCATTAAATGTTCTTACATTCTTTGTGTTCTCTATGAGCATTGCTTTCCAACACATGGATAATATTACTAATTTGATTGTTCCCATTGAGCTGCAGTTAATAGTCTGATGCACATCCTGATGTTTGCAGGGTTAAAGGTCTTTGGTTTTGTTATGGGAGTCCAAATACACTGTGTGGCTGGAATCTTAACCTTTTATGCTTGTTGCCCTAGAGAAACTTAAAAATAGTGGAGAGAAACGGGTCCCTGCTGAAGTAGAAGGTGAGGAGGGAAGACAAAAATTTCTATTTCTGTCAGGAAATAAACAGCAGCTGTCTTTAGGTGTTACAAATCTGTTTGGATTAGATAAATAAAACTTTCCTTATTGTCACCTGCTGAGAGAAGGAACTTCATCTTAAAACTGAAGAAGGTGTGGGCCCTCAGGGCATCATCATCAGATCTGCTCTTACCTTTCAATTTTTTTTTCCTTCTTGGAATAGGAAGGACGTTTAATTTGTTTCAGTCATAGCTTATCACTGCTGTTTGACACACATTGTCTGTCTACATGTTGGTTAACAATAGGGAAAGTATTTATATTTTTTGGAATAATTACTGCAGGATTGTCTTATGAAATGCAGAGCCCAATCTCTTGCCCAAGAAGAGAAGGAGACTCCTCAAAGCAGCTGCTACTCTTCCCCTTTATCACATCTTCTATTTCATCAGGTTATTATTTTATTTTAATCTTTCTCAGATTTTTCATTTTGCAGGATAAGCTGTTCTTAAGCTAAGCAGTTTAAAATGACACAGTAAGCAAAAACTGGGGAGACGAGTAATTGTACAGCCAGAATCAGCCACACTTATTTTAAAAAGTATGTCAGTCTGATAGCATATGGCAGAGCTCCTGCTGTGAAATTCACTTAACACAGAGACAGTCATTGTATGTTAATGAGGCTCTTTGTGTGTTCAGTTATTTGTCTTATCACATAACCCCTTCGCCTCGCCTACTCCCCTTTGAATCGTTGGTTGCTGGGTCTTGACCTCTAAAGTAAGTGCCATCATTTCATAAATTATTCTTTGACTTTCAAAAGTGACTTTTGTAAATGTTTTCACAGCTGTGGAATTAATTCTTGCTGGTGTATTGTGTAATGCTACAAAGCCACATTTGTCTTAGGCTACTTAGTAAATGAGAACTGCAGACCAGGTCTCCACCAGTTCCATCAACTTCATGCCTAAATGCAACTGAGCAGCTAATGTTAGTTCATCTCTGTCGAAATATGTATCATTTGATTACAAGATCTGATTTTGCTAGAAAGTCCTTTCTGGCCCCTGCAATCTTATTTTCTGTGGTGGTGTTCCATATTATTGTTACAGACCTTTGAAGAAAGAGGCTACGTGCTCACTCTTGGCAGCACAGAAGGTTCAGCAGGAAACAAGAATTAAGCAGTGATCAGCAGAGTCTTCCCTGCAGGAGCAAATCTTTATTGGCATCTATTCAAAATGCGTTGCCACTAGAAAAAGAAAAGGGAATCAAAGCCATTTCTTTCATCCAGAATTTAAGTCAGCCTTCAACACTTGGAAATTTGTCGTCCTAGGATTTCTTTTTTCCTTCTGTTCTTTCCTGAGCTCCATCTGTCACAGGTTTTAAAACTGAAAGGGACCTTTGGGATAATGAGTTAGACCACCTAAGTTCCATGCAATTTTCTGGAATTAATTTCTGAAGTTCTTCATAGATCTTGTAGAGTTAGTGTCTTTTGAGGTTGGTTTGTTTGGTTGATTTTGTTGTTGTTGTTTTTATTTTATTTTATTTTATTACTTTTCAGTTTGATTTAAATGGTTAATTACAGGACATGTCACAGCCCTTGGTAAGAGCTTGCAGTGGCTGAATACCCTGTCTGTTCAGAAATAAGTTACACACAGCAAAGCAGCAGCTGGACAAGTTTAGAATTCAGATAACCTGTAACTTCACGATGCTCTTTTTTGACACCTATTTAGGGATTGGTGAAGGAGCCTGAATAATTGTTTTGACTACTGGGGAATTAGTGTTCCAACTTCATCTTGTGCAGCTCCCAGGGAACACCCTCTGAGAAGTGAGAGCCTTGAGAACGGCATAAACCCTTTCAACACAGTTGGGTTTATGTTGCATTTATTATGTCCCTGGTCTGTTTTGAGTGTGTTCTTGCTTTAGCTTGATCCAGAGTTTTCTTACATGAGATGTCTGTCATCCCATGCCTTCATGCTTCCCTTTTTCTGGCAGTTGCCTTCTGTTGGTCCATGAGGAACAAGTTTAATTTGGAGGTTTCTTGCACTTATGGGTCTTGCTTGTCTTGCTTTTCAGCAGATTTCTCAGGGTAGTGTCAGTTTCCTCCTCAAAGGTTTCTGCTAGGTGTCAGATATTGTCTAGGTTCTGTTCAGTTGTCCTCTAGTGTTACCTTAATTTTAAAAAATTACCTAATTTCTGCTTGATCACTGTTTTGTCATGGGATCTGGTATCTCTGGTCCCTGTGACACCTTCCTCTTCTGAGTAGCATCAGCACCTGTCTTGTGCAAACTCTCACCTTGTGACATGCTCAAATGTTTGACCTCTTCTCTTACTTAGTTCAGTAACTACTCTGCTTTTTAAATGTTCATGGGAATTGTCTGATCCTGGTGGTGGTGACATTTCCCTCTGGTTGGTTTAACAGGGATTATTGGAGAAGGCAAGTCCCACCTTGATCACAGCCTATATACAAATAGCTGATAGAGTCTTGAAATTAATTTCCGGAACTCTTTTTCCACCAGATTTGGTTGGTAAGTGGATGAAACAGCTGAATAGATCTGGGTGACTTGTTGATCTCAGTGAAATGATAAAAGAATTTAATTTTCTTTTTCATTTAAATGTGAATGAGCTGTTGGTACAGATGTCACTCAACAATCTCTTTGTTATTCTAATGAATCTGCATTAAACCATGTAGGAAATTGCAAGGCATGTGTATTTTAAGTACAATATATGAATTTACAGCAGTAGAAATTCATCGCTTATATCTAATAATAGAATTAGGTAATAGTGGTGGTATGAAGATAGAAGTGTATCTTGGAGACTTTAATGTCTATGGTGTAATTTTTTCCCCTACTTCTTGGGAGTGCCTACTTTAGATCCAGGCTTTCTGTCCTCTTCCTGTCTCCCCTACAACAAATTTTACAATATTCTTACATGATTTGTATTTATTCTCTCATGTTCTAGCATCCAGCCAGCTGTGCCTACACTCACCATTGGCTGTCAGATCTTCTGGCTCTTCTTCAAAGAGCTTCATTTTTTTCTTCCTTGCTAGTATAATTAAAAAAAAAAAAAGAACAAAAAAGTAAGAAAAAAACCCTTCCTCTTTGTATCTCTTTTGCTTTTGTGAGAAAGACAGTGTGCTTGTGGCTTGCTGTGGCAGGTTTATTATGAGAGAATTTATTTTGGAGGTGGGGATGTACCTATGAGGGTGTGTCATTTTCTTGTGATAGCTGATGCCAAATGAAAAGTTGAGCCAGGCATAAGGTATTAACATGTCTAGTGGGTAAATACTGATTCAGAAAGTACTGTAGTAAAAATGGATATACCCTTCCCTTAGAGCATGTGGATGGGTATTAAGAAATGGTGTGGTGTTGCCCTGATGCAAAAGCCTTTTGATTGTTACAGTCTTAAACTGGAGTTTCTCACGCAGATTCACAAAAATAATGTCTGTTTTTAGCATTTATCTATTGTTTACATTTTTCTGCTCTGTGTGGAGAAATGTGGTGGACGGTGACGTTCACCATCCAGGTCAAGAGGTGGCAACCTGTGTAGCCAATCTCTGGCCTTTTGTAAAAATGTATATATGGAGTCAGATTTATAGAATAAAGTAGTAGAAGCCTTCCCTTGACCTGCTGCGTGCCTGCGTCTGCCTCGTTCCTTGGGTCATCCCTGCACCAGCCACAATGTAGCTTGTACTACTCCGTGGAAGTTTGAAGCACTGTCCTTGAACATCTTCAGGCAGTGACAGCTGAAAGTACCTTTGAAGGTGAAGCACTCTTCCGTTCAGGGTGCTTGAACAGGGGGGTCTGGGATTTTCTTTCAGGACTGGGGTGACTTCTTAAGTTCTGCTCTGTGGTAAGCTGTATGATAATGATGCCCTGGTTGGTTTTCCCAGGCTGCCAAGAGAGTGATCCTGCTTTCGGGAACGCCGGCCATGTCGCGGCCGGCAGAGCTGTACACGCAGATCGCCGCGGTGCAGCCAACCTTCTTCCCGCAGTTCCACGCCTTTGGCCTGCGCTACTGTGACGCCAGGAAGGTACTTCTGGGGGAAAGTGACAAACTGGGACTCTGCAAACAGCACTGGATTGTTTATTTCAAAACGTGGAGGCTTTTTCTTTTCTTCTTTCTGCATGATGTTACATCTTTTTTTGAGAAAGTTTCTCTGCACCGTAACATTCTGAAAGTTCTTAAGCTGAGGAGGTCTAGGTGCTGCAGTGAGACATGAAGGCAGTAGTGTTTCTTGCCTTGAAAGCCATGGAAATAAAAATGGGGAAAAAAAAATCCCCAAACAAATGTGGCCATAACTGGTGAAAGGAGCCTATTCTTATCAGATCTTGCCCCCTCGAGTTTTTTAAAGGGGCAGAGTAACTCTAAGGGGCCTTTAAGCAGCTGCAGATTTGGGCTAATTGATTTTAAACAAATAGAAAACAACAGACAAAAAAATCTAGTTTCTAGTCTTAGTCACTGATCCATTCAATTTAAAACTAAAGTCTGAGTAGATTCTGTTTCAAGATTTTATGACAGAAAATTTCAAATAAAAGTTTATAATTTTTTATTAATTCAACCTCCCAGTATCTGTACTTTTAAAAATGCAGCAAGTGAAATGTCACCTGTTATTTACAAGATATCCCAGGACTGTTTTCCAAAATACATGCTGTGAATTCATTTTCCAAACTGGCTGATGTTGGCAAATATTAAGTAGTTTCTATCTGAGCACATGCTCTGAATTTGTAAGAGTTTGGCAGCTCCTGCAAGCACTGTAATAAGTTTACTGACTCATGTAAGATGCTGTAACACTTTGGTAAGAAAATCACAGTTGGAAGCATGTGTTCTGGAATGTTACGGATCAAAGCCAGATGTATATTTTGGCAAAATAAATTCCCCTCCCCTCTCCCCTCCCCACCCTTTAATACATTCAGTAGCATGACTAACCTTATGGCTAGTATGATTTATTTTTTGTCTCATGCATTCTAGGAGAGGATGCAGTGAATACTTAGGGGCTTCTTTCTCTTTTACTTCCATTTATGTGTTGTAGCAGTTTTCTCTTGGGGAAGACAAAATCAGTCCAGATTTTTAAGGTTAAATCTATTTTATCAATTAATGTAGCCATTTGAGGTGCTGAGGCTCCTCACATCTCCATTATATGCATTTCAGGAGGGAATATGTAGTGGCTTACTTTAGATTGTTATTCCAAGACCAGAGGTTGTATTTTTGGCTACTGCCAATGTTATTTAGTGCTAGAGCTATGAGAAAGATTTCACCTCTCTCTGCACCTTAATTTTCAGTATTCCTGTAGCTGCTTTCCCTATATTTACTTGTGAAATTGCAGCAGAAAGGTTTCTTTCTTTCCCTAGCTTCAGCATTAAAACCATATTGGTCTCTTCTCTGAAAGACAGTTGTTTGAAAGATGCTTCTTTTGGGGAATGTACCAATTTTGATGCCACTGTTGTTCTTTCTCAGAGAACAAAACGTAGGCTGTGGGGTTGCTGGTAGGAGAAGTGATGAGCTGAGCTTAGTTGAACAGGTGTATAGTGCCTGCATGCAGGATCTTGGAGGATAGGCCAGGTTCAGAGGGGAGTGCTTCAAGGAGGAGTAAATGAATGGCTTGTTCAGAGGAGCTTCAAAGTGATGATGCTTTGAAGAGACAGGGTTTGGAGTGATGTCTTTTGGGCCACAGTTTATTTCTGGTTTGCTTGAGTCTGAGCCAAACACGGTAATGGCAGAAATAGAGTATGTCAGGAAGCAGAGCAGGAGTCAGGTCACAGTGGAGAACAGGCAGTTCTAACCTAGCATGTCAGACAAGTGTAACAGCTCTGTGAAGGCATCTGGGTTAAGGATGTCTGTCCTCATGCTGTTAGAGAATGTTTTTGTGTGTCTCTGCTTAAAGCTGAGATAAATGTGCATGCACAGAACTGCAGTGAGTTCTTTTGGCCTGCTCAAAGCTGCAGGTGGAGAGCAGCAACACCTTGCTGTGTGAGAGGGAATATCAGGGCACAGGGCTGGAGCAGGGATCCCTGCCACCTTTCTGCATTAGTCATCTTCCCTGCACCTCCCTGAGCTCTTGTAGGTAGGAAGAAGGGAAGCTTGTAAGTAACCTTTTCATGTTGAGCGGATTAGTTTGCATGCTTCTACCTTATTGCCATTTTTGTAAAATCTCCTCCTGACCGTTAAGTTCTTGCCTTGTCCAGATTGCCTGGAAATTTATTCTGCTTTTGGATTGTATGTAGAGCAGTCTCTTATAGGTATGACACTAATAACTGCTTTGATCTTTCCCAGATGCCATGGGGTTGGGACTACTCTGGATCATCCAACTTAACTGAACTGAAAATTCTGCTGGAACAGTCCATCATGATCCGACGTCTGAAATCAGATGTGCTTTCCCAGCTTCCAGCAAAGCAACGCAAAATGGTTGTCGTGGCTCCTGAAGGCATTAGTGCAAAGACCAAAGCTGTGTTGGCAGCTGAAGCAAAGAAGATGGCCAAAGCATATGAAAGTGTAAGTCAGAAACTTATTTTTGGGATGAGCCATTGCTATTTCAGGTAGTTTTATTTTAAAAAACTTTTTTGTGGAAAAGCAGTACCCTGAGTTCCAAAGGTCAGAGCCACACCTTAAGTTAAGGTGCAGTTTTAAATGAGTGTACAGCACAATCAAAACTAGCTCAGTTTGATTTGCTTTTGATCTAAGTGGTCAACTTTGTCCCTTTGTGTGAAATACCATTTCCTCTCTTTTTTTCTCTCTTGTTAGTAATTTCTAACTCTTTCATATCTTCTGCCTCTCTACTTACTCTCCTGTCTAGCCTTGTAACCTCATTCAGCCTTGTTTGAGTTGTGTTGGGAACAGAGCAGTAGCCAAAAATGTGAAGAGTTTATTTTTTGCTTTTCTTGATTGTCTTCCTTGTATGGGTGGAAAATGCATGTTCTAGGCTCCTAAGTTGCTAATACAGTTCTGTCAGATCTTAGGGGTTTTTCCTTGCCATTTTAGTTGGGACACGCTTTCTCAACTAAAACTGCACTTGTGATACACTTGTCATCCAACTCGTAGGAGTTGAGTGGGAGGTAGGAAGGGAGGTGTCAGGGCTGTGTGAGTATCTGCAGTACCTAATGGCGAGTAGGAGACTTCCCCTCCAGGCCTCTATTGTTGTGCCTTTCTAGGCTGATTTTTTTCCTAGTTAAGTGTTTATTGGCAGCAGCAGAAATACCAGATCTGTAAGCAAGAAAGAGAAAAGGCTTTTTTGAGACTCAAATTTGTTTATCTCTTCCTTCTACAGAAACAACAGCAGAAGGAAGCTCTTCTTGTCTTCTTCAGCAAAACAGCAGAAGCTAAAATCCGCTCAGTCATGTAAGTGCCGTGTCACTACTTCATTCTTGCCCAGTAAAATGTGGTTTTCTGCTGAGAACAGGGAGAACAGTGTCTTAGAGATAACAGTGCAGGGACATGAAGCATAGCCTCAAGTCAGCCTAGAAAAACTTGATTGTAATTACAATGCACTAAACATTTTCTTCTCTTGGGGTTCTTTGGCTGAGTAAGTCTTCTGATTTCATTCCAGATAAAAATCTAAACTGTCATTTGAACCATTTAAAATGACTTTGTGTTTGGGACTTGGATCAAATTCCCTGGTTTGGACCCTTTTTCCATCTAAGAAGCGGGGGAATAATGAAATTTAAAAGCATCAACTGAATTTGAGAAAACAAATGCTGCAGTTCTGCTGCAGCAAGAATCCTGAACCAAAAAGCTTATGAGATGGGCTGAGCTTTAGTTGCTTTAGGAATCTCACAGCTCCTATTGAAGTTCTTGGCTCTTCCACAGAGCTCACATGGGACCTCAGTAGTAAACGTTTTGTACCACAGGTGTGCTTTTAACTCTCTCTTCCCTGGAAGTAATTTCTTTCTGTGCCCTTTCATCCTTAGCCTTTTTTCTGGGACTGAAAGGAGTTGCTTTAGGTCATAGCATAACTTTCTAATAAGTAGCATGGTAATAATATGAAAATGGTTTACTTTCCACAGCTCTCTGAATGTAAGGACCAACTGATGTGATTTCACAGTTGCAGACCTTACTGCAAAATTTGTTTGGCACAGAACTGCACTTCACAGTCCCAGCATTTATTTCTGTAGAAGAGTTTCTTCCTTTTATGTCAGTGAACAGTTAGAAGACTTTCTTCTTTTTATTTCAGTCACAAGTATGAACTGAATATAAAACCATGAAGTGCTGCTTATTTGACTTTCTTGTAGGAAGTAGTCCATTTTTTCCTGGAGTTTCATAGCATTTAAAATACCAGTTACTACAAGCTGCTAAGGTACAGTACCATCTAACTAATGATACTGTCCTATGATCATCAGCACTTCCCGTGTCCTACCCTTTATGATTTATCTTTCATTGCTTCCATTGAAATGACTTGTCATTGAATGAGATATAAAATAATTATGATGTGTTGGTTGGCATCTGCTTACTACTCTGAATGTTTGCTTTGATATTTGTTTTAAAATACAGCAGTCCCACTTCTCCCCCAGATTTCTTTGTTAAATAATACTGTCATGTAATGGGAATCTGAATATTATGAACCCTGCAAAGTTGTCTGCCATCTTAATACACTGCTGGAAATGCTTCTTGGTAGTTTGTAACAGTTGCTGCTGACCTAAGATGTGTTGACTTTAGCAAAGGTCTTGCTATTCCTGATCTTCTCAGCAACTTTGCTGTTCCAAAGAAAAAAATGACATAATCTGTATGGGCTTATAGGTGTTCCTCAGGCTCCAGTTAACCTGATTGTAAAACATAGAAATGGGTTCTGTAGCTGTGCTGCTAGTCCATGGGAAAAGCTAGATGTTTTCATTTAAGTAATTTAAAAAGAGTCTTGTTGCCTCTCATTGGCCATTAGCCTATAGGCATGTGGATAACTCCTAGAAATGGCTGACAAATTTAGATACTTAAGATGGAGTAAATTGTCAGTGGGAACCCTTGTAAGAAAAGATATTTTTTTCTAATCAATGTGTTTAGAGGTGTTTTCTTCTGATATAAAACCAATCCTGAGTAAACCCAGTAAGTTTAGCTGCATACAGATTATTTTAGTGTATTGTGATTGTGCAGAAGTTAGAAATACTAATAGATGAGTGAGACTGTAATTAAGTATAGATGACCTTCAGTTGGCTAGCCTGGGATGTCATATTCCAAGTAGGAGATAATAAACTGATTCTCTTTGACACCCAAGTATAATGTAGGCAGCTGTGTGCCTGGGGAGAAGAAGAAACAGAGGAAATTTTCCTTTCTGTATTTTAATTTATAGAAGACTTGACTTGCTACTTGCACTTTACTGCAGCTTTTTATGCTAGCCTGTTTCCTGGTGTTTGTGTATAGATGGGCAGTATCTTCAAAATCTGTTGTGAGCAAAGCCTGTATTTGCTCAGCATGTAGTCTTATAGTGTTTTGGTGTTTTTCCTTTTTCATGTAGAGAATACATCCTGGAGTTACTGGAAAGTGGGAATAATAAATTCCTGGTGTTTGCTCATCACAAGATAATGCTGGATGCAGTAGTTGAAGAGCTGAAGAAGAAAGTAAGTGACTGACTGATTTGTCTTAACTTTATCACTGTTCCAGCTTCAAAGCTGTTGAACAGTCCTCTGGATTTATGGCTGGTCAGATAGTTTAGGACAGTTAGTGACAGAGATGATTTCTGCTTGCTGTGCTTCTGAGTGTGCCCTTCACTGAGGGAGCTGAGCTGTCAGGGTGAATGCCTCACAGCATCCACTTTGTATTAGCTGAATGGCTTTTATTGTATTTAATGTTCTTTAATTCCACTGTCTGCCCTGGAGCTTGTGAATTCTTGGAGGAGTGTTACCCTGTGTGGCCACTGTTCTCCAGGCTTTCTTCAGAGGGAGAATGAGACTACCCCACCATCCCTGCCTTTACCTCTGTGGTGCTCTTGCATTTTCGAACTAAGATACTGTAGGGAGACTTGACAGACCTGCCAATCATGTCTCTGGACTTCTCTTGTTTGTCTGACTTTTCATGTGGGATTTCCATGGATGCTCCTAAAGCATGCTGGGGCAGTGTGAAGAATGGTTTAAGATAACATTCTGGACTATAACCCACAGTGGCACTGGTGACTTTGCTCAGTGGCAGCACTTGACATGGAATCCACTAAAACATGGAAGGAGTATACAAGAAAGGGGAGACCAGGTCTCTAAACAGCATCTTCTGCCTTTTCACAGCACATTGAGCACATTCGCATCGACGGCTCTACATCTTCCGCTGAGCGGCAGTCTCTGTGCCACAAGTTCCAGTTATCAGAGAAGCAGGCTGTGGCTGTCCTTTCCCTCACTGCTGCAAACATGGGCCTGACACTGTCTGCTGCAGATCTGGTGGTGTTTGCAGAGCTCTTCTGGAACCCAGGGGTAAGTGTCCTGGAGGGAACAGGGGTTGGATGTTCCCTGGAGAGCAGAAATGTTGCTGATTAAGAGATGTAATGGGTAGGCAACTCTCGGGTTTGTCTCTTTGTTTTTCTGATGTTTGCTGGCTCTGCAAATACAGGTGCCTGGGCTTGAACCTGTGAGACACAGCTTGCTGGCAGGGGAAGGTGGCACAAAAGGGAAACACACTTCTGTCTTAATTTTACAGAGCTCTTAAGGGTTTGCCCAGCCAAGATCTGAAAGGTGCTGACCCTCTACTTTGGAAAGCTGTTCAGTGCCTTTTGGGAACCTGGTGTACCAGATTACTTCTTGGCTTACTCTGTTTGGGAATAGAGGTCTTAACAGGATCCAGATAAGAAAGAGTTCTAAGCAGAAGAAATGAGATCTTCTGTTCTTTGGTGCTTACACTGTTTCTCAGATATTGCAGTTTTCACTTTTTATTTGTCATGTTTTTATGTTAAGATTTTGATCCAAGCAGAAGATCGAGCACATCGAATTGGACAGACCAGCTCTGTTAATGTTCACTACCTGGTGGCTAAAGGCACAGCAGATGACTACTTATGGTAAGAAGTGAGAAAGACACTGTGGTTCTCCTGACACATGTTTCCACTGTTTGTCACATCTGTGGTGTGAGAGGTTATTGCTCGTGCTGATTTCCATGGCCTGTGAGGGGGAGATCAATATGTGCCAGGGCTGCTGCAAGCTGGTGACATGGCCTGAGTGGCTGACCAGCAGGAGGAATAATAGCAGTTACCTGAAAAAGAAAGGGCTCTTAAGAGAAATTCTGGGAGAGCTGATGCACCTAAAACATTCACAGTCTCTGTGTAAGGAGGAGGAGTTAGATAACAGCTTGGAACATTCCTGTACTAGGGTACTGTAAGTGCTGAGACTTTCAAACAAAGTCAGCAGACACTGGAGATGGTTCACTGTATTGTAGATCAGTTCTGAGGAGCAATCTGGCTGCTGTGTGCTTGGACAGGGAGCTTTGGAGGACTGCACTGTTGCCTTCCTCTTGCTCTTCAGTGAGTCCTTCAGATAAGTTAAAAAGATGCTATTGACCTACCTCTGGGTAGTTGTGGTATGAGGCTTTTTGGCTGCAGTGAGAGTGGACATTAGTCCTTGAGGCTGGGGAATCTAACATCTGGGGGTGGGCAGGATCTGAGGAATCTTTAGTGCTGCAAGGGAGCTGACCTGCAAATGATGAAAAGAAATTACCCACCAGCTGCTTCATTTAAAGTCCAAAATCGCATCTTTATTACCTTGTTTAAAGGAGTGAATGAACTAAGTGAACTTGTGCAGTTCCCAGAATATCATGATGGCAAGTAATTATAACCCTACAATGCAAGGATCTGGAAACTGATGTATCACCCAAATCTCATGGAAAGTTAATGACAGTAATTCTGCCTTTATTTGTGAAATGCTGTCTGTGCAGTCATTAGTGCTTAATGGGGAAGAAATATGGCTCTCGAAAGGACAGTGGCATCTTTTTAAAGACAAGAAAAAGAACAAGAGGATGAGGCTATTTGGTAAATGCATTAACTGTGCCATGGCCTTGGCATCTTTCAGTGTCCAGTGTGCAGGTGTGGCTGGGACCTCTCAGCCTCTTGGGACAGTGATGGATTCTTCCTCCTGCTCTACATTGGGAGTTATCCTTGAAATGCTGATGCATCTGTTGTTGGGGTTTACCATTGCTTGCCTTGGAGACTGAGCACACAGGCTACTAGGAGTCTCTTTCAGCTGCATATTCTTGATCTGACTTTATACCATTGGCGTTGCCTCAGTCAACTAGTTTCTCTATTGGACTTATGTGTTCTCCAAATATTTACAGCCCAGAATCCTCTAATTGTTACCAATTTAATTGATTGATATCTCAAGACAGCATACGGTGATTATAACCAAGAGCAGGACAAATCAAGGAACTAACAAAGTTTGGTAGAAAAGCTCTTTATACCCAGTTGTATCCTTTTTTAATCTACACATAGTAAATGAAGAAGTGTCCTTGGTTTTTTCCTTCCAGTAATATCCGTTTATCACTCCTAGGCCAATGATTCAGGAGAAGATCAAAGTGCTGGGTGAAGCTGGTCTTTCAGAAACCAATTTCTCTGAAACAGCTGAGTCAACTAATTACTGTCCTAAGGTAATTGACCTGAAGGAATATTGGTGGTCCCTGGGAGAGGCTGAATGGGCTTTGGTATGTGTACATCTAGATTGGCACAGGTGACCTCACACATGTTCTGCCCTTAATGCTGCAGACCAGATTGTTCAACTGCTCTCAGGATCCATGCCTTGGCTTGGACTCTCCACAGAAGTTCCAAGCTTCCTACTTGCAAGGAGACCTGTTGGCATCCATGTTATATATGTGTATTTGAGTATATATGTATGAGATACATGTATGTATGTATCATGTATGGTACAATCTGTACACATGTGCACTGTGTAGGGGGACTGTCCTCTGATTTTGCTCACTATGTTGTACATGGCAGTGTGGATGTTGATCCTGTTCTGTTCTGTTTCCTCAGCCAGATCCAAAGCAGAAGACAATCTACGACCTTTTCCAGAAGACCTTCTCTGAGAGCAGAGATGATGCTGATGATGTTTTGTTTTTGGAGGCAGCTGATGCTGGCTGTGAGTTTGACTCTGGCAGTGCCTTGCAAGACAGAGAAGCAGAAACATGTTCAGTGAGTCCCAAAAAAAAGCGGCGTATTGAGGAAGAGTAAATGGTGACAGCTAAAGACATGGCAGCTAAGAGATTTTTTGTTTTATTAAAAAAGAAAAACCAAAAGCAATCATGTATTATTTTTTTAGTTTTTGAAAATAAAAGACTTGAAGTTTTCTTTATCTCTGGCATGTTTCATCTCAAAGGAGGAGAAGGCAGTCTGACAGTGTGACAGATGTGCAGCACACACCTGGCAGCCTGCAGGGTTTGCAGTCCTGGTTTTGCTGATGACTGAATGGACATGGGCAAGTGTCATTCCACTGTGTTTCAGCATGTCAGCTTCCACAGTTGTTTTGTTTAAAAAGCAGATAATGGCTGTCTCTCCCCACAGCAGAACTCATGAGAAAACCAACTCAGCAGCAGCTGCAGAGTGCTTTTAACAATGTTTCCCATTTCCAAAGTCTGTATTTCTAGGAATTTGTTCACTGGCAAATTTGGCCATTACTTGGATCACTCACAGACTGCCTCTTGGGTATTCCGTTTGGCCATGAGGAAGAAAGATCCAAACAGATCTTGATGTTTTGTGGAGGTGGGGAAGAGGAGGGAAAAGAGGAAGTTAGAAGTTACCACCTTGAAGCTAAGTAATGTAGCTGTGTGCCAGTAGGTGCGCACTGCCTGTTTTAAGCACGTCTGCCTCTGCACACTCATCTCTGGCCTCGTGCTGCATATTAGGCCCTGCTCCATGGCATGTGCTTCTTCTGTCAAAGGAGGGTGAAGCTTGTGCTGACTGGCAGTGATTAACCCTGACTTCTCAGAGAGGGGGGGTGTGTGGGTGGGTGTGTGTTTTATTCAAGACTTCTAGAGGTAAATGAGGAGAAGGGGACACAGACTTTTGCTCGTGTTTTGTAAGAAACTGGTTCTGGACTGAACTGTTTAAATAAAAAGTTGTTCCAAGTTGTGATTCCCAAGTGCTTGGTACTTTTTCTATTTTAGCATTCCATCTCCCAGTTAGCTGTGTTTTACAGCTGTAATCTGTAGAAAAGGAGGCAAGCTGTAGCCTTACATTTAGCTCCCAGAGGCCAGCAGCTAACATGCTGTGGAGGTGATGTGTTTGGTTCTGTGCAGATACCAGACACTGGCAAAAATACCTCTCTCTGCAAGACAGAGGAGAAAACTGTTTGTGCTGTAAGATCAACCTAATAAAATTAGGTATTTTTTCCTGCATTGAAGGATTTGATTGTTCCATTTTCAGCTGGTGTCGTCATGGAAATGGCCCACAGGCTGTGTGTATAATTGTGCTGGGTGGAGAACTGCTTTTCATTCATGACTGCAGATGGTGCTTTGGGGTGTGAGCAGTAGTAAGGGGTGTTGTGACTGGGCAGCTGGAGGAAATGGTTCATCTCTGGGTTTGAAGCTGAGAGTTAACCATCACTGCTCTTACTTCAACAGCTGGCCAGGTGATGAAGACACTTTGACATTTTTAAATGTCTGTCATCTTGAACACAGAGTATTTAATCTGTCTGTAGGATGACTGATATTTCTACTTGCAAAGTGGGTTGTTCTGAGTAAGGGGTGAGAAATGTTGCTGTCTGCTGACTGAAAAAAATATGCAAAAGGCATTATTTGTGTACCCATATTGTTGTCTGCCATAGAAGTAGTTTTCTTTATAAATCTACAGCTATTTCAAACCAGTACTTTTCTAAGATACACTGAAAGTACCCTTGGAGAATTCTGCTTCTTATTAACTCAATTCATCTTGTCTGTATGTTGGTAAATTCCAGCCCTGCTAGAGGAATGCTAGGTGTACCTTCCCTTTGTTAGGATCCATAAAATCTCAGCTGGTTTGCTGCACAGATACCTGAGATTCACTTTATCCTTACTACATGATAAAGGGGAGAAGAACCTTGTGGGAAAGTGCTGTTAGTGATTACCTGGGATTGGGAGAGACTGCAGGCCTTATCCCAATGGCACCATTACTCCCTCATTAATATGGTGAGAAGGTGGCTGGGCAGCTGGCAGCAGGCTCAGACAGGATCTCCAAGGCTTGCTGACAAGAACCTCTACAAGGCAGTGTGCAGGATGCCAGGGAGACCCACAGCAGGAACATGGAGCATTCCTGGGGCCTCTCGCGCCTGCTAGCTTATGATAGAGCTGTATCTTTTTGGCATTATCTAAAACCAGTAGAGGAAAGGGAAGGATCCATCTTACTGGATCTTGGAGCATCTTACTGTGGCTGCATGCCTGCTTGTACACCTGCATCAGTGCTCTCACCTGTGTTGGAGAAAGGTGTGTTTTCAAGAAGGATGCCAAATAGCAACCACAGGTTAAAATAACAATAGGCTGGAGCAGTGCCTAGTACGTGTTCTGCGCTCCCCAGGCTGGCTAGCTTCGTGAGCTGAAGAGTTCAAGGGGGTGGACTATCAAGGCAACGCTGTGCTGGCTTGTCTGTGTCCTTCATCTTCTCAGTCCCTTGGAAGTGTGTGTTTACTTTGGCAGGGCTGGGAAGGGCTGTCACCCAGGGTGGCTGGGTTTGGTTGTTTTGCCAGAGCTGTCTGTAGATGATGGATATGACCATGTGCTGTACTGTCACAGCAAACCTGAAGCCTGTAGATACAGACCAGAGAATAGCAGTAGATTTCTCTGGCTGACAATTTATATTTTTTTAACCATGTCATCACTAAGCAGCCAAAGGAACTTATATTTTCTTTTCTGCTTTCTAATACATTGGTATCAAAGCTGTATCCTGTGAGTCATCATTGTGACGAGGATCTGAAAAGGGCAGATATATTTGTAGGATATATCAAATGAAATTTTGATTCAACTGAGGGAGATATAAATACCATTGCCTAAAGCCTTGCTGAGCCCTCATCTCAAACATTGCTCTGGCCCACCAGCTCCCCGAAGAGCTTGCAGGGATGATCAGGGAATGAGGAGCCTGGCATGACAGAGGGAATTTAAAATGGCGGTGTTCAAACCCTCAGAGCAAGAGCCAAGAGGGGATATGACATCTGTCCATGAGCATCTCTTAAAGTACAGACCCCAACCAGGGAAAGTAACACAGTGGCTGGGTACACTCATTTCCTTGATCCCCTCTTAACTCTAAACAAGTTAGAGTTGCAGCAAGACTGCAAGCGAAGAATGCTGTCATTGGTCGAGGCACCCATGGTGGCTATGGAGGAAAATTACCTGCAACAATTACCTGGGGACGGTTTCTCTGGGAGGACTGGGAAGCTCCGGCCCTCTCCTGGCAGGAGGGGATGAACCGGCTCTGCACATCAAAAAGCTCTCAGGCTAACTGGATTACATTTCTTAATGGAGGTTAATGAGTTGCTAATCCCCTTATAAGCATTGCAGCTCTGTGGCACTGGTGTATTTTTTCCTCTGTGTTTTGGTGCTGGGAATCACCTCTGCAGCGGCACACGAGGGCTGTCAGGGCTGGTGGTTTCAGCACTGGGTAACCCCAAGGAAAATAGGAAGTTGCCTTAACCTGACCTGATGCCAAAACTCTTGAAACCTCATGGTTTAGGGCTGGTATTTTTAGGATAGTAATTCATCCTCATTCATTTTTTTATTTCTTTTTTATTGTTTACTTTTTCTGCAGTCCTGGTCACGTTTTCTGTCCCTGTTTTGACATCTACCTGCTGCTTATTCTCTTTAAAAACGAGGTGAGTGAATGGAACTACCCCTTCTCTTCCGCTGTGACCTCCCTGGGTGGAAACCCAGGAATGTGAGCGCCGGCGGTGCTGGCGCTCATGCACCGCCTGGGTGTCACCCTGCGCTCCACAGGATGGGTCAGGCTGGAAGGGGCGGCGGCGCTCATCTCGTCCAGCCTCCCTGCTCGAGCATCGCGGAGCGTACGGCACGGCATTGCATCCAGCCGGTTCGGAGGCGTTTCCAGTGAGAGAGGCTCCAGAAGCTCTCTGAGCAGCAGTGCGGCCGCCCTCGCTCAGACGCTGTCCATCGGGGCCGTGCCGTGTCCCGCCGCGCCGCTGACCCGCGGGCACTCCCTAGCGCCCGGAGCAGCCTCCCCCCGCGCTCCTCCGTCACTTCCGACCGCGCCGGCCCGCCCGCATCTGCGCACCGCGGCTTCCTCTC
>JANPWX010000011.1:5964291-5998340 GCA_024734555.1 Trochalopteron elliotii
AGAGGGGAATGGCACCCGGGGCGCGGGGGACAGAGGGGCTGCAGCTCTCCGTGCCACAGCCGGCTGGCCCCCGGACGGACGGGGCTCTGCTCGGGCTTGGCGGCCGCACCGCTGCCCGAAGTGCCCCGGCAGGAGCTGGGGAGCTGCAGCTAGTGCATCGCTAATTAGCTAATGCAGCTAATTTCATCGCTGATGTTCTAGGGCAGGGCTGCGAGGAGGATTGGAGGACTGGAACAGCTCTCATGAGCACTGGCTGAGGGAGTTGGGCCTGTTCAGCCTCAGAAGAGGCGATTGAGAGGGAATCTCATTATATAAACATATAATAATTAGATAGTTAAAACAGCGTACGGATATCTAAAGGGTGCTGTCAAGAGGCAGGAGCCAGGCTCTTGTCGGTGGTGCCAGGCAGTAGGACAAACGGGCGGAAAGTGATGCACAGGAAGTCCCACCTGAGCACGGGGAAGAACTTTCCTGTGCAGTGACCGAGCACTGGAATAGGCTGCGCAGAGAGGACAGCGAGTGTCCCTCGGTGGAGATGCTCAGGAACCGTCTGGATGCAGTCCTGTACCTCTGGGCCGATCCTGCCTTGGCAGGGCCAGCTGACCGCTGTGGTCCCTTCCTGACCCATTCCACGGCGCTGTGAATAGTCAGTTTTCCCGGCGTTAGGGTGCTCAGCACTCAGCTGCCGTGCCGGGAGAGGGGAGCAGCGAGGAGAAGAAGGCTGTCTCTGCAGAGCTGGAGCTCATTCTGGTTTGCCTCCCAACAGGCCAAGCGCACCAAGAAGGTCGGGATTGTGGGTAAATATGGGACCCGCTACGGTGCCTCCCTTAGGAAAATGGTGAAGAAGATTGAAATCAGCCAGCATGCCAAGTATACCTGCTCCTTCTGTGGGAAGGTGAGAGGTCTCCAAAAAGTCTTTAAAAATCACATTGTTATTGATGCTAGAAAGGTGATTTGATGCTTCAATAATTCTTGTACTGAAGGGAAACATGCCTAGTTCCAATACAGGCACTTAGGGTATAGTGAGCTTTGGGCTACTGTCAGAGTCCTTGACAAGGAGAGTAGGCATTCCACATAAATGTTTAGTAGTAGTTAAATGAAAGCAAACATTATTACATTCCATGATACAAAAGATCCAGCAATGTTTTATTAATTATGTTTTACATAATTAATAAACCTGACAGAATTAAAGCATCGCGGTTGTTATCTTGATAATTAAGGCTTGACTTGGGATTTTTTTTTCCCTTCAGTAACGTTTTACAGCACACCTAGTAGAGAAACAGAGGTTGCTTTTCCCCCTTTAAACTTCTGATGGCAGTTGCTTACTTTTGTGTGCTATGTAACTCTGGATGGGGAAGAATTTCTGATAGGAAGTAATCTTAACTGCGTGTGTACATAATTAAAATTCGCTGTTAAATCTAGTTTTTAATAGTTTGAAAGGCCCATCACCTTATACTTTGCACAGATATTTTTTACTGGTATCTTAAAAGTGGCTGGAAATTTAAAAATATTTTCATCATGGGGTTTTTTCTTGCTTTGATTGGTTTTTGGATTTTTGTTTGGTTTTAACTTACTGCCTTTCACATACGAAGTGAGAATGTTTATAGTTTTTTCTGCAGAGGTGCCTAAATCAGGCATAGGTGTGGGCAAACCTTTTGCCACCTCTGCAGGGTGATGCATACCTGCATGGGGGAGGGAGTTCTGTACCCACCACTCATTCTTTAGATGCTGTTTGAAGTGGGTCTGGGTTGAGCAGGCTGGGCTTGCCCAGAGTGGCCTGGGAACAGTGGTGTTACATGAGCACCCGACCAGGTGAGAATATCAGTTGTTATGACCAAAGCTGAATTTTTGGTGATGCCTTCAGAAATGACCCAGTTCATACGTGAATGGAAAAGTGTTTCAGAAGTGTCTGCATCATTTGAGTAAAAGGATTGTCTGTCCCTTTCTTGTCTTAACTTGGCTTGTAGGAGTGCTGTGGTGTGATGCTTAAGTCCTTGCCTGAAGTTTCTTGTTTAGCTTTTTCAGCTGATGGAGAGTGACCTTTTTTTTTTCTTTCTTTTTTCTTCTGTTCCAGACCAAAATGAAGAGGAAGGCTGTGGGTATCTGGCACTGTGGATCCTGCATGAAGACAGTTGCTGGTGGTGCCTGGACTTACAAGTAAGGAAATGAAGAAGCTTCAGTCAGCAGTTATTTATTCTCACGTAGCTGAGGTGTAATACAGCTTTTAACTTTCTGGGTTTTTTTAAATTTTGGTCTACTAACCATTAAGTAGATCTATCTCGAGATAGTGAATGGGGGGAGTTGCCTGTTCTGTTAAAATTTGATTGCTGTGGATTAAGTCAATTTGGTTGCTGTTCTTTACAATAGGCAAAGCCAAATTTATTCCAAGAAAAGTTATTTTCATGTTTTCATTTCATTGTAAAAGCAAAAAAGAATTATAATAACCTTTATTGTGAGGGGGCTGTTGGTACTCCCTTTCTTTGCTCTCCTTCCCCCACAATTCTGCAGAACTCACTCTGGCCCCACGCAGAGCAGTTGTGAGGGATCTGAGCCCACACATTGGTGCATGACTGGGAAATTTGGGTTGGGATGTAGCCAGTGAAGTTCTGTGTGCTTTGTGGACCAAGGCCTGCGCTTTGTTGTCAGGAAAACAAGTGGAGTTGGACCCCGTTTGGCAGTGCCATCAAATGATGGCAATTTGAAATGATTAGTGCTATCTCAAAAATGAGTAACACCAGCACAGTTGTTGTGCCACATGCAAATGACTCTGCTTCTTCCTCCAGTACCACCTCTGCAGTGACAGTCAAATCTGCCATCAGAAGACTGAAGGAACTGAAAGACCAGTAGAAGCTACTTCGTGAAACATCCTTTTTTCTCCACTGTCAAGATCTGTCCTTTTATCAATAAAAGGGTGGTAATGGCGTGGAATCATGTTTGTCTTTTCTGCAAAATGTCCTGTCTGTTATGTGTGGTGAGTGCCAGGTGCCCACCAAAGCTGCCTCATCACTGCCTTCCTCTACTGGACAAGAGAGAGAAAACAGAATGAAAGGTCTGTGGGTTGAGATAAGGGCAGGGAGAGATCCCTCACCAGCTACTGTCATGGGCAAAAACAGACCCGACTTGGGGAAACCAGTTTAATTTATTACCAGTTGTATCAGAGTAGGATAAATGAGAAATAAAATCAAATGTTAATTCCAGTCACCACTCTCTTCTTCCCAGGCTTGACTTTACTCTTTATTTTCTTGTCCTCCCCAGCAGCTGCACAAGGGGATGAGGCATGGGGGCTGAATCCATCACATGCTGGCTCTGCTGCTCCATCTTCCCCACGGGGAGGGCTCCTCTCACCTCCTCTGCTCCTGTGTGGGTCCTCCATGGTGTCACAAATCCTGCCAGCAAACCTGCTGTAGCATGGGCTTCTCTCCACAGGGCACACACAGGTCCTGCCACGGGCCTGCTCCACTGTAGGCTTCCTACAGTGTCACAGCCTCCTTTGGATGGAGCCCTCCATAGGCTGTAAAGCTGGGATGGCAGGTTTATTTTAGAATAATTTGGTTGCAGTGCAACAGAGCTATGTAGCTGTTTTGGTTAGCTATAGAAATAGCAAAAGTATAAAAATACTTATTACATATATAAGCAAATAATGAGAAAAAAGTATAGGAAAGGACAAAAAAGATAGGAAAAGAGGAAAAATACCACCACCCATGGATCCAGTGATAAGACTTGATTGTGGGTGATTTCAGTGTCCCTTAGTTGAGGTGATAGAGTCTTGATCTGTAGGAGGTGGGGGATCCCCTGAAACACAAAAGTTCACCAGGTTAGTGTCTTTAGGTGTGGTGGGAATGCCCAGGTTCCTCCCCTGAAGGGGTGGGGTTTCTGCTGTCTGATATAACATTGTGGATCACGTGCAGTCCAGGCCTGAAATGGGTCTGGGGTGCCTCGGTGGTCTTTGATGGTTTATGACCCCTTCTAAGACATTGACAGCTGCCTCACATCAATGTAGCCGAGCCAGGGATGAATGCTGCCAGGCCTCGGTGTGCATGTGAATGTCCCGATACCTTCCGGGGAGGGGGGAAAGGGAGGAGTTCCACATCTCAGCCAGTTGTGTGAGGGAGGACATTTGCATGATGAAAAGCATTACCCCACCTCACAGGATCTGCTTCTAAATGGCCTTCTCCCTCACCTGACTCAAAAACAGTTTGTTGCTAAACAAAAGTTGGTTTAAAGTTGTGCATCTCACCAGCTGCTTTTGAAAAGGCCAAAATTTCAGTCTCTCAAAGGCAGGTCCCTGGAGCATCTGTTTCAGCTGCACTGGCCTGGGTACCTGCAGACCTGTTCCTCTCACACACCCTCACTCCCCTCTCTGGCTGCAGTTGCTGTTCTGTGGAGTTTTTTCCCCTTAAATCTGTTACTCAGACACTCTACCATCACTGCCAGTGTGCTTGTCCTTGGTGAGTGGTGGGTCTGTGTTGGAGTGGGCTGACGCTGGTTCTGTCAGACACAGGGGAAGCTTCTGGCAGCTTCTCACACAGGCTGCCCCTGCAGCCCTCCCACTGCCCAAACCTTGCTGTGCAAACACAGTGCACTGTTCTGTATTTATAAGTGTAACTATGGAGACACTAGTAGTGCTATCCAGTAGTTTGAGTGGCTCTTGTTACTGGTGAAGCCATTAAAAACCACTTTCCTTTCTAGTTGATTGCACACTTTGTTGCCTGAATGCACTGGGGTGAATCTGAGGAAAGCTAAAATAACTTGAAGAAGCTTGGCTCATCTTGGTATGTCCTTCACATCTGTGCCTCGAGGAACAATGTATTGCTCCATGAGTGGAGAAATGGGCAGATGTAAGGGGGGAAGAGAGAACACATAAAACATCTCTTTGCCTTCTCCCATTTCCTCAAGGGACTGGGCCATGTGCTGCAAGATGGAGAGAAAACGTGCATTTTGACTGGAATAGTAAAAGCAACTTATGCTCTGCTGCTGGCTGATTCTTCAGCACGACCCACAGTAACTGTAGTGCAGCCTGTGGTGTTCTGTTATGTGCATATCTCGGGGTTGATCCACCTGAATGCTTTGCTCCCTGTGGCTCACTGCCTCTTGGGCTGCTAGCAGGCCGCTCTGGTGTCTGGATGTTTGAGTTGCCTAATCCATACTGAGTTGCAACAACAAATTTTCATGTTGAGCCAATCCTTTGGACATTCAGTCTAGGTGAAAAAGGCTGCTGTTTGAGTTAAGAATTGCCCCAAAATAATCCATTTAAACTGCCAAGATGCAGGAACATCTTTTATGGCCTGACTTGAGAGTTTCAATTTGGTTTTGGTGACTGCATATCCCATCCCTAACAATCCCTATCGGGTCAGAAAACAAAAGTCTTGTTAACAACTTTAGTTATTAACAAAATTTATAAACAAATTTTCCTGCTGGAGGAAAATTAGTAAGGAAGTAGCAGAGGCATGTTCTTGCTCCAAATTAAGCTTTACATGGATTTGGGTAGTGATAAACCACAGCAACAATAATTCATTAATGAGCCTGACATCTTCAAAAGATTAGTTCAAAGCTGGACCTAAGTAGGAACTTTTTCCCAAGCTGCAAAACATTTGTGACTCGCAAGTTTAACTGCAGTGACCCTGAACTTGTTTTCCAAACTTTTCTTTTTTTCCTTTTAATTCAGTGCTTCAAACTTCCCTTACTAAAGTCAATTCTTGTATTCAGGTATCTGGTGTCATGCATACCAACTTGCATATCCTCATATCCCAACTGGCTTGGTGATGTAACCACTTCCCTGGGAAGCCAGTTGCAATCCCCAGCCTCTCTCTGAGTGAAGAACTTTTTCCTAATATCCAGCTTAAACCTCCCCTGACACAACTTAATTATGTTCCTTTGGGTCCTATTACTGAATACCAGAGAGATCAGCCTCTGCCCCTCTGCTTCCTCTTATGGGCAGGACAGTGTGGTTCTGCATATTGCTTTTTATTCCTGATTCAGCATGCTTGGGTCACATTTTCCATGTGGTGAGACGTGACTCTGCACACCTCTGCGCTTTCTTCATTAATGCAGAGGTCGTAATTGAAGTACAGGTTTCTGATGAAGCCTTCTCAACTGCTCTGAAGTAGCCATTCGTTAACAGGTGCAGAGGATATGTTTCAGTGTGCTGATATCCCAGGATGGCTGAACAGGTATCTTATCTGAGATGACTTCTGTTCCTGCTGAGGAGGTTATTAATTACCCTTTGGGTTTATATTTGCACAGGGAGGAAGCTGGGCAGGGTAGAAATACAAAGAGAAGATAAGGATGCGACACGATCTTTTTGACCTGGATTGTGTGGTCCTACCTGCATCCCCGTGTGATGGGCTGTGCCCGCAGATCCCCCGGGCTCCTTACGCCGTGGTACCCCGGCGCGCTCCTGGGCAGAGGCATTTTGCGTGGGTGGACCTTCGAGGCCGCCAGCCCTGCCCTAGCTGGCGGAGTGAGGGCGGGAGGAGGCAGGATGCGCTGGCAATGCTGCGGGCGGCCAGCGGGCGCCACTGCCGCTCTGCCGCGCCGTCAGCGCGGTGCTGCAGCCCCGGCTCCGCTCCCGCCCGGCAGCGCCGCTGCTGCAGCTGCTGGGCTCAGCGCTTCGTGCTCCCCCCCTGAAATACATCGTGGAGGTCGTTTTCGATTGAAGCAAGAGCCTGTGACAAAAGACATCAGGAGGTTGAAATCGGAATAGGCAGGTTGGACAGGAGGATTTTGTCATTTGTCACCTCTAGGAAAGCTGGATTTGTGTCTGATCAGTCCAAATGCTGTGTATGTACTGGGAGAAATTTGTATTGACAACTATGTGACTCGGCTAGGTGATCCTCCAAATTTGTTGTTTCCTCTGGGAATCTAGGGTGAAAACGAGAATTCTAAACATTGGAGTATTGCTTACTCCTTTCAGTATATTTGCTGTTAAACCAAGTCAGGAACTTGGACAGAGTTGTCTTAGATGCTGTAGAAGTAGAGAGCTGATACCTGTCCTGGAGGGCATGAGCTTATGGCAATGTCTGGGCCATCTGGATTACAACACCTCTGGGAATTGGAGAAGGGTTTGATGGAAACTGAGACTTCAAATCTAACTGGATGTTCTGTAGATGTGGCTGTGCAGGTTGGTTTATCTTCATTGCTTTTGAAGAGCAGGTGAGAAGGGGACCTCTTTCTCAGGGCAATCTGTCAGTCCCATGGGATTTTTCTTTCAGGATCAAGAATATAACTGAAGTGGATGGTAGCTGTAGTCAGGGTGGCATTTCAGGTACCAAAAGATGTTTCAGGAGCCCAAAGGAACTTGGAAATAAAAAACTGAACAAGCTCAGGGCAGCTTTCCTCATTCTGATTTCTGTTAAGTGTTTCTTAGTTTCCAAAACAAAATAACTGCTTTGGCTTTACCATCTTTCTGCTTCCTGCCCCCTCTTGGTCACCGACACCCTGTTTGGTCTGCAGGGGATCGTGATGCTAAGCCTTGGGGGCACCACTGGTGTTATGCCACATATTAAAGACTTTTAGGGGTTTAGGTCTTACAGGAATGAGAAATCTCAGCCACAGGTGTTGGCTGCCCTTTGTGCATGTCCTGACTTAAAGGTGGTGTGAATTCAGCCCGTGTGCAGGTGCTCCCTTTTGGCTTGGTTTCTCAGGAATTTGACTGTAATACAGCCTGGCAGTTACAAGCAATGGGCACCATGTTTTAAGGAGCACGTTCCAGTGTGATTTCTAAATGTATGATCATCTGCTTTCCTCCCTGAGCACAACCAAGGGTTGCTCATGGCCTTCCTAAGCTCCCTCATGCCTCTTCCTCCATGCTGCATCCCAAGGAGATTTCAATGGCACTTCAGAAACAAGAGTGACTGATGCAGGTGAGTCATCTTCCTGGTGCAGACTAACTCTGTCTTGGGACTATCTTCTAGGCCTCTCCCTAGAAAGAAAGGAGATTTAGTGATGAAGTTTACTGCTGGCTTTGCATGCAGCTCAGAACACTGGACAACAAGGGAAGCAACCAGATTTGGCGAATGATGTGAGCACCACTTCAACAGGCTGCAAGTCACCATCTGATTTTATGTACTATCCTAGCTTCCACCTGCTGCTCATCCCAGCTGGATTTTCAGCAGCTCCGCTTGGGGGAAAATTGCATTGCAGAGCTGGCCCAGCTCCTGTGGATGAAGCGGGAGGGAAACATCTCTCTGCTACTCAGCTCTGCAGCAGGGCTCCCAGCTTTCCTTGGAGAAATGGTTCCTTAAAGGATGCTACAAAATGATTTGCAGTGGCATGAGATTGTGTATTTCCAATGGCTTGAGGTGCCTGCTTGAAACTGTCCCCAGTGCTCTGGAAGTGGGCAGTTGCCATCAGTAACACATCCTTCCTCCGAGTATTTGATCTCAGCGGATGTCTTTTGAGGCATGGAGTGTGGCAGAGTTGTGGATATGCCTCAGGTGCCCTTATTAGATGCCTGGATGCATTTTGAAAATGGCTGCTTAGAAAATGTCTAATTGCTATTCCACATATTCAAAAAGGTTTTTTTTTTTCTCTTGTCAAGGCTTTGGCATGCCTTGGATTGCTAAATATTCTTTCCTCTTGCAAATTCTTGGCAGGAATCTGTGTAAGGAATCATGCCAAGCAGTCTCTTCAAATGTTAACAAGCTCATCGGTGTGGCTTTCCCAGTGCAGGGTTTGTGCTCTTTTTTTTTCCACCTTCCTTCCCAAAAAACCCCAACCCTTCTTTTTGTACACTCTTGCTCTAAACACATGAACTATGGCAGCTCTGCGAGAAAGGATTTTTCTAACTAGAGCCAAAAAAAAGTGCTTGTTTCGTGTTCAACAGTTTGGTGTCAGCCCTGCTCAACTTCCCGAGGCTCCTGTTGAGTAGGAAACATGGATTTTGGGGTGCTTGTGGAAAAACCTAATCCATTTCCTTTCGTCCTTTGCCATTCTTGCTTTTCCTCTGTTCTTAGCAAGCTGGACTGTGTCCTTGCATGGTAATTGTAGATTTGATGTCTTTCTTCCAGTAGCCTATTAGCAAGTGAATGAGGCTGTCATGCTCCCCTTTTGTTTCCTCCCTAGCGCTTATCCGGGTGCAGAAGCAGCCCTGGAGCTGGTGCCTGCAGCCGGGCAGGACCTATAGATTAGAGCTTCAGGCTGGGCTGCTTCTCTCCCTCTGTCCCAGGCAAAGAACAGCTCTGCTCTGGCATCTGGAACTTACAAAGCAAAGAAAGCTGTGAGAAGCCAATGCAGCACCCCTGGAAACCTCAATGTCTCCCTAAAGGAAACCTTATCCCAGGACTTGGGCATTCATCAATATCAGATTACACACCTCCCTTGAGCTTCACTGGAGACAATCTTGCATGAGCATTTGGAGAGCTTTGCCTCTGACTTTGCTCTCTTGGCCTTCAGTCATCTGCTGGACACACCTTGGGAGCAAGCCTTTGTGTTCAGGCTGGGAAGTTGGATTCCCCTCCCTGTGCTCAGTCCTACCTCCTCTTCATGGAAAGAGCTCAGTGTGGGATGCAGGGAATGTGCTGCACAGGAATTGAGTTGTAAGGCCAGAGAGCCTGAGTGCATCACACTGGAGCCTGGAATGAGCAGTGGGTGTTTTTGAAGGGACCTCCGTTCACACCGAGGAATATTTATTTATAACTCATGAGTTTGGTTTCAGGAATTTGCTCTGTGACCCTTCTCCATTTCTTTGATTAAACCTCCTATTGTAAGAGGAACGTTTTATTCTCCAGTCCTTCCCCACCCTGAGTCAAATGTCCTGCAAGTCACAGCTTTGCTCTCCCCTTCAGGCAATTCTGGAACAGCTTCAGCTCTCTGAAACTGGGGAGAGTGAACCTGATTCCTCCAAGTAAATATACTTGATGCTAAGTGACGGACCAAGAGGGCACTTGCCTTTTTCACTGAGTATACTTCTTCCAAGTAGCCACCTACTACTGGGCCTCACCTTTGAAGGAAGAAGTTCTGAGGCAATACAGGATTGTCTCTAATATCCCAGCTGTGAGGCCAAGCTGATTGCTTGAAGATAGGATCTTGGGCTCTGTCAGTCATGTCTGTTTCCATTCAAGTGGCTGCATCTGAAACTGTCGTTACTGTGATGGATTAGATTTGAGATTGAAAGGCAAATCTGTAAGGGGAACATTAAAAAAATCCTTAAATGAAAACTAGACCCAAGTCATGCAAGGAAAGAAGAGGAACAAATAAATAATCGAGGCATGAAACAATTAATTTTTAACCTTAGTCAGCTGAAGATGTATTTTTCTATTTGCATGAAGAATATGAAACAAAGAAATGCAAGTCCTTGTAGCAAGCAAGAGATGCTTGCTCCAAATTAGATCCAGCTCTGACAGAAATGTTGTGTATGCTCTGGTGCTCCTTGGGGACTTCAGGTGAAGACTGTGCTGGTACCTGTCAAAACAAAGAACAAAACAGTCTAAGGAAAAGATAGAAGATGGTAAACAATCAAACAGATATGGAAGATTCACAGCCCTAAAAACAGCCTTGTTATCTGAGCCCATCAGCAGCCTGGCCATTGCTTTGGTTTGGACTACTATTACTGCATCAGTGCTTAGCAGTGATGGTTTTACAATATATACCTTAATCACTGATAAGTCATTTCACATTGCTTGGAGAGTCCAAGGCATAAGAAATGGTGGTAGAGCTGCTGGTTGTGTTACTTTTTTTTGCTCTCAAAGGGTAGAGAGTGATTGTACAGGGTAATCAGGCTCTTTTGTTTGGTCAGTGTACTGTCCTTCCCTTTCCCACTGTTTCCCTTCTTTCTTTGGTGTGTTCTCACCTTACATTGACCCTTCTCGATGTTGTGAGGCCCTTAAGGCATGGAATATCTTCTTGTTTTGGGGCAAGCTGAGCACAGAGGATCCTGCACAATGCCTGTTACCCCTGTTCATCTGGAGCGTGGAGATCACCCCAGCCTTTGAGAATACACTTCATGAGCACTCCCTGCCCTTACAGCAGGAAGATGGTACCTTTGTCTAAGGGAAAACTTGCCATCACTTGCAGAAGAAGGGGTTGCGTAGAAATGAGACACACTCTGACTTGTGGTTTTGCTCTAAATCAGCTGCATTTTTAACATTCAGAAGCCAACAAAGATGAAAGACTCCTGGTCAACCTCTCTACTCCCTTGGGAAAAAAAGTAAAAAGATTTGATAAATATTTTGCATTAATAAATTCCATTTGTCTTATAAAACAAAGTTTGCCAGCTACCAAAGCAGGAAAAATATTTTACATAACTCTGAGTGCGACGTCTAAAAGGTTGCTATGAGCCTGGTTTGAACAACTCTTTCCATATCCCAGAATGTGAAGGAATGCTAAGCTTCATCCAAGCTAGGAACAAGCTTGCTGTGTGTCTATGTGGTGGTCCAACTCTGGCTGGCTGCCAGGTGCCCACCAAAGCTGCTTGATTCAACTTGGGGAAATTAATTTAATTTATTGCCAATCAAATCAATGTGGGGTAATGAGAAAATGGATATCAAACTCTTAAAATACCTTCCACCCACCCTTCACTTCTTTCCCAGGCACAACTCCACTCCTGATTTTCTCTCCCTCCTCCATGGCCTTGGCCAGCATTGGGTCCATCTCAGAGCAGGCTGACATTGGCTCTGTTGGATACAGGGGAAGCTTCTGGCAGCTTATCACAGAAGCCACCCCTGCTATCAAAACCTTGCCATGCAAACCCATGTACTTTTCTGCCAGATGGTTAGATTTATTGCAGGCTAGTCCAGCAGGTAAGACGTAAGCCATGGAAAAAGAGACGAAGATCTGTACATGTCCCAGAAGCTGTTTGTGAACCCAAAACAATGTCCCTCATTGTGCTGTGGGAACGTTGCTATAAAAGGCAGGAAAAGCACAGCTGCCTACAATTATTATTTTGCTATTAATTTTTAAGTGTGATGTTGATTAATCAGTGGAGCAGATTCCCCAAGGATGTTTCTTGGTCTGGACTACCAAGTTTCTGATTCTCAGGGCAGGAATTGAGCACTGGCTGTTCCTGCTGATCCTGACAGGGTCTATGTGATAGTTTGCATCACCCTGCTGTGGTTTTGTGTCAGGCTGTGGAGTGTCAGACACCAGCCACAGCATCTTGAGGAGCTGCAGGAGGTTTTGCTTGCCTTTTGCAATCCCACACCCTCAGTTTTGGTTAGCACTTCCTGGCATAAAGGAATACAAATTGTTATGAGTGGTAGAAGGAGACACCCAAGCCTGAGACAAGCAGGGTGCAGCTGAGGTCTGCTTTCAAATAACAGTCTCAAGACCACTTCAGATTTGGCACTCAGAGCATTCCAAGCCAAGGATGCTTTTTTGGTTTTGTAGGATGCACATCATGGCAGTTGACCAACCTTCCTCCACCCTTCCCATCAGTCTTCTCCTAGGTATCAGCTTGGCTTGCAGGGGCTGAGGTGGTTTCTCTACTCAGTTTAAGTCCATCTCCTGGCCACCCCTGCCTACCTCCTTGAAGATGAACTGGCTGCAGCTTTTTGTATGCTTACACTTCCCCTTGAGCCTCCCTTTGCCTTCGGCCGTCTGCCCCCAGATGATCTTTTGGAAGGAGGGGGTGACCAAAGGCTCACAGGTTTCTGTCAATGTCAAATCCAGGAAATGCTGTGAGCTAAAGCACAAAGAAAATGAGGGATGCAGCAGCTCTGGGGGTACAAGAATTGTCTGGAGCTTGGCTCCTAAAAGCATTGAAGCCCCCCAGCCTCGCTGCCAGAGTTGTGCATGCCAGGAAGATATGCCATGCTGAGCCACATGGGAAGTGACCATTCCCTCTTGGGAAGGTCTTTGAAGCAGTCGACTAAAGATTTATCCTGATTTGGGGTGAAAATTTATTTGTGAATCCCAAACAATGTCTCCTGTGGAGCTGTGGGAATGTTGCTATAAAAGTCACGAAAGGCCCAGCTGTCTACCATTATTGTTTTGTTGTTAATTTTTAACAATAAGGGCAATTACCCACTGGAACAGATCCCCCCCTGGGATGTTAGCTGGTCTTGAGTATTTAAACTATGAGGTCCTGTGAGCAGAGACGTGTCTAGGGCAAAGTGTACATACAGCACCGAAAGCCTTGGTGCCTTCAGCCACGGCTTGTGCAAACCTACTCTCAGTTGTGTTGCAGCAGTTCAGGAGGGCACATGTGGCCAGACATGCTGTCTCAGCAGAGGGGTGTCTGCTCCTACTGGGGTGGCAATAAGTCTTAGGAAAACTTAGAGACCGGAGTAGCCCTGAGCACCTGAAGTCTTTCCCAGTTTTATCAGATTGATATTTCACAGCAGAATGGCCTGTTCAGGCTATATATAGCCAGCCCCTAGCTGAGAACAATTAGTATTTGTTCTAACAGCAACTGAGGCTCTTTGGAAAGAGTTTCAACAGCTAAAGGATCAGCTCTTGGTCACCAAGGGCGGGGTGTTGTTTTGGTTTTATCCTCCCCCTCTCTCCCTCAGCAGACTGTGCAAGTGCCTTCTCTTTTAGGAATCAGCTCTGGAACAAATGGAGACTCACCACTAAATTATATCTCTGGGCAGAAAAGCAATGCCAAGGCAGTCAGTTGATTTTGTAATGTAGGACAGAGCCCCCCTTGCCCTGCGTGCAGTCATGCACAGACTCCTTGGCAGCTAATTAATAATTTGCAGTTAAGCGGCGGCTGCTCCCTTGCATCATTTCAACACAGTTGCCAAGTGGAAAATTGAAAAGCAAGAGAGAGCCAGAGAGAGGACGACAATGACAATGACAACAACAATAACAACAACAACAACAAAGGTTCAAAGTTCTAGGAAATTTCACTATGTGAGGTCAAAATTCCTGTGTGTTCAGGGGCTGGGCTGTTGGCTGGCAGGCACCTCTAGTTAACATGGCAAGGCCCTTTCTTTTCAAAGCCCTGTTGTCCTCAAGCACCTCCTGTTTGAGAGGAATTTCTTGGTTCTAAAATGCACGTGTTGGGGGAGGGGGAGGACGTGGGGAGTACACAGGACTAGGGCAGGTTGAAGAGAAGTCAAGTGAGGGTTTTTCTCATGGCTGGGGGAGTAACAATGCTCTGGGGGATAGGAACAGGCAAGGAGGGATGGTGATGCAGAGCTCTCAGGACAGGACTGGGACGAGGATGGGGGTGATGCCACGAAGGAATTTGCAGAGCAGGGGATACCCAAGAGTGGGGCTTACAGCCAAGGGAAACCTGGTCCTAGTTTCTCTGGTTCCTGAGGAACACATCTTGCCAGGAGTGGCTCCTCCCAGTGTGCTGGTCAGCAGTTGGACTGTGTTCGGCCTGTTCATGACACAAAAGGGCTTTCCTCTGGGTGGAGGGTTTCATGGCATGGTCCAGTTAGATAACAGTAACAGTATTGTCTCGTGAGTTAGGTTTTCTACTCTTTTATGCTGTTAGCCCTGGAGAAGATCTGGGGCATGAAACGTTGGCACAGCAACAAGTACAACAGCTGAACTAAGCACGTGGAGTTTTCATACATCTTCATGCTTGAAGTTATCAGAGATGTGAGAAGGGAGCCAAGGGAAGGATGGTGTTCAGAACATCTGATGAGCTGTTTCTGCTTTGCCAGCCTTTCTTCTGTTTTCTCCTCTCCATGGAGAAAGCCGTGGAGGCATCTGACTCTTCCCATCTACAGTCACAGTGGTCTTCATGAGGTTGGCAGCTCCAGGATCTGTGTGGCTGGAGACTGAAAATTGTCTGTGGTAAATAGGCATAAAAGATGTCACAAAACCATGACCTATGAGGAAAGGCTAAAGGATCTGAAGAAGGAAAGCCTTTTTGAAAACGCTTGTTTTTAAATACACAAAATATTTTGCTGTAAGGTGAAATGGCCTCATCAGTTCTCTGTATTCATTGCAGACCTGACCAGAAGTGATGATTGAAACTTCAGCAGCGGGTTAAGTGTTGGTTGGACATCTCCAGGCCAAGTAGGTCTGGTTGGCCTTGCTTTGAGTTGGGGTTGGAGCAGAGACTTCCAGAGGTCCTTTCCAGCAATAAGATTCCAAAAGTCTGTGATAGGAACAATTTCCCTGCAATAAGGATGGCCACACAGTGATGAAGTGAGGTGATAGTAATGTCATGTCTGGAAGTTCCAAATTGGAGATTAGGCAAGCATTTGTCAGAAGTGGCTTGGGGAGAGCTGTCAGTGCTTGAAGGAGGGAAAGCAGAGTGTCCTCCTGATGTCTCTTCTGGTTTTGACTTCAAAAACCATCAGCTCAACTCTCAAGCACTGACATCTGAGGGCATCAGGCTATGCATCCTCCACTTCTGCTTGGAGGATACTGAGGCTTACAGATAACCAGCATGAGAAAAGATGGAGGAATTTGGGAGGTCAGCTGGTTCCATTAAGAAAACTGTTGTTCTCCCATGTCCATCCTCTTGGTTTTCTGGAAAGGGAAGGAACCAATGGTGTGGATGACTCATGGCCCTTTTCTAAGAAGCCCAGTAATGCTGGGTTTAATCACTGAGCACACTCAGGCAGAGCTGCAAATACCCAGAAGTCTTGGCCTCCTTCTGCTGCTCACATTTCATGACTTCATTAATAAATCTAAACCTGGGGCTCACAGTCCCTTCCAGAGAGGTGTGTTTAACAGCACACATGTATCGTCAGCCACATCTCTTCCTCTTTGCCCTGAGCCTTTGTACACAAAGCAGTGATGGGGGCTTGTAGCTTCTTGCAGTTTCTTGCTTCTGTGGGATTCCTGTGGGCTGAGCATGACTGAATGGCTGTGGTCCTGTGGATGAGAAATGCCTCACACCCTGCTGGCAGCGAGGAAGGATTACTGTTCCCCTGCTTAATGCGTTTGTTTAATGCCCATTCCGTGAGGCTGTTTCTCAGGCTGTTTTCCTTGCAGGATATGTCTCTGTGTGTGCAATTAGCTAAGAGACATTAGCTTAATGACTTGTGCGTGTCTGAGTTAGGCCTGGCCCAGTCTCGGATGGCTGCCTTTCTCCTGTCTGGAGACTTAATTCTCTGCAGCACAAACTGCTCTGTCATGCTTATCCCAGGGGTTGGATGCAGACAGTGTCTCTTGCTGGTCCCCAGCCAAAGGAACCCTGCTATCACACATAATTACCTCCTTGACTCATCGTAACTTTTATTGCTCCCACCCCCCCCCTTTTTTGTTTTGTTTTATAAGTTTGATTTGTTCTTTCAAAGCTATTGTTTCCATCCCTGTATTCCCAGTGGCTCCAGAGGACTGCAGTGTATTCATGCAGAAATTACTGGGGCAGGCTCTGTGGTCTGTTTTGTGTAAGAGTTCAGATTGAGTGATTGTTCTGGTCTCTTCTGGCTGGTTTCTGAGCTTATGGGTTAAGGCAGAGGGAGAGTAATACCTGGACAACAAGCTGCATTGCTCAGGAGCCTAGTGCTGAATCAGAGTCCCTCACCAAAATGTAGACGACCATTTCTTTTTAATGGACTGATTGTCTTGGTCATCTGAAGTGGTCTACCACAGCTGGCTGGGCAGTGGCTCAGGTAACATGGAGAGGACACTGGCCATCCAGTCTTCTGAACAGTTCCAGAGCTAAAAGTTTTCAGGACTGCAAGAGTAGATCTCATAAGGAATCTCTCCTCCCTCTCCATCTTTTGTCCTCAATCATTTTCTTTCCCATATACTTCACCCCCAGCTTCAAAACTCAGCCCAACAAATGTGTCTGCAGAGGGTACTGGTAAAAGACAGGTTCCTCTTTCTCTGTTCCTGGCTGCACTGAAACAACTTCTGGCTCACCTGGATGGCTTCTCCTCTAGGCAAAAATGGATTAAGTTTCCAGGGCCATCACTGTGAAACTATTTGCTGTGATTAGACCTGCACAACAACATTATGGGAAGAAAGGCAAGCAGACAGGGGTATCTTGTGAGCTTGCTGATAGGTAAAAGCATGGTCAGATAGTTTTTTTGAACCACATGTTGTCTGCCTAATGCAGCCTCTGGTCCTTTCCTGAAAAGTGAGGGCTGGAAGAGTGCTGTACATTTTTGATAGCAGTAGGTCAGTTTGTCTGCACCTCTGGCCTCGTGAGAGGTTTCATTGGGCCTCCAGCACCTCCATATCCTTTCCAGTTCCTCCCTCCTTGTGCTGTTACCCATAGTAAGGTCCTTGAAGTCATCATCTGCAGCTCATTCTCAGGAGAGACCTGTATATGTTCCCTTGGTGGAAGCTGAGGAAAAAAGGAGTGCTTGGGTGGACCTTGTTGGAAGACTTTGTTCAAGGATTTCTCTATGGGTAGGATGTGTTTGCTGCAGAGGCAGCTGTTTTGCAGTAGGTGGTTTGAAATTCTGTCTGGAGCAACAGGAAAACAAGTGACAAGTTCATATCTTTCATTGCTTTTCCTCACCAATTTGCACTTCTATAGTAGATTTGGCAAGGCATCAGCTTCAGACTTGGCACTGGGAGGAACAATCTGAATTAATTTACCTTATCTCTGCTTTAAAAACTACAAGATCTATCCATTTATTGCCATCCTGGAAAGGACTGTGACATTTCTCTTACTGCTGAATACATTGTTCATGTTAAAAAGTGTCACTCATGTTGTTTTTTGACGTAGATGGATATAATCTACATCAAATCAAATACATTCCTTTCATTGATGTAATTAATGAACAGAAGGCATGGGCCAATTGTTAAATTGTTGAATACTGCAAATTAAGGCTTTCAAGAACAACAATGAATCCATGCCTATAATGGAAAGAGCAAAGACATGTCAATCTTGTTTTAGTTACCTGGTTATAGGATTCAAGATCCTTTACTGACAGTTTCAGAAAGAGTGTGACAGGGTAAGAATATAGGAATACCAGATCCAGTAGCTCGTACTGAACCAAACCCATATGAACTCTCTCATCAGACATGCTTCTTATTTTCTTACATAAATTGTTTTCCTATTATGAAAACCAGTCCTTTTTGTGAAACTAAGCATTTCAACAGGGTACATCTCTCCCTGAAGACTTTTCCTGTAGATTTTTCATGGGAAACTGACCAAATAATCCAACTCTGAGGTTATTTTCTTTTAAATCAAATTTATGGGCCTTGCTGAAAACCTTGTAAGTTTTATTTCTTCATCTAAAACCTGAGAAACATGTTAAAAAGAGGTCAAGGATAATGACAACTTTTAGCAGCAAAAAGCAACATTTTAACAACATTTCTTCCTGAACAGCTGGGCTAATTATTCATTAAAATAGTGTTAAAAGCCTTGAAGAGGAACAAAACCTCCATGCATCATCTCCATCTGTCCTGGGAGATGGGCAAGGAAACCACCAGGAGCTCATGGAGCAGGGACTGTACTGGACAGGGAGCAGGTTCTTGGCTGCTCTTTGTATCTTCCACAGAAGGCACTGAAGGTCATCATCATACCCACTCCTCAAGGCTTGGTTTTCATTAAGTGCATGGGTTTGGGTTTGCTATCTCTGGCTCTACACACAGGCTCTTCCTGACCCCTGCACCGAGACATTTCTGCAAAGAAAAATCCAGAAAAATATTTTGAAAAGGACCTTCCCCTTTTAGATGTTGAAGACAAAGCTCCATTTGGACCCGTGACCATCTTTAAATAGAGTTGTGTCAAAAGATGAGTCCATCCATTTATCAAACAAAACAACCTGATCTCTCTGTCATCCAAGTCTTACAACTAAAGCTCTGCAAGTATTGGATGTGGCTGGCTGAGCCAGTGTTCTGGATGTCCTCACTGCTACCATGACATTTTGAGGTTATCTGTGAGGAGGTGAGAACGTTGGATGCAGATGGATGCACTCAGGCACAGTCATTCCCACTGCTGCAAACACCACAGGCCAGGCCCCCTGCTTCCACCACAATTCCTCCATGGGACTCATAGGGATGGAAAGGGTAAAAGGCTGTAGCAAGCCAGGCATGGAGGCCAGCTGTCCCATGCACAAGTCTCCAGTGCCTTAACCTCCAGACCACAGTGCTCAGCGTCTTCTGAAAAAGGGCAAGGCTGTACAGCAGAACTGTGGAACTGGAAGGCTTGTGGGCTGAAATGAGTCCAAAAGACATATTAACAGGCATGAGAGGCCTGTGATGAAATAGCTAAGGTATTAATGCAGCCAGAGGCTGGTAATGAATACAAAAAATGCCCACATTTACCCAAGAGGTCCCAAAGGTCTTTTGTCCAGAACATTGTGATCCTTAGAGAAATCTCTTAAGAAAGTTAAACCACAGGGTTAGGAGTCCAGGACAAAATCTGGGCTACTGTGGTCTCTCAGCTGTTCTGACCTCTTGTCTGATGAGACCTTATTTGCAGTTTTGTGCCTTTTAAAGAGCAGGGGTGTCATCCTCTGGGACTTGCCCCCTATCAGGTGAGGGTGGCCTCCTGCCCCTATGAATGGTGTGAGTCTCCCACTGTGCCCTGTGGCTGTACTGCAGATTGCAAAGCTTAGTTTGTGTATTTTCAGATGAGATTCTGTCTCCTGGTGACAGTGGAAATCCTGAATGCTCAGATACTACCCATGATATACAAAATGCTCTTCTGATATTTAGCTCTCCATCTCTCAGCTGCTGAAGGAAACCTTGAGGTGCGGAGCACAGGCCAGTGCTGGATAAAATGCCACCATTACAATCTGATCTTCACTTCTTCTCCTCGTTTCCTCAGCCTATTCCTTTTTTAATGCATGGAGAACCTGGAAATGGTCTCTTGGTGCTGAGCAGAGCTGGGTTGCAAGGAGAAAATGGGACCTGGATGCTGATGAAAGCAGAGAGTTGGATGGCTGAACATCCCTGGTGCTGGATAAAGTGCAAACATCACAGAAATGAGGAAACAAAAGCAGGTTTGATGGATCTTCCTCTAAAGTCAATTCCAAACCAGTGCCCATCTGACCAGCTTTTTGGAGTGGCTGAACCCACTTTTTAGTTTTCATGCACTGAAGTCAGGCACTTTTTTGACCATTCCAAAAATGTGGCAGGCCTTGACTGTCCCCAAGGCTGTACCCACACTGCCCACCCTATGTCTGTGTGTCCTTTAGCCTCTCCATCCTTCAGAATTTTTTCTTCTGTTGTACGTATGGTTTCCCATTCAGAGTGCCCCAATGAGGAAGGGCTGCTGAGTAGACACCTTGTTGTATGGCACTGACATGTCCCTTGGCATGTCCCTTGGCATGAAAACACCACCAATACTGTGATTACTTTGTGCACCTGATGTGATGTGAGAGTCAGTACAGCCATTCTTTGCTTTGACCATTAACAAGGCCTGATTCGAGTCCAAAACAAGCTTTCTTGAAACAAAATAGTCATTTTCCAGCCTTCCTGTAGAAGCCAAAAGTATTTTAAGTTGGACTGGACTGGCCTAAACACAGGGTGGGGAGGGAATCAGTAGGTTTGGGACATTTTAATAATGAAGAGAAGAATGTGAAAGGAAGGATTAAACACGGTGTTTTATGTGTATTTATTGAGTCAATTTATAAGGTGCCTTTTGCAAAATATCTTGAGCACTGCGTGGAAAACCACAATGCAAAATATTTGAAAAATCTGAACACGAAGCCAGCGCGTCCCAGCATACAGCCAGGAAACAGAGGAGAAGCTGGCACTGGGAGCAGTTCTCTAATCACCAGGCCCCAGCAAAAGGAGATCTGTGTCTGCAGGACAAGGTGAGCCATCACAGGAAGGATCTGTTCTCTGTGCTCCAGACAGCCCCAGGTGGGTCTCTGTGGGCAGCCTGGAGGGCAAATGGCTCAGCCCATCAGATCTCCTCCAAAGAGAGACCTGGGCTGACAGATCTCAGTGGAGATAGGGTGACCCTGGCTGATCTGGGAGGCTTGAAGGTGACCCATTGCAAGCCCAACACATAGGACCAGGACTGCCTGGATGGGAGCACTTTGGGGAATGCAACCACTGCTCCATCTGTACAGCAAAATCCTCAGGACTGCTGCCCCCAGACTGTTTTCAGGGAGAGGCCAATTAGAAGCCCATTTCACCTGTCCAAGGCAAGAGCACAGATGTTTGTGGTTTCTGTTACCGGATTTTCTCTCTTGGAACTGAAGCATGAGTCTTTGGCACGCTGCTGTGCTGATAGCTTTTTCCTGTGAGATGGCCAGAGCTGCCCCTCCAGCTGTGGGGCTCTGCTAAACCCTGTGGAGGGGCTGCCAAGTGCTCCCCAAAATCTTTGTGAAGTCCATGAGACTCCTGTGTGGTGAGGAACAGTATAAAGAATGCACTTAACAAGAGCACTTTGAAGTCATGGGTACTGGAAAAATATTCTGTGGGGGATTTAACTGAATTAAAGAACAGGTAATGACCTCAAGGCAAAATTGCCACACCTCTACTATATAAATTCTTCAATCATTTTTAAGGGTGGCAAGGAACTAAAAATGGGTAGAGTAGAAAAATGACCATGCTGATTGCTTTGAGCCATACAAAATACATTTTTTAGCATCTGCAGCACAGTTAATTTCCTTATACAGTACTTTTCCTGAAAATAATTTGCCATAATGAAAATGAAGGAGTACCATGCCCATGGGACAGAGGTTAATCTGCAGTACACAAGGACATATCTTCAGGGGAAGAAGCCTACCTACAAGAGGAGGCTTCAATGCAGGAAGTACTGCCCACCAAATTGCTGAGTTGTCAGCATATTTGAAGAGATAACTTTGTTTTGCAAATCTAACCTGTGCAGTTTCTGCTGTGGCCGAGGCTGGGAGAGATGAGTGAGATAACAAACATTGTGAGTGGGGTGGCCTTCATCACTTCCTTCCCTACAGTCAACCACTTGCCTCTTCCAATAAGAAGAGTGGAATACTTAAATAAAACTAAAACAAAACAAGAAAACCAGCTCATAAAACTTCATCTGTTGGCAGTGAGCCCCAAGACAGGACTTCATTGCGGTTTTAGCTCACCTGACTGAAGGTCAATCCACAAAGTAGCCCTTTGGTTCGCTGGGACATTTACTACATATATTAAGGCTTTGGGCAATCTGTGCTGGGAAAGGGGTTTTGGACAGGTGTCCCTTGAGAGTGGTCCTGGGTCTTTCAATTATGAGCTGCTTGTCCACCTGTCTGTCCCAGTGTTGGAAGAGAGGTGACAACAAGAACTATGAAAGCCAAGCCTTTCATTTACATCCTGAATGAATGAGAAGCATGGACTGATGCACCTGCATCTTGGTGTGAGAAGGGCAGCTTCACCTGGCTTTCTGTCACATGGTTTTCAGGTATTATCTGGACATTGCCCTTACCTGGAGGATTTTACCAGCTAGGAGCAGAACTGATTTACAGCCTGACATTTTTCAGAAACAAGGCTGTGCCTTAAGCAGAGAGGTGAAAGTATGGATGATGTTAGAATGGGGGCTGATACTTGGAAGTGCTGCAAAGCATTGCTGGAAGAGCTGGTTTGCATGCAGGAGGATTTGACCTTGAACTTTCTCCTGCAGTTCAGGCCAACACCCTCTACCCCCTACGCCTGAAAAATGTTCCTCCCCCTTTCTTTAAAAATATATTTGTTATGTCTAATTTTTCTGGCCAGAGCACTGGTACAGACTTGTACCCACAGAGCTATGTGGGTCAGGGGTGGGAGGTGATGTGACATGGGAGTGACTTTAGCTAAGCTTGCTGGAGTCCCCAGTGCAGTTACACCAGCACAACTGTTCTCCTCTGGGGACAGTTTACTGTCATCCCAGGGGATGGTGGCTTTATCGTCCCAGCGTGAAGTCTTCCTGGGCTCACACTCAGCTGTGGCTACCACAAGCTCACTGTGACATTCATGCTGCCAGTTCCAGAGTGGGTTTGAAAGCAGACACCCAAAGCTCTGACCTGCTCATGTTCAAGGGACCTGCCAAAGGGCTCTGGGTGTCTTGCACCAGTGTCTCTGGTAACCCAGAGCACGTGAGTTTGGATCTTGGCTGCTGAGCTCCAGACTTTATGTGGGACATGTGTGGGACAGGTGTGAGTAATGTGGCCAGCGGAGGAGTCCCTTTCTGAGGACAAGCTCAGGTTAGAAGACTCATGTCCCCTGTGATCCCATAAGTTAGGCACAGAACAGGACATGGACTGAAGCAGTGACACAACAGGTTTGTGTGCTCCAGCCATGGAGTTGCAGCCAGACTGCCTGGTCCCCAGCCAGAGCACTGCAGCACCCAGGCCCAGCTCCAGAGCACTTCTTCTTGGGATCACACACAACTTCCTCCACCCCAGCTGCTGGGCACAGTGGAGGCCACTGCCATGCTGCCAGGTGTGTGGGTGAGTCACAACTGCCCCCATCCCCAAGTCAGTCTAGACACAGGGCAGTCCAGCTGCCTGCAAACCCCCATCCCATCACCTTCCCAGCCAGTGCTCTCCTGGCTGGCTCGGGTAATTTGGAAGGACGCCAGCAGAGGATTTGGCAGGCTGATCTCTCACAGTTCTTCCCAGTTCAGACCAATGTGGTGAACTGGTTTACCAAACATTTCATATTGTTCACTGTGCTTTTGCCCTTCTTTGAGTAATGACTATGTTTATTGGCACGATGTCAACATTCATGAAGTGACACCCCTTGTCTTCATGAGAGAGGTTACTGTCATGCTGGAGTGGAAGCATCTACTTGGCTTTTGTGGGAGAAAAGTGGGTATAGAGGGCAACGTGGTGACTTTACAAGCAGCAGTGTTGAGTATAGGAAGCCACATGGCTGAGTCCCATCTCTACCACACCAGAGCGGGTTTTCCAGTGAATTTCCAGCAGTGGGGGATCTTCAAGGTGTCCTAAGAAAGACTGTACCTGCCTGGGAGGATGCAGACAATATCTCAGTGGCATGTGGGTCATGCTGAGCTTGCTATCAAACCTCTCCAGGTGCTTATCACTGGCATTGATTTTTTTTGATGCAAATAGTTTGTGTAGAGAGGCTGACATTTTCCCACAGACCATGACTTAAACCTTGTGGGAGCTCATGTGCAGGCTGCTGGTGGTGTGGGTATACAGGAATCCTGGCTGGCTTACATGCAGCTACCTGCCCTGACCTGTCCCGTGAAATTAAGAGATGCAAAAGCTATTTCCTAGGAGATCTTTTGTGTTCATGCTTTGCTGGGTCAGGCTGGCCCACAAAAGCCATTGGCCTGAGGTTGTTTCCGTATTGGCTCAGTGCCTGGAGGAGTTTGAAAGCTGGACACCTTTTTATAACACCAGCTGTGCCCCCGCCTCCTCTCTATGGGGCAGGGTAGTTGTGCTTGGACAGAAGGATGGCTGTATCCTCCTGACAGCCTCTTCTAGGCACATTGATGCAGCACTAGAAAGCAGTAGCAATGTCCTTCAGGGAGACAGATACACAAATCTTGAGAACCTGAGCTAGAAAAATCTTGTTTATTGAGACATTGGGCAATTCAAAGAAACACAAGTGGCAAGAGTTATAGAGTTATATCCTTCTGTGATGTTTCTTTTTTTTTTTCCTTTTTTTTTTTTTTTTTTAGCTTGCCCTCCATCACTTTCTGTATCCATTGCAGTTTCTAGCTCTGTGTTCAAATTTTTCCTGCCCACTCCCCTTGCATTCCCAGTGCATGCAACTCTGCAGAAACGCAGCGCTGGACTGTAAGGAGCTGACTTTACCCAGGAGCTCCTGGTATCCGGCAGAGGGCAAGCGAGCTAAGACAGCGATCCTGTCCCTGCAGTCCCTCCTGCAATGATCACTGCTCAGGGAAGGTCTTTTGGGATTGTTCTGGGATCTCAGCAGACAAGATCACATTATCCAACCCTTTTTTCCCCTCTTCACCTGCCTGCATCTTTCCATTTCTCCTGGCCAGTAACACCATATTTTATTTTTTTCTACATTCATGTCCTGATTGCTACTGGCATGATCTTCTATTCAAAACTTCTAGCTATTTTTCAGTCTGACTAGATACAGGAAGTATTTTTTTAATGCTTTTTGTTTCCTGTGTTTATTTCCTGCAATTCTGGAAGACATCTTCCTCTTTTTTGGGTTCGTTTTGGATCACAGGCCCTGGGGTCTTGAAAGCTGATTCCCCAGAGAAGCTGTTGTTTCTGCAGCCTGCTAAAAGCAAGGAGCAGTTCTGTCCAACGTGTGCACAAACATTACTCAAATGGCTCCTGCTGCTCCTTTACAGCAATAGTACATCCAGACATTCACATTATTACCTGTTACTGTTCCAGCTGGCAGCTTCACAGTCCCATGTGCTGCAGGACAGAATCTTTCTAATCAAGTCCCCTCCTTTCTGGGAATGTGCACTGTTCACCCCTACACCTGGCTGAGAATAACATTTAAGATTTAATCAGCGAAGTAAAAAATAAACAAAGCAAGTTTGAAGAGAAGCAGATATTCCTGTCCTTTATTTTGGGATGCTCTCTCTTTGTTCTCAGCACAAGTTAGTGTGTGTGTGCATCATCAAAGGGAATTAAAATGTGGTTCAACTCTCAAAAGACACTGCGGGAAACCAACACCAGTTGCTGTGCCTTTGCTTCCTGTAAAAGGTCAGCACTGGACTGTACTTGCTGGGAGAGTTAAAAATGCTGAAGGAAATCATATACTCATTTCTCTTTGAATGCTTGTAGTGCACAGGCTCCTTATTCTCTTAGGTTCTTCTGGGAAATCCCAGTAACAAAGGTAAGTAGGCTTTACTCCATCTCACAGCTGTTCTGGTAGGTAAAAGAGTGAGCAACTGGTTTATTGCCTTAGACAAGGGTGTGTTTGCTCCTGACTGCTCCCTGTTCCACCCTGCAGCCACACCAGCAGCATCCACTGGGACAGAGTGACAGAAGGGAGAGCTGGATGCTGTAGAAGGATGGATCCAACATGGATGCAGAAAATGGATCAGGTTCTGATCTGGAGGATATCCCAAGAGCCAGGGTATTGCACAGGGCTTGCAGGGAGGTAGATTTGGACCCTCTGTTTTAGAGGTTGTGGGTGAGGGAGGAGAACCTGTGCTTGCAGAAGGCTCATTAGAAAACAGCTCTCTCTGGTGGGGTGGGTTTCATCTGGAATCTGTGAGAGACAATAAACAGGATGTCCCACAATGACATTTTTATAGAGCTGCTTTGCAGAGTGGGGCTGTGCTTAAAATCCAAATTTAGTTTATTTGAGTGGGAGCGTCCTCAGCTTTAATGTCTGCTTGCTTTCAAAGCAATGTGATAGAGCTTGGCTCATGCAGCTCTGATGTCCAGGCAAACTCATGATCTGGATGCCTCCTGCTATCTTTCTAAAAGGCCCCTGCCCTTCCCTTGAGCTACACTGGTACTCATGGGATTTTAGCTGTAAGGATTTTGTGAAGGGTTAATTAGCAAGCTGTGCTCTGCAGCAGAGATGACTTCATTTTAAGGTTTAAGCATCTTTGTACATCAGGCCAGTAAAATATTCTTGGAAATAGACACAGAGCTATAAACCTAAAATCATGCTCTACTGCTGAGTGAGATACAAGGATCTTTAATAAAAGGTCTGGTTAATTACTAGCATGTGATGGCAAGTGATGAAGAGAGGCTATGGGCTGTGTTTGTTCAACGTGGAGAAGAGAGGGCAAGAGCCAATTCCTGTATTTGACTCTCCAAAGGGAGGGTTCAGAGAGGATGGAGAAGGTCTCTGCTCAGAGAGACACCACAAATGGACAAGAAACAACAGGGGCAAGTTGGTGTGAGGGAAATTCTGTCTCAATAAAAAGTAAATAATTTCAGAGGGAGAGTAGTTTATCCCAGAGTGGCTGTGCATCTCCATCCCTGGAGATACTGAAAACTGGATCAGAACACATGCTGAGCAACCTTTTCCAGTTCTGAAGGGGAACTCTGTAAGTCTCCAGCTGAATGCTCTGCTCTGCACACCCACTTTAGGTGGGGGATTCCTGGAGGCATTGGTTTGTGGGGTTACCAGGGGACCTTTTCCTGGGATGGAAGGAATATACAGCCTTGGGCAGTGGTGGCCCAACCTTCTTACTTTAGTTGTGCCTTTTCTTTGGCAGGGTGTCCACATCAGCAAGAAAGTGAAGAGTTTGTTAGTCCAGCTCCTCCTCTGTCACAGCGAGGGTCCAGAGAAGCAAGCCAGAAACCAGCAGTGATGCTTGGAGAGAATGCTGCAGAAGGGGTCTTGCTTGTGGGCTGCACATCAGTGCTTGTGTTCATAGGCTGGTACATATAAACATACTGAAGAAATGGAAAGACTCACTGCTGTAGGAGTGTCTCAGGCTGCCTGGCTGTCTCAGCAGGGCTGCACCAGTGCAGGAGGTCTCACTGTGCTACCCTGGGATGATATCATCCAGATCATCCCCTCCCACACCTGTTTTGACAGGCAGTGTGCTTTAAAGCACATGATTAAATACTGTGAGTTGAGGCCCCTGGTGCTTTTCTGCTGGCCCCTGGACACTTTTATACAGGGCTGGTTCCTCAGTCTTTCTCCTATGCTGTTGCTGAAGAGGGCAATGGTTCTGTCTGGAGGCTGAAGGGCAGAGTTGGTGTTGCTCCAAGGTCCCCTAAAAGTGATCTCTGCTACTGAGCAGGGTCAAAGGTGGGATAGAGCTTATCTAGGTCCTGGGGAGCTGTAGGATGAGGACCTGTTCCTGACAAGATGCTCTGTCCCCCTCGGCTCTTGGCTCCATCTTCCTCTGCCTTGGCTACATATCCAGAAATGAGTCAGACCAGGAGAGGTGTAGACCCAGGGCCAGGGAAATGGGACTGGAGAAATTCTTGTTTAAGAAGTTGGTAGGGGGTTAAAGGCACTGCAGTCCTGTGTGTTCCCTAGTCCTGGAGTAGCTCCTGTTCTTTAACAGCCAGGGGACTTTTAGTGCTGGGGTTTCCTTTGTGCTAGACATAAACGTCAGTGTACCTTCAAACACTTCTCTTGCCCTAGGAGAGCCCTGTGCTCTGAGTCAAGATCTGAATGGCCTGTCTTGCCCCAGCCAAAACACGACTGTTCCCTGTGTTTCTTCCAATACTTGTTTTATTTGTCCCATGAGACGAATAAAGTTACTTCCCCGAGGAGGCTTTGACATAGGCAGCTAGAGACCAGCAGCTGGAGGCCTTTCTTAGTATGTAGTCACACTACACTTTCCTTTCCTTCATCCTGTTCCATCCAAGCACTTTCTGTGGACTCATGTAAGCAATCCCTGCTCTCCCTGGGGCTGCAGCCCCTTTCCACTCCATTCCTGCATGCAATGTTGTTACTCAAAGCAGTATCCCAGCATGGTGCCTAGAAAAGAGCTGTTTTCCCTCCTGAGTAGGTTCTCCAAAGCTGTTATTACTTTTCCAACAGCAAATACAGAGCAAGTGGAAATGTTGGCTGATGCTGCTAACAAAATTCTTAAACATCTATGCGTGCTTTGAAATGTTTTCATCCCGCTGCCCTGCTCAAGGGGTACTAGGCACCAAGGGAAGCCTGTCAATGCAAATGTCAAAATGATCTTTGGGTTCTCATATCTGTCAGGGGGTACTGTTCATTTGCTATTCCAGGGGCTGGGAGGCTGTCCCAGCCCTCTCCAAGAAGCTGGACCCTTTAGCATCTGGACTCACTGAAACAAAAGGGATTTTTAATCTAACTTTTATCTTGGGATCTAAATCCCCATGGAAACCATGGTTCATATTGGAAGGCTCAGTAGGTGTATGGACTGTGGTGGCTCTTACACCCAGGCACGTGAGTTTTCAGGAGCATTCCTGCTACTGAAGGGAAATCATGGTTGAGTGGTCTGGAGAGGGAAGGTCTCTGAGGCCAAAAGAACAGGCCCTCGAGTAAGAAGCTGTTAGTCACCAAATATAAACAGTACTAGTCTCCATTCCCTTTAAGTTACAGCTGGAATTTTGTGTTGTCTGTAAAGCCACTGAGAATTTAGGATCTTTGTAAACAAGTCACCTTCTGCTGATATCCTGAGAACTGCCACTGGGAAACTAATAAAGAAGCTGTGTACAGCACTAGGTCCTTTAGCCACCCAAGGTCCACTTCAAACAGGGATTTGTTTAAAGTAGGAATATCTCTGCAAAGATGCACTGCTACTTTGGCTCTTCCTTCCCCTCCCTCAGCTACGTCTCCTTATCAGGTCCTCTTCCAAGAGCAATTAGCCCTGGTACCTGCAGAAATCAAAGACTTTCTCCACATAAATACTCTCTGCTTTTGTTTTATCATCCTCATAGGCCAAGCCACTGTGCCTGAAATGCCTAGGTCAATACTGAACCTTTTTTCCTTCCTTACCTCCTCCTGGTCAGCTCCTTGGTTACAAACTGTTTTAAACACCTGCAACTAACGAAGGCATCTTTGAGGGCAGCTTAGGGGTGAGTGAAGAGTGACTGCTGGGGTGTCCAAGTGCACAAGCCTCTGCTCTGTATGGCACCTGCAGACCAGACAAACTTGTGACACCCTGCCTCTGTGCCCTGCAGCCCTGCTGGAGAGCAGTGGTGCCTGGGAGATGGGTAAGTACCGAGCACCTGGTCCTTTAGCATGAGAATCACCATTGCCTTCCAGCTAATAGGTGGTTTTAGCTCTGCTAATCTCTAATCAGTGCTGGAGAAACCCAAACAAACTAGCCTGGACCATTCCAAAGCATTCACAATTACTGGATCAGGCTCAAAGATAATGCATTTAGGGCTGCTCTAAAAACATTTCAGATAGGGTGAATGTAAATAAAGTGGCCTATAATTGACCCTTCTGCTGACATCTGAACTCTGCCTGTACTGATGCACCTGGGGAAAACAATGTGAGGATGGAGAGGGGTGCCTGAGGCATCAGGCAGGTCCAGACCTACCCCTGAGCATGACCTGTGGAGCAGCAGAGGTAAGGGTGTGGATCAGAGCTGCGGGAGCTTGTGGGGTGCCTGAGCCCCTTGCACAGGAGCCAACCAGGCTCCAGAGAACAAATGCTGATGGAAGTGTGAAACATGCTGATGAGTTTCGGGCAGGGGGGGTGGAAGTACAAGAGGCTGATGTGCAACCACAGGTGTGACCCTGACAGTGCAGGTAAGGTATGCAGTGAACGTCTGGGCACCTAACCCTGATGAGGAAGAAGACATGATGCTGGGAACTCATTTCTGGGCTGTTTATTTCCTTGAAAGCTTGCTGTTTACAGTGTGATTGCCTTGGGGAGCAGCTGTGGGCAGGATGGAACAAGAGGATCCTGCCAGTGTCTCCCTCCTCCCTGCAGGGCTCTGCTGAGCTCACTCCCACCACCCCAATTCAATGAGCAAAGCTACTGAACTGGGGTGCCTGAAGGCAGGTTAAGTTTCATGCATCAAGACAACATGGGGCTGGAGCACTGGGACCTACAGTCCTGGGGAGTGAGGAGGGAGGGACAGAGAGCCAGTTCCCTGGCTGGATTCAATAGCCTGGATTTTAAGGCTTAGTGTCCCTTTTGAGGGGCAGTAAAGGTCCCCCCCTGCAGGGGTAGAGGGCAGGGCAGAGCTCCTTCCACCCCTGCTACCAACTCTGGCCTTGGTCATGTTCCTTTGACACCCCCTGGGAAGGGATGGGGATGAAGGAGGAAAGACCCCCTGTCATCCCACTCTGATGTGCTTCACTGTGAGCCAGAGGCAATTCCTACCTCCCAGTACCTTTTTCTCATGGCTGAACTTCGCTGAATCTCCAGGGAGAAAGCAAAATTCTTGTATGGCTTTGTCCTTTGTCAAGGATGAATTAGGAAAAATAAACTCACAAACAGAAAGTGGAGGCCCAAATACATCAATCCTAACCTTCCTCCTCACAGCCTCCCCTTCATCACCTGGCCCTCACCATGTCTGGGACTCCAGCACCCACCATAAAGCACTTTGTATCAGTCTACTGAAAAGGAGGACTTTAAAAATAATTAAAACACTGTTTTAATCTTCTTGACTTTTTTTTTTTCTCCCCCCCCCTCCCCCATGCTCTATTACCCATGAAGAAAAAACGAGGGAAAGAAAAAGGCAGAAGGGCACTTTGTTTTCTCCCCCTACACACTAGGAGCTGTAAAATACTTCTTAATCATTGGGAGCAAGAGGATCTCCGTGCTGGGCCTCCACTTTTTGTTTGTGAGTTTATTTTTCCTAATTCATCCTTGACAAAGGACAGAGCCATAAAAGAATCAACCAGCACGTCTGTGGGAAAAAACTGCCCTGAAAAGGGTCGGAGGAATACTGTAGCATTTCCAAACAATTCCAAGGGCTAAAGCCTGTGTGAGATGCAGCTTCAGCTATAACTTGCCTTTCTAGGAACAAGCGTACATCTGTTTGGCAATGCCATATTTTGTAGGGTAAAATAAACCCTTGAGAACAAACAGGCCATCTTATCCAGAGGGGTAAATGCCTGGGAACAGAGCTCACTTGTTAATCCTAAAACTGTCAGCAAAGACCCACTGGAGAAATTATAGCTGGCCACGGGCACTCAAGCTGTTTCCCTCTGCCTCCCTGCCTCCCCCCATCCCCACAACAGCTGTAAAATCCTCTTTATTGTTCTGCTGGAGTTGGAGAGCAGCACAGAGAGGTCTCCCAGCCCAGGGCTGCAGCAGCAGGGGCAGGGGGAACATCTGATCCATTGTATCTGCACCGGTGTTATTGCTTCAGTGGCAGACAAAGAAAATGACGGCGATAAAAGAGGGAGAACAGCCCGAGCACCTACTAAAGAGGCATATGAGCAGGAAATCCTGGCTCGTTCCCACATCTGAGCTGCGTACGGTTTCTTTCCCTACAGGATCATTATGTTTAATGTCCTTCTGCAATTCAGGCAGCTGAGCCAGTGGAACCCCTTCCCTCCCCCTCCTCTCTACCTTCCCTTCTCTCATCGGATTTCGAGCCCTCCCTGTGGAAAAATGATTTGTGCACAAGCAGCCTACACAGCGGTGCTTAGAAGGAATTTGCCCCTGCCAGGAGTTATTAATGGCACCCCAGTAAATGCCCCCAGCAAAATGGGCCGCTGCAAGCATCAAGTGCCTGTTGAAAAATCGGGTTTAAATCGTCCCTTGGGCAATGACCTATTGGCCACTTGAAAAACGCAGGATTGGTTTGCTGTATAATTAAGTTCAGGCCATCTCTTGTGCTTACACATGCAGAAACCCAGATGTCAGTTTGGTGTGAGTCAAAGTTCTGGGCTCTTTTAAAGCACCAGAAGACAGACTGTGAGGGCATAAGATTTGCCACTGGAAGAAAACCTACTTTGAATACTCGGAATATTTAACTGACTGCAACAGATAATTAGCCAAACCCTCTTATGCCTCCAAATATAGATTCATTAGTCATATGAAAATATCTCATTGGAACCAAATGTGAGTCATTAGTGAAGTCAACAGCAGATCATAAAAAAGGTACCGAGAGCCTCACTCCCGCTATCCCTGAGAAGTTGTAAGTGTGCAATGAAAATAATTCGCTCCATTTTCTACTGAACATCTGCTGGGAAATCTGTTTAAAAGGGAGGCTTTTGAAGGGCTGCTGATATGCAGGGCTGTGCATCCCATTTTCCCACTTTGAGATTTGTGGGAGTAACAACTGCAAATCCTGTGCTGGGCTTTTTTACTGCATTTATTTTTCTTTTTGGCTTCTGGAAGAGACTTTGTCAAGTCACCCAGGCTAAAATTTGGGCTCTGTAATATAAAAACACATTTTGTAACATGAAGTAGAATAAAAATCTCTCCATTATTTGCTTGTAAATTTCAGGGGAACATATTTGTTGGCTTGGAATTTCAGAATCCCCTGCACTCAGTGCAATGAGTGCTGCTGCCACAGGTACCCTCAAAACCAACTGGATACTTTCCAAAGTGAAATGGGTCTGGTTAAAACCAGTGTCCAGGTTAAGCAAGGTGCAAACAAGCAATGGTGTGTTTTAAAAACTAAAGCAAGTGGGTAGTTCCTCTACAGCAAGGTATTCTGCAGCATGATAGGCAGAAAGAGAAAGGGACTATGCTTGATTAAACTCTTGTAAAACCTGAGTTATCGTTTGGGAAGACCCAGGGACTGGGATGGGACTGCATACTCAGTCCCAGGACATATCACAGATTTCCCAGAGCATGCTGAACGCTGCAGTCCACCAACCCAACCCTGCAGTCATCAATCTCACAAACAAACATGTTGTTGTATAACTCCAGAGCCGTGAGTAATCCTGTGCCAAAAGTTGTGTCGCGCGAGTTGTCAACAGCAGCATTCTGCGTTTTTCTTAATTTGAAAAAAAACTAAAACCAGGACAACAAAAAATGACACCAGCAAATTTTAAATGCTCCAAAGCTGTCCTTTTTCTTGTGGCTGAGGGAACTCAGGCTGCCTCAGTGTCTGACTTTAACCATACACCCCACAAAGATATTAACTGAGTTTTCCAGCTTCATTAGCTCAGTTGCATTCCCTTGACTTTGTTGTTACTATTTTTTTATTAAGGAAAATAAGTTGCCTCTGTGTAATACCCCTTGTAGTTAAAATCCTCTGTGTAGCCTGTGACAGTCGGGCAGCAGGAAAAGGAGTGTGATAGGGCTTGAAACGGGCATTTCATACCAAAACCGCAAAGCCCAGAGACCTCTGTCTCTGTGTCTCTGGTTTTACCTCACTTTTGGTCATCCTCGTGAGGCAGTGCCACAAGGATGGTGCTGAGTTAGCTGCAGGCAGCTTTGTTCAGGGGGCAAAATACTCTGTGGGCAGCCAGGCTGGAGATATGGGGTATCCCTATGGGCATGGAGCCCCAGATCTCCAACAGGTCTCACCTAGCTGCAGGGTCCTGTTCCCATGGAGGCATGGTGGCTCCCAAGACCAACATCTGGTGAACAACTGAGTGTTGGGACTGTCCCTGGGTCCAGGTGTTGGCCCCCATGCCCATGGTGGCACCTGGACTGAAGTGTGGCTGCTTGTGCCAGGCCTGGCCAATTTTTGGCAGTGGGGTGAGAGTGGGCCCTTGCTAAGTCCCCAGCTCCCCTCGTTTTTGGGGGTGTGGAGATCACCCAGTTCCCCCTCTCTCAGCAATGGGTGTTGCTGTGAGGCACGACCCCAACCCTCTGGTGGAGTGGGGTCTCCATCCCTCCCTGTTCAAGGTGCCTCTGTGAGGCGGGTCTTGCCTCCCTTTGTGTTTGTCTCCGCCGTATTCGGCGGGGCACACCCCCATCCCCAGAGGGACACCTCGTCTCCCACTGCAGTAGGCCCTCGCCCCGTGTTGGTCAGACTCCACACCTCTTCTTTGGGTCACCTCCAACCTTGTGTGCGGCTGGCCCCAGCCCACTCCGGGTCTGATCCCCGCTCCCCACCGGGA
>JANPWX010000011.1:6003309-6083565 GCA_024734555.1 Trochalopteron elliotii
GAGCAAGTTTTTGCCTGCAAAAAGCAGGTGTTGAGGGTTTTTTGGTGTGGTTGGTTTTGTGGTGCCTTTTTTTTTTTTTAATGTGCTTAAAGGTATTTACCCTTTTTCCCCTTTCCAGCTTGAAAAGGCTCCTTTGGCTGATTCAAGACTGGAATGCAGAGCTCGTGCTATTCCTAAATTAAGAGGTTGGCAAGTTTTTTTGTCCCTGATGAGAGGCAGAAGGATTGCCCAAATGAAACAAGGAATAAAACTCTGCAAATTCTCCTGCTATGGCTCCAGCATTGTTTAGTCTTCCATTAAGGTCTTTAAAGCCAATCCTGAAATGGTTGTAGGCGGAAAGTAACATAAACCACCATGTAGCTAAGAAGCAGGGGATGTTGCTCATTGCACAAGAGGCTTTGGGTATTTTGGAGATGTTGGGAATGTTGGAACAAAATAGCAGCAGTCTGTGGAAATCAGTCTGAGAACTTCTACCCTCCCCGGGGAGGTGAGTTCATCAACCCCCATCAGTGGTGGGAGTGAGGTGGAGACTCAGCATCTACAGGGATCAGCGCCTTTTAGGTAGTTTGGTGCCTCTGGACCACTTTCCATTGCAGTTTGCTTCAGGTCATGGTGTAACAAATTCCCCTACTTGTGACTGGAGCCGCCTGACCTGGGGACAGGGTTGTTACTGTCTGTGCAGAGCTCACAGAGCTCATGCTGGTATTGTGTTTATTCTCTCAGCACCTCAGCAAGATTATCATGGTGTTTTGCAGATGGAATAAATGATGTGCCCAAGGTCCTCCAGGACACAGGGAGCAGAGTGAGGACTGTCTTTTCATTAGTCTGTGTCCTGGCAGAAAATGTCTCAGTCCCTGCAGCCACCTTCTATTCAAAACAGGCCTAAGGTGGCCATATGGGTCTGGTAGACACAGTGTGATCTGAGAGGCATTTTAGCTACCACTGGGATCTTTCAACCCCTCCAATCTCAGCCAGAGGGTGGGGAGCCTGCCTTCTGTTTAGCCATGATGAACTGGAATCAGGGGCTTGTGTGGTGTTGTCCAGCTCTCAGCTCCCATGTCCTTTGCCCTTCCTTCTGCTGGGTTCAGCTCTCACTTTATTCAGTCTGGTTCAGGAGATAATCCTGCTGCAAGACAGCCCTAGAAAACAAATGTCAGATCAATGACCTGAACTGGCTCAAGGTGCAGCAGGGTGCCCAGCAGGATGCCAAGTGCTGCTCCCAGGTGGGAACTTATGCTAAGAGGTGGAGCAGGGCAGATCTCAATGATGTCGATAAATGCCCTAGATTGTCTTGCCCAAACTATGAGAATAGCTGAAAAACATGTTTTCTCCTCATGGAGACAAGATCCTAGGAATAAAACTTGTTCCATTTTGAAAAAATGGTTCTTGAGCCACTGTTGAAAGTTGACCAGTTATGAGAATTTTTTTTCTCTTTGCCAGTTCAGTTCAATTGTGTTTGTGGTATTATTTTGTTGTTGGGATACTTGTACTAATTTAGTGGGATATATCTCATAACCCTAGCTATGTCTCACTGCTAGCTAATGAGTCCTGCTTTGGAATCTTACTTACTTATTAAAACTAATGTGTTTTTTCAGTCCATGCCAGTGCAAAGTAACCTTTCCAAAGGGAAAGAGAGATGTGCAAAGAATGTGGCTCCAAGCAAACTTGAACTTGGAGGGCTGGGGTTGCCTTACACACCTGACCAGGGTCTCCACTTTGAACTCCCATGACACAAAAACAGCGTCAAAATAGTTAACTGTTAAAAACACAGCTTGTTCTAGCATCCAAGTAAAATCCTTATTTGGGTAGCTCCAAATGCCACACATCCTTCCTTACAGGTCAGATGTCAAAACCTTCATTTCCCCTTGGCAGGCAGCTGCTAAAAGACAGTTTAATGTATTGCTTGAAAACACAGAAGACTCTGAGGTTGGAGGTAGCATAATGTAACTGGAATTTTAACAGCAACTTGAAAACCATGCCAGTAATGCTATGAATGCATTTTTCATCTCTACTGAATTGCCAGGAATACTTCTGCTTTTCTCCTGCTTTTATAAGGAAATGAAGCATCCTTCATGATCTGCATGTGCATGTGTGTATCTGTCCTTCTGCCCCCACAACTTCTGACCCTGTCAGTCAAGTTGGTGGGTCCAGTGCAGTAGTGGATTTCCTGAAAGTACTAAATGTGTTGCTAAAACGTGGGTGAGGAGTAGAGGAGAGCCAGGCTGTGAGTGTCCCCCTCATCCTGTGCTGGAAGCACATGAGCAAGAGGGAGGTTGGTTACGAGTGCAGCAACCAGGCTTTCAGCCTGGCTTATGTAAGCTTGGGCATTACCACATGCCAGGGAAGCTGACTACCAGACCCAAATGCACCAGGAGTGTGTTTATATGTCCATAGCCACTACAGCGGCTCTGCCCAGGATAAGCCGAATGTCTGCACAGCTCCTTGCCTTGGAAGAAGTTATTAAAAGCCAAATGCAATTAGTAACAGCTGTAGAGATGATAGGTGAATGAGAAAACCACACAGCTCATCTGTCCTCATTGCCTCTGGGCCTTTGCCAGTAGGTGAACCAGGTCTTCACGCTTGTCCGCGGCAGCCGTGTCTGGTCAAGAGGTAACCTGGTCATCTTTTAAGTATTGAGACAGTAAATAACACCTTTATGAAGTAGCTTCTTGAAAATAATGCTACCCCCTGCCACAGTCCCACCGGATTTTGCCGTGATGAGAGTGCTGCTGGTGTGAAAATGGTGGTTTGGAAGGGAGAGAGAAGCCTGGGAAGATTTCAAGGCTCTGACCCAAAGCAGAAATGTGTTTTCATGCTGTCCCTTGGCAAATGATCTGTTTCCTTCTTGCCCTTTGCAGTTGTTTCCTTTCCTCTGGATTTCAGGCTTATAGTCACAGAGTATGGTATTTGTCAAGGGAGCACCAAGAAGCCCCATCTGTGAGAAAGTGCATGTCATTTGTTTTATCCACATCCAGGAATTGAGCTGAGATAAACAATTCAGGAGGCAAAACAGTGAAAACTGGAATGTGAGAGGTGTCTTTGTGTGTGGCTCTGTACATGACCTGGCTGCAGTATCATCTGGGTCTAATTTATCTGCCCAATGGGCAGCTGTTGCTGTTATCCACAAACACAACTGGATTTGTGAAGGCAGGGTTTCATCCCAGCAGCCAGCAGCATATTCCTGTACCTGTTTTTCCTGGTCATGTGTTCTGAGCTATGGATCTAGGAGAAGCAGTAGTTTCCTTGGTGGATTTTTTGCCTTTCTATTTGGATTGGACAATTCTAAGCTTTCTGAGCATGGTAACATCTGTCTTTCCTGCTGGGACTCCTTCAGGGAGGATCTTTGGCTCTAAGCAGACAGAGCAAGAGGAAGGCCAAGGTAGAATGTAAAAATGCTGTAATAAAACATTTTTGTTACAGAAGGAAAGGTGAGCTTGGTGGTGTACTGAGTTTTCAGGCATAAGAATTCCTGTTTTCATTCCTGGAATTGGGGTGAGATATGTAGCTGTGATCAAGTGTTTGCTTAGCAGACCCTTTCTGTATTAGAGAGATGCAAATCCATTGCAATTGCTTGCACTTCCACTATTGATTCCACCCATCTTCACCCCGGCTCTCCCTTGGGGAGGTGCTGCCTGTGGGAGTCAGTGCCCCTGTGATGGTGTCCTTTAGCAGCACATACTGAACACATTGTGCTTGGCTTTCCCACCCGTCCTCTCTGACTGTCTGCGTCTGCCAAAAGGGGCAGGTTTGTCCTGAGGCCTGCATTAGTGTCTTCCTGGGGAAGGGAGCTGTAGTACATGTGTGCACCAATGTGGTGCCTCGTGGGTGCTGAGTGTGCTGTGGGACTGGGAGGCTGACCATGGTGCATGGTCCTGCTGTGGACTTGTGAGAGAAGGAAAAATCCTTGTTAGTGGTTCTAACATACTATGAAGATTATTCTGCTGAGCTAATGTCATGGCAGCTGTGTGCCACTTTCTTTGCTGTGAACATTCTCATGCTCTGTCATACAGGTCTTGGTCTTTGTTTGGACCCGCAAGGCCATGATAAGAAGTTTACCCAACCGAATCTTCACTTTTCTGGAAGGATGAGTTTTCTGCCAATTTATCAGATTTCAAATCTAGTCTTATTATTCTTTCCACAAAGACAAACTACCTTCAGTAGACCAAGTCTGACTGAAACATCTCTGCCTACTTTCAGCAGGCACTGCCAGAAAGCTGGAAGGTGTTTCTCATTCACAGACTGGCCAAGCGTGACCTCATTAAACGTTGAGCTGACACCTAATTACAAGAACTCATGATGTGATGGCTATCCTAGGCAAAGGCTGAGGAGAAAAGGGTTAGTGCTCAGTTATCGGATCTTTGCTGCAGCCCAGCATTTGACAGCTCTTTGTAATTGCTTTATTGATTGATTTCTGCTCAGTGTTTTGCCAGACATGTCATTTAGTGAGATACCAGTGGGAACATGAAGTCTCTTGTTGGATCAGTTTATGGCAGAAATAAATTGTTTAAGAAAGGATCAGGAATTACTTGCCTTTGTTACGGACTGAAATACTAGGAGACATCAGGTCACTTTTATAAGCCTTGAACTGTCCTCTGACATTGCAGCTTTTATTCCGAAGAAAGCTGCACTGTGTCTCTTGGCTGGTAAGGGAACAAGTTCACTGCCTGGTGCTCTCTGTAGTCAAAGATCCCATTAATTCTGCCGGCTGCAAGGAACGATTTCTTGGTATTTCATTCTGGACTGTAATTGAGAGTGACACAAAGCACTGGTGGGAATTGGACTGTGTAGAAATCCCTGCTTTTTCTTGCAGTTTTCTGCAGATAAACCAGCTCAAGTGGGATGAGGGTATTTCTAATGCTCTTCCCTTGAAATCTATAATATTTGCAACACCCTACTGGCTAGAGGCAATTTTAGAGTGGTGTCTTTTTGCCTCCTTGCAGCTTGTCCTTGTGATGCGGGATGTCTACAGCACTGACAGAGTGCAGCGCACTCACTTGCATGACAACATGTGCAGGATTACATGTCCTGCAATAGTATGAAAATTCATAAAGCTTTGCCCAGTATTTTTGCTCCAGATTTTACAACAAGATTTCCCGGTATGATTTCCCGTTGCTGGTCAGACTTCAGCCAGAAGTCTGGTCTCAGCTCTCCTGGCTAGTTGTAGAAGACTTAAGTCCAAGCTGATGATTTTCTCTTGGCTTGGTGAGGAGATTGAAGTCTTCCTTCCCTTGTTTTCTCCTTGCTGTTTTCTAACTAGAAAAGGGTGAGCATCTGACAACCACTTCCTCAAGAGTGCTTGCTGTTCAGTCTGAGGTGACTGGTGAGTTGTTGAAAGTGTTTTTGTGGTTTTGGGTGTCCTTTAAGACCTTTCTGGTACTTTCGAAGATCAGGCATGTGCCCTTGGTGTGACCAGTAAGGAGTAGGGAGTGCCCTGTATTTAAGAATTCCCACATTTTGCTCCAGTGAAACTGGACAGAATCTGACATTTTTTTTTGTATGTGGAAAGTTGTGTTGGGTCATTTTCTGTTTGAGCCCAGGAGGTTTTGTCTGCAGTGCTCAGCACACCATTTGGCTGCAGACTGAGCCAGGGGAGAACACTCCTCTCCCATTGCTTCCAGGGGTCACCTCCCTCCGGCTCTTCAAAAACTAGCAGAAATGGGGAGAAAAACTCAGGTTTAGTGAAGAGGAGTGTCATGAAGAGGAGAAGCAGGATGAGTTGCTGGCATGAGGCTCCATCCTCATACTGTTGGAGCCCAGAGCTGGTGTTGGGGATCTTCCTCCTAGCCCTGACTGTGACTGTAGCTACCAAGGCTGTGGACAGTCCAGGACAGCTGGCTCAGAGGCTCCCCAGGGTGCCTGCTTTGTGTCCTCTGGGACCAGGCTGCTGGGAAGGTTTGGTGTGAAGGCTAGAGCCACCATGGTGTTTCTGTTCACAGTGAAGCTGACCCAACAGCCCTGGGACTTTCCGTGGCTGTTTTTACTTCCTCCCCGTCCTCCTTATTCACTCTGCAGTGCCTGTGCGAAAAATTCCAGCTGTATATCTGAATCATATCTTGCTACTTGGGGACACTGCTCAGGGGTGCTGCAATCCACCCTTCCCTCAGTAGCTGCTTTGCTATTCTAGCTTTGCAGATGAACCAGTGTGAGGAAAATGCTGAGTGATGGCACTATAACGAGTCTTAACACTGCTTTCTGAAGGTTGGAAGAACTGTTACAGGTTCTATCCAAGGCTCTGAAAAGGCATCTCTTAGTCCAGATGATCAAGGACAATATTCCTTTTCTGGAACCTTTTCTTTCTGCACTACTGGGCTCCAACAGTCATTCTTCTAGCATGGTATCCACCACTAACTAAGGGCCATGATTTTGATATGGTCTGTTATGTGTAGAAGGCCCTTTCTTTTTGTCTGAACTTCATCTGAGCTTGATAAATAGAATGACAGCGAAACCACTGCTGGACCATCTTGATCTGACTGTGATGTGAATGAACAAGTAAATAATCTGCCACGTTGGAAACTGGGATGAGGAGGCCTAGAGCAAGGGATGGGTGTGGTAGGGTGGGTGCCTCTTCTGAGGCACCCTACCATGAACAGCACTGCTTCCACAGCTTCTGCAGGGGTGGTTTGGTGGTTTGGGCAGGATTTTGTTCAGGCAGAAATCCAGGTTGTTACAGACCATTACAGAGATAATTTGGAGCAGAAGATCTGGTTTTCTAGTGGTGTTTAGGGAATATTGCCATTCCTGGGACAGGATGCTGGGTCAGCAGTACAGGTACTAATTAGAGGCTAACCCACCAATCCATCACTGAATTTAAAGAGCACTGTGGAACTGGGAGAAAAAAGCGAGACTCTGGCAAAATGGTGCCTTCTTACAGGTCAGCTCACTGTGGGAATTCTGAGTCATTTTGTTGTTGATTTTAGTAGCTAAAATCAGTGTATTCTCTCTGTTTTCTCCTTGCCAGACCCCATAGACCCTGTCACCCCAAGCTTTCAGATTCCATTAATTCTTGTGCATCATTGAGAGATTTTGGTTGATGAGATTCTTGCCTGGAATTTCTCTGCAGAGGAGCCCAGCTTCCCACTGCCTGCAGATGGGACCTGTAAAGCTCAATTTCCTCACACGCCCAGCTGGGTGCTGGGAATACAACTTCTGATGTCTTCAGGACAAACTTGGTACCCTGTTCCTTTCAGGGCACCTGTTGCTGAGAGCATGGCCAGGACTGGGCAGGTGGAAAGCAACTGGTCTACAGAGCTTTGAATAAAGCCAAAATGCCTGGTTTGGGCTGACTTTGGAGGTCTGGGAAGGTCTAGACCTCTCTGCACATAACTGAGGCATGGTTGGTCTGTGGGCATGGGGAGGAGTTTGGCATGGAGCCCTCTGAAGCAACTATCTTGTCTAGTAAAACTTGGGCTGTGGGAGTCGGTGTGAGGAAATAACAACATCCACTTTGGTTTCTGCAGGCTCTGTCCCAGGGGCTGGTTGGGTGTTGCAGAAGGCCACAGGAATCCTGCTTGTGACCACAGCCAGATTAATGGCCACTTGGGCAGCTTTTCAGAAGTGAGGAATCTGTCCACTTTCACAATAGTGGCAAGAAATTCCACATGAATTAATTAGTTTTATTACAGGACTTGTCCTTCCTGCTCCTCTAGGGCTGCCTGAAACACTGAACTCATTACATGAAGAAATGGAAATAGTACTAAAAATAAGAACTGGTATTCCAAGCCTTTGTGAGGAAACACACAGAATATACTCACATCCTCCACCAGATGTGCTCTTGGCCAGATGAGATCTAAACCCGAGTTTTAGATCAATTGCAGACACTTAAACACTCCAGCCTGCTCCACGACACAGTCTTCTCTCAGCCTCTTATTCCCTGCTCAGTTTAGACTGTTCATCTAGGCTTTGTAATTACTCCCACAATTTCAGTTTGATGAAGTGTTCAGATCTGACCCTTGGATGTTGCACAGTGAAGCTGCACACTTTCAGCCTCCTCTCCCCATTAGAATGGGTTTCCTACCTTGAAAGGACACTGTTGGCTTTTATGGTGGTGAAGTGCTTGGAAATATCCCTGTGAAAGGGTGCTGTGCACTTGAGTTATGGTGGCATGGGACTCTGAAAATGTTTGATTAAGTGTAGTCAGAGTAATGTTAGACTGAGTAAATATTTTGGGAGCCCAGAGCTGGTAACTTTCCTTTGCTTATGTTTGTGGGGGGTCAGCCTGCAGAAATTTACCACCACATGGCTTTTAAACAAATGCTGTCCGTGGACTCAGTGTGCTTTTATTTTAATCCCTTTTTAGAAGTGCTGATGATGTCTTGAGATTTGCCCTGCTGGTAAGGGCAGGTGTACTGCTTGCTGGTCATTCCAGTGTTTGCTTTATGAACATTGCTTCAGATACTTGTGGTTGGACTGGGGTTCTCATTTTGAATCTCACTCCTCCTTTCTGCTTAGCCCCACCTTTGTGACCCAGGCTTGACTTGGTTTTTTTTGGATGAAGTGAGTTCAATGTGAGAAAGCTGACCAGTGAGGTGATAAAATTCCTGCAGATCCCACAGCAGAGTGGTTTGGTTGCTGTTCAGCCCTCTTGAGAATTGTGACCCTCATCGTGGACAATGGCCAAATGAACTAACAAGGACTGAAACACGGAATTTTCAGCATTAACAAAATGTGGCCTGTACAAAGAGTAAAAAATGTAAATGCAGACATAGATTCTTCTAATCTCGGATGGCTGAAAAGCTTCTGTTGTTCTAGTAATACCTCTTGTCGATTTCAGTCGCTGCTTTCCTCCATTTTTCTGTTTATTTTTTTTATCATGCTGGTTTCAAGGATTTGTTACCTTACTCCTGGCCATTAGGCTGGTCCTGCACATGCTGAAACCGACCTTTGCAAATTCAGCCCACACTAAAAGTGCTTGGGCAGTGCAGATACAACGGGGCAGCAGGTGAATCTGGCCGAATGTGTGTCATGTTCATAATCTGGCCTTAGGTGGCAGCCAGCAGTGCACAAATTGGGAATTTATGAAAAGAGTACGGAGTGAGCCTTGCGAGGTGGGAACAGTGCTATGGAAACCCATCATGCTGCAGATACTGCTCAGCCCACGATTTCAGGGATTTCCAAAGCACAGCCTGGTCTGCTGGCTGCTCACAGATATCTTCTTTATTTGGTGAGCTGCCCTGACTTCCAACAGCAGGGCTTCAAGTGCTGGGAGAGGGAAACAAACCCACAGTGATGTCTGTGTTCATCAGTCCTGTGTCTTGAGGCTTCAGCTGTGGTGAGAAGAGAGGTGCCATCACTTGGGCTGTGCCCAGTGGAAGCACAGCCCTGCCCAGATCTGTTTTTATCCTTAGTTACGGGGTGTGCTGGGAGGGTTGAGCCTCCGGTTTGGCGTAGTCAGCTGTATCCTGTCCCCTGGAGCTGATCTGCCTTAGCAGAACTAAAATGTCTCAGCTGACCTAAAAAACTGCTTGTAATTGAAATGCAGTGGCCCCCATAAATATTTAACTGACTCTGTGTTTTGCTGTGCATTTTTTTCCGGTTCTTCTCTTTTGCTTTTCCCTGCCTGTGTGTGGATAGTCAACTGAATGCACATCCCCTCCATGGCATCCTGTGATGAAATGGCATTTTTAGCAGTTAAATTATGCATCTAGCTTGTCTTCCATCATCATCATCATGTTTGAGACTGATATCAAGCTCCGTGGTGAGTGGTGTGAATGCTCCTGTGGGAATGTTTACACCCCACTATGGGCTGCCCACTGCCATACAAACCACATCTTGACAAACCTGTGTGCAGCCTGCATTAAGATTTTACAACTCTGCTGCTGAAGCAGTGGACTCCCATCAGATGAGGGAAGTTACCAAAGTTTTGCCCAAGAAATAGCTGTGGATGGATGGGACTTCAAGTTGTGTGGCAGAAAGAGCCTGCAATGCAAGGCTGGCAGCAGCACACTGGGCTGAGCTTTGGAAATCCCTGAAATTGTGACCTGAGCTGGGCTGACTGCCTGACACCAGTACCTGGGGCTTGTGCAAGATGTGCAGCCTGCCCTGTGCTGGAGTAACCCCAGCTGGGCTGCTCTCCTTTCTCCAGTTGTGGAAGCATGCATGATGGCTGGAGGACACATAGCCACGGCCTGGTGGGGACTAGGACAGCACAGATCAGGCTGCTCCCGTGGTGGATATGTGGTTAGGCTGGGGGAGCTTCAAAGCCATCGGATGGGGTCACCCATCATCGCAGCTCAACCTGGAGCAAATGTGATTTCTCCATTGTGACAGTGGTCAGTGGCTGCATTTCAGATCTGGGGAGGTGGTGTTGTTTCCCCTCTGCTCTGAATGCAGCACAGAAGCCAATGCAAGGCTGTGCTGCCATCCTCTCCTGGTTGATGTCCTGGAGAGAGTGGAGTTCTGCTGTTCTCAGCTGGGGTCAGACCCTGAGCAGCCTTGGGCCAGAATTGCAGGTTTGCCCTTTTCCCAAACAGACAGATGCATCTGTTTAAGGCAGCCAAGGCACAGAGTGAGTGGGGCTGAATGTCCCCAAAACTGTCCCTGTTTCCCAAGGACCTGAAGCGGGGGCCACAGGAGTGGCATCAGACGCCAGAGTTTGAGTACACATATGTTGCAATTCTGCCTGGAGGGTGCTTCTGTCCAGGGGCTTTCCTGTGGAGAGACATAGCCGGGAAGCTGAAATAGCGAGTGACTAAATGTCACGGTTACATTCCTGCCATCTGAAAAGAATTCCCTATTTTCTTTTGGCTGCGAAAATTAACTTCCCTTTTCTCCTCCCCGAGCGGGTGAGCTGGCTCCCGGTGGCTGTGCCCTCGTGGCGGATGCACAGGACGGTCCAGGTCAGACTGAAAGGAAAACTCTCCTACTGGGGGCTTTTCACTGTTGTGCTCCTTTCTAAAGAAAATGTGCAGGGCTTTTCTTGGCCCTTGTGAAGGCCAAGATGCAGGTCTGTAGCTGGAATGGGATAAGATTGGCCTCATTTGGGAGCTCTTCTGGGTTTTGAGCTGCTTGCTTCCCTTCTGCATCCCGCTGAGCTGTGTGGGGTGGGGGCTGGTGGCTGGCATCCGGCTTTTTGTTATTCATGTAATTAATCTCATTCCTCCCTGACTGTGGTTCTGCAGCCCCCAGGCACAGACTGGCTGTTTGGCCTCTGCTGCACAGTAAAAGCTCCACCTGGGAATCAAGGAAACTGAGGCAGGTACAGCTGAGTGTGTTGTTCTTGGCCGTGCTTATCCTTTGGTCCTGGAAGATTCAGTAATGGGACTGTACCTTAGGACAGTAAGTTCCTTAGACTTAACAGCTTGTTCGTTGCTCTAGTGATTAGCACTACAAAAACGATGACGGTGCCACATGTTGCCTAGTTTGAAGATGCCAGGGTGGGAAGAACACTAAAAAGACTCCAATGCAAAATTCCCTGGGATTTTTAAAAAATTCTTTTAATACTCTTTGCAATAGCAGAAGTCTGGATTTTTGTGCGATGAGAGCCTGATGGGTAAGGAATGACTCAGAAGCTGCTCCACCTGGGACTAGTCAAGAGCTTGGTCCTTTGACTTGCAAAAGGCTTTTGTGGGCCCTCCGGGATCCCCTTAGCTGCAAGAAGAAAATATGCATCATTATACCCATGCTGACCATGTGCATTCAGAGCAGCATGCTTATCTCAGTCTCTCTTACCCTCTTCCTTTGCTGCTTTTTTTTTTTTTTTCTCTCTAGAACCCTGTACTTTTTTCCCACTGCATCTTTTTTTTTGGTCAAAAACTTTATTCTTTTCCTGCTATAAGATGCAGTGCTTTTTTACTCTTGTGTTCTTGCTGCGCTTCTACCAGCCTCATCTTCTCTCCCCATGCTTGGTCTCATATTTACTTTGCATATTTTCAGCAGGGTGCTAGCAGGATTCTTGTGACCTGTCTGGCTCAGTGAAGACCTGCTGAAACCTGCCATTCATTGATCCAGTGAGAAGAGCTGTCAAGGAGTGCTCATGCCACGTTGGGAGGGTCAGGGCAGAGCTCTGCACAAGCATGTCTGTGAGCTGTGGAGGTGACACTCTGGGTTTGGAGTATGATGGAATCCATGTGTTGGTTCCTGCTTGGGACTGATCCTTTTGGTTTGGCTGCCAAACCATTAAAAAAAAAAAAGGGGTAAAATGAAGGTTTTATTCTGGTAACTCTGGTAACTTCGAAATATTGACATTTCTGCTTGGGAGCACAGAAGAACCTCAAAAGAACCTCAAAACAAACTTGCAAAGATATTTAGGGAGACCAGCAGCTAAAGAAGTTCACCACTTGAGCATTTTTAAACAAAGAAAAGGGAATGAACATCCACACTCTTAAAAGCAGTGCCAAGGAACATGCCACCAGTGACTCAGGATGTGTGAAAAGTGACCCCTAACTCTTCCTGTGCCTGAGAGGTGAACCCAGGCTGTCTGGGCTCCCACATTGTACCACGTGGGTTTTGCAACACGCTGCCATCTCAGTTGGCATAAGCAGCTGGTGGTGTTTAGGGCAGAGCCTGGAGGAGCAGAGTGATCCCTCTGGGCTCGATGAACCTCCTGAGCAGCATCTGCAGGAGTAGAGTGGGATCTCTGGTTCAGTGGGTGCGGAAGACTTTAGTCCCAGATGGCCAGGCTCTTGGTGGCTTGTGTTGTCATTGCTCTTCCAGTTCTTGCTGAAATTGGGCCATAAACGTACCTCCTTGGTGGAGCTGCTGGCACACAGGCTCCCTCCACCCAGCTGGCCCCAGAACTGACCACAATCTGCTATTTCTTTTCCTTCTAAAAGGACCAAAAAGAAGCCTTGGGTTTGACCATAAGCCAGCCTTTTTGACTTGATTGCTGTTACTACTGTGATTAAACCCAAACAAAACCAAAGCCTGGAATGTTTTCTGTATGTCCAGTTTTAGTTCCTTTTTTTTCCAGGTCATCAGCCAAACCAAACACCCCCAAACAGACCCCAGGTGTTTGCACTGTCCTGCTTTTCATGAAAACGCACAGTTCCTTTATAAAAATGTGTGCAAGAATTTGGGGTTTTTCTACTTGCTCTCTTTCTTAAGGGCATTCTGAGAGAGATCCTCTCCTCTGTTACAGCTGTACTGAGATGTTTTCATCCTGGCACTCTCTCTCCAAGGGGGGGGCAAGGAGAAGCCATCAAGAAACTGTGGAAAGAGCAGTGTGACTGAGAACCAAAGTGGACTTCAGAGCAGAGTTCTCCCATGAAGTTTTCGTGGGGGTGGTGTCGACCCTCTGGATGGGTTAAATGTCTGCATCTATAGCCACCCCTTTTCTCCCTTCCTTCAAACTGAACAGGGCTTTCCTGAAAGCCCATCCCAAACCTGGGCTGGTGGCTTGTAAAGTGGTGCCAATCCAGTACCTAGAGTACACTTGGACCAGTGCCCATCCGCTTTCCGGGGCGGGGGGGGGGGGGGCAAGTCCACAAGGAAGGTTTTCCCAGGTTTCAGTGAGTCGAGTGACCATTACGGCATGTGGGCTGAGACATATGTGGACCTTTATGTCTTGGCTCTTTTTCTGCAATTACCTGAGGTGCTGTCTGTCATCTCAGCATGTAATTCCTCTCTGCTTTGCATCATAATCCCAGCCGGTGCAAATCGCTCTCCTCCTCCGCTGATATCCGTTCTCTGACTTAGCATTTCTGCTGTCGCTGAGTTCTGGCCTTCCCCCTTTGGGGGCTGGCACCCACCGAACCCAGCTGAGAATGTGGCCCTTTGTGCTGGAGCTGCTTGCAGGAGCTGGGGAGCTTTGCCTTCCCTGCTGCGAGCCTTTTTGGCTGGAGAACGTGTGCCCTTTCCTGGTGGGGAGGGATTTAGGGGTGAGGGGGAGGTGAGAGCGCTCCTTGTGCTGGAAGAAAAATGATGAATGACTCTCTTGTGCTTCTGAACAAAACCAGGAAATGGGGGGGGGGGGGAAGCAAAAAAAAGAGGAAATGAGAAACAGTAAAGAGGCCTCCCCCGCCTTCATATAAGCAATCACTCCACAGCATCTGGAGCCCAGTAAAAGGGCTGTTCCCAGGAGACCTCACACTTGCCAGCCACACAGATCTCCTTTATTGCAGACTCCTGGGGATTGCATCCCCACCCACCTCCCCTGTGCTGGCCCTGCACCCCAAACAGCCTAACAAGGGCAAACCAAAGCTCAGTTTCCGTGGCTATAAGCACCAGAGATGGTCGTGTGTGGCTCAGCTGGCAGGGCATGGCGTGGATCCATCCCTCGGATGTGGCTGGGATGCTCTTGAAGCAGTGGGAGCACCTGCACGCTGTTTGTGCTGGCATGCTGCCTGGCAGCACCAGGGCACAGACAATTGTGATACTCTTATCTGGTGTGAGATCTGCTGCAGTGGAGTCACCTCTCCTGCTCTCTCCCCCAAAATTGTTTTGGATGCATTAGGTGCAGTAGGGATGAGCAGAGTGGGTCACTGGCCACTGCAGTGTGTGGTTTTACACACCCTCCTTTGTTATTTATTAAAAAACATATCTGGTAGGAACCTCAATAGGTTAAGCTCTTACTTACTGTAACCTTGCTGGTGTTACTAGTTTAGCCATTGTGGTAGCGTCTTGTTGGCAATAGAAAAACTGTTCCTGAGCGCAGTTTAAAATCATAATGCAGGTTTCAGAAACAGAGACCCTGAGAGGAGAGTGGTTCCCACCCATTTTCAGATGGAGGTGATCACACACTGAGCATCTTTTATCATCCCAACCAAAACACTGGGTACTAATTTATTTGTAGTTCTTACTCTGTTGTCTTCATCAAGTCCCAATTGAATTTATATGTTAGGTGGGAGGGGATTTGGTTGTTAGTTTCTCCTTCCTGAGCTGAGAAGAGCTCTTCTCCTGGATGTAACTCAGCTGTTGTCCTCCAGTCTGGAGGTGGGGAGTGTTTCTGATGTGGCATTTGGGTCTTGCTTGGGAATTTTTGGCGTTCAGGACTCTGTAGCAGAATTTTTTGTCACATAGGTAATGCAGATACTGGGGAACCTTTGTGGTGATGGACGTTTTTGTTCTTTGTATCCAGAGATTATACTTCCACTCAGGCTTTAGCTCAGTGCTTGTTCACTTGCTTGTGTGACCCCATTTTCATTCGTACAAATCTGGAGGTTTGAGTGCATTATCTGACAAATACATTCTCTCTTTTTGTGGGTATGGGAAGAGACAGTTTTCTGTTGTGAAAAGTTAAATCACTACTTTGGATATTTGTAGCTGTTCTTGAAATCCCCTCTTATCCCCTTGTCAGCAGAAGGGAATCCTTATCCTGTTTCACAGATGCAGTGTCCTCGACATGTATCTCTGCTTGGCATGCTCCCAAAGGAGCTGCTTCTTGAAGGGCTGAGGAGAGGGATGGCCAGGCTCACACAGGTGCTCACGTGGAGGAAAGGCAGAAATTGCAGAGGAGTCACAGGCACCCCACTGTTTTGTGGAGTGACAGGAAATCAGGTTACATCCTTGCAAAGTGGTGTGATCAGGTTTTCCCTTGCTAGTTATTGGTGAGGTTGGTGGTGATGCTGTGGATTTGGGCTATTCCCCTGGGGGTAGCCTCCCTGTAAATTGGCTGGACTCAAGAGGAAAAGCAGTATTACTCTTGAGTTTAAAGCAGCCCCTGGGGTTACTCACCATCTAGAGGAGTTTGCTGAGAGGGACAGTACTGGAAAAATCCTCAGCTCTTCTTCCTAAAATCCACAGGGCAGTACCTTCCTGAACTTGCTCTACTTCACCCTTGTGCCCTGGGTTTTGAGTGCTTGAAGAGGCACGTGAGAAGCCAGGCAGGCCTCCACTCTTTGTGCTGCCTGAACCCTGGGGTTACCTTTGGCGTGACCCCTGAACTGCACAAATTTGGAGGCAGTGGTGAGAAGAGACACTGTAAGCCCTGCCTGCAAGGTCTGAGCTGTGCTGCTGTGGGCTTAGCTGGAGAGCAATGGTGTGTGTAGCAGGTAGCAAGGATAGATTTTGTGTTTGTGTTGCAGAATGGTCAGGGATTGGGCTGGGAGCTGGCTATTTTTTGTTTAGCAGTTATGTGACTAGTCCTTAAAAAGAGGGCAGCTTATGATTCACCCCATGCCCCCTTTTGCCTTTACATGAGCAATGCTTTTAAAGCAGGGTTCTTGATGGCTGGGGAGGGCAGTGTGCTGAGTCAGTAACTGTTGCTGCTTCTGGATGAGACCCTGGTCAGGGGAGTGAAGTTCTGGGGATGCCTCAAGCCATTGCAGCCTTCTCTGCTGGCTGCCCCTATGTGAGGGGGGACCTTGGGCTCTCATTAGTGCAAACCAGCAGCATTTGAGCCTGGGAAATTTACTTTCTCTGGAAGTCACTTGGTTGGAAACCCTGGGTCAGTTGACTGGGCGACTGCTGCGTTTTGGTCCTGAGCCCTTCAAAGTTAGATGGGCCCACTCAGAGGGAGAGAAATCTTTGGAATTGTCTTCCTTGGGAAAAGCTCCTGGGGGAAGTCTGACTCTTCTGTGGTTTCCATAACACCATGCTGAGGTGTCTGCATGTCCTAATGTCTTACTAATTTGCCAGTGATGATTTTTTTTGAGTTATTTTAAACAGGCACATTGTGCAACTAATGGGCTTTTTATTGGTGGTAAACAAGCCGAGCTAGACAGGAATGCTGCCGAGGCTGGACTGGCAGGCTTGCCTCTCAGTGCTGTAGAAATAACTTTTTTTTTTTTTTTTTTTCACTTAAAGAGGGAGGCAGAACCTGTGGCTCTCCTGCAGCCTGATGCTCCTACCAGCTTCCCCATGGAAGCAGTAGCAGAGCAGCTGAGGTGCATGCTGTGCACCTCATGGCCTGATCTTTGGGTCTAAAACTGCTTTCTGCATTGGTTTAAGGGACCGTAACCTTTAGTGGGAAGGCAGTGGCTTTGCCCACACACCGTAGCTGGGTGGTGCAGCTATGGGCACTCTGGGCAATCCTGTCCTGGCCCAGAGAGCAGCCTTCTGCCAGGCAGTGCCTGGGATGGTCAGGGCTGAGTGCATGGAGCTGGTGGGTCTTCTTAGGGGCTGTCTCTTATCACACTTCTTGCTTGATTAGGTCGAAACTGTGGACAGGGAGCATTTCCTGACTCCTGGAGGGGGGTGAGGTCAGGTTGGAAACAGCTACAGTGAGGGAATGGAGGTACTGCCACTGTGGGCCCTGGCAGGGCCTGGCCGCGCTCACTGCGGGGGCCGCGATGGGGCACTGCGACTCCCACCGAACTCGGAGCCGTGCCTGGCCTCACTCAGCCCCTGTCCCTGTACTGTGTGTGCCACCACCCTCCAGGATAACCCCAAGTGAAAAGTATCAGACTTCAGTGGCCAAGAAAAGAGTGCTGACCTATTTTGGACACTTATTTATATTCAAGTTGCTTCTCTCTGTCTCTGTGAAAAAGCTGTTGTGACTCCAATACTTTTTAAAAGTTTTTCCCCTCCCTTAGCTTTTGTTTGTAACAGGATATGATCTAGGACTAACATCTGTATTTTCCAGTAGCCAGAATAAATGTCTTACTATCTTTTCTTTTTCTTGCTGAAACAACACTTTTACGGAGCAAAGCCAGTTTTGTAACATAGCTAAGCATTTAGTTGCCTTGTGTCTCAATTTTTTGCAGGTTCTCCTTTTATTAAAAGTCTTTACTACAATTCACAATTTTTGGACCAAAATGGAAGAAAGTTGGAAATGTGTCACTGCTGTTTCTGATTGTGAGCAACAAAATGTTACCTAATGTAAGGTCACAAAAATTACTGTTTGGGCTTTTTTTTTTGGTACAGTTTTGTTCTGTCACTTACTGGCTGTATCAATTTGCTGGAATCTTGATCTTCTGAAAGATCTTACTGGTGAAAATATTTAGGGGGTTTTTTGGGGGGTTTTTGTTTGTTTGTTTTTGTTTTTGACAGCTATTAGCTAGCTTTGTGTGCTGCAATTCGCAGTTAATTTCTTATGTTTTTTAAAATTTAAACTATGGTTTCTCTGACAAAATTCTACCATTAGAATAATCATTAAATCTGAACAGCTTGGTCAGGATAGCTGTGTGCACTAACCCTAGGCAGATACTTGTCATCCTGTAGATTTTAGGACTTGCAATTCTGTCAACAGTAAGAATCTAAGTTAGATACTTAATCAACAAGGAAAACAAAGGCAAATGCTATGAATATTCATCATTCCTCCGTATAAATGATGGTTGCATTAGTCCATTGTATTCCATAATTTTTTGTGCTTTAATGTAGGAGTGTTTTATTGTGTATTTTTTTTTTGTTAGTGTTGTGGTTGGATTTTGTTTGTTGGCTTTTATTTTTTTTCTTTTTGTGTGTGTCAAGACCTGAAAGAGCAAGGGGGAAAAAACTTGCTTTATGGAAATTGAAAACCCTTTGGCTTCGCTAGCTGAGCTCGCAAACTCACTGAACAGCACCAACTTTGCACTGAACTAGCTGTGCCCTGTGCAAGTGCATCTACATGAAGATCATACACAGGTCCCAGAAGGCCAGTGGGAGCCTTTCCATAATCCTTGCCTGCAGCTGGATTTGACCCAAAGTATATCTGAGAAGGATTATGGCAGTTTCTTTGTTGAACATAGTTTTGGTGGCTTTTGTGCTGTCACATCTCTGTTCTGTTTTTAATGGCTGACATGAAATTACCAGTTTGCATGCCCAGGCAGGCACACAGCCACTTGTACCCCCTGTGTGCTCTGAAATGTCTCTGCATTGATGTGGCTGGATGGGACGATCCCACTGCACCGTGGCAGAAGGGCCGTGCTGGCTCCTCAAGGCTGATGGCTCTGTGGCATCAAGTAAAGCTGCTCCTTGAGCATGGTCAGGCTGCAGCTGTTGCTGCTGGTGAGGTTGATCCTGTGCAGGGTTTTGGAGAGAAGGACTGGAGTTTTATTTTGCCCTACACACTGTTGTAAGATGTTTTTCTCCAGTGTGCCTCACTGTGCAGCCAAATGCAGTGATGCAGTTTGTGGGTGCTGTGTCTGGGGGTGATCTTCATCCAAACTCACCAGGGAGTGGAGAGCTGGAGGTGGAGCACTCATGATACATCAAAAAAGAGTGTTTCAGCTTCTGTCAGTGAGAAACATCAGTTGAGGTCTGAGGCTTCTGGTCAGGGCCTTGTCCTGAGCAGCTCAGTATTGCCCTTAGAAGGAGTGGAATATGGCATGGTCAAGTGAGACCCCTCCATGCTGCATGCTGGGGTGTGGAGTGTCAAATGCTCTTCAGCTTTCAGTGGTTTGTTCATGTATGTCTAAAGTTGTTTCTGATCCTTGTTTGTTAAAAACATTTGTAAAGCTCACCTAAAAGGAAGTAGGTTCTGAACAGTTTTACTAGTTCCTACTGTGGATGGGATCAAAGGAATATAGCAATAGTGTCCTGAGTGGTGTGTGGGTTGGGTTTGGTTGTTCAGACCTGGCCATGGAGAGTCCAGACCAGACTATGACCCTTTCAGTGTAAAAGAAATATTTTTTAATATTTTGTGTATGTTCAAATGGACAGCATTTCTTTGCTTTCAGAAGAGCTGTTCTCGGTGACAAATCACCCTAACAATAAACATAACAGTGAAATAGTGGGCTCCAGAATAGATGCTTATTTTGTTTCCTGATGCCCTCCATAAACTGCTGCAGTGGAGCAGTGCTGTTGGCATCTTCTGGTGAAATCTGCTGGTGTGCTTTCACATAAGCAAGATAACCAGGAGTTTACTGAATTCATCTGGGATTTGCTGGATTAGACATGATGAGAGGCCGCTGAGTCTGGAAGCAGAGGGACTCCCAGGAATTAATGATGTGTATATACTCTGGATTAGTTTTATCTATAGGAGTTTCAATGCAAGACATTTGCTGTGAGTTGAAGTGCTCCTTGTTCAAAATGAGCAGCATTCTCCCTACAAATGAGAAGGCAAACTTAAAGGAGGAATGCTCTGTATCGAGTTGGCCTACTATGATTTAGCTACTCTACTGTGAAAGTGAATTCAGATTAAGCTTCCCCTGTGTAAACAAGCCAGGTGAGGATTTTTTTTTTTGTGTCATGAATTAATACAGTAAAGCAGAAGCTGTAAAGGAATCTGCTGTAAGCAGAGGGAATGTCCCTGGAGCTGGCAGCACTGGGGATGGGGAACACTTTGGGGAATGCATGGGACCCTCCACTTCAGTGCTTAGCCCTCTTACATCCTGTACATGATATACTGGATACGAAACTACAATTTTCCTATTCTGAACACGCGTGGAGATGACTGTTGCATTTTCCTTGAGTCCATCAAGGATCAGTCCCTTTGCACTTTGGCTTAGTTATCGTCATGATTGCCAGTGGACTTGTGAATTGTGTGGCTTCACCCCTTACACATCAGAATGTCAGCAGGACATATTTTTTATAAAGTTACCGGGGAAAACTTATGGTTCCATATTGTCAGTTTTTTGGAGACATTTGGATCCAAAGCTGAGGCTTGAATGTTCTTTCCCTGTGGCTGCCACCAATACTTGTCTCTAAGCAGGAGCACTGATTAAATTACAGTGCACCTCTGATAATGTGCACATATGGCAACTCTCTGAAGTTTCATATTAATTTTTATTTTTCATGTGGTGAATAATCATGCTCACACATCCAGAGGGTTGAGGAAAGAACAGTAATTGCTGGATATGAATTTCAAAATTCCCTGTGGAAGACTGTCTAATTAGATTTAATGAGCTGGCTGGTGAGCATACGTGTGCATGTGTGCTTTCACCACCTCTCTTGAGCCAACTGGCTCAGAAGTGCTTATGTGTGTCTGAGGTGAATTGGAGGAGTATGTGGAAGAGATATTTTTGCACTTGGAGAGTGCAGGTTTGAAGCAGACTTCTACCTGCTTTTCTCATGTGTGTGGTTTAATGAGGAACTTCCACCATGGAGGTGAAGCATTTGATAATGCAGATGATAAACTTGAAGTGATTTTGCTGTGGTTTCAGCTGCTTAGGTGAAGAGGCATGGGAGCAGAATATCTGTCTCTATCTGTGGAGTTGGTATCCCATCCTCTGTAGTGTACTCCTCAGAGCTGCTGGTGCAGGGGGTAGCAGAGCTACAGCAGGTCACACGATGTCTGCCACTGAGCTGCCAGGAGAAGGTTTTGAATTAGCTGGAGGCAAATGGTCACTGAGGCTGGGATTTTGTGAGTGAGGTGGATTACAGCCCTCAGGTTTGAACATTGCTGTGTCTCTGATCTGCTCTGCTGGCTGGTTTCCCACCCCTCCATCACTGGAGACAGCCCTGAGTTGGTTGTGTGCAGTTTGGCTTTTTTGCAAGGGTCATTGCCATGGATCAGTGCTCTGTTTCCAAGAAGGACCGGTGTGAGTAGAGAGCTGTGCTGAGAGGGTGGCCATTTTAATGAGAGGCTTTTGTGTGGTTTTTTGCCTCTTTCTTTTTTTTTTTAATATTAATTAACCTTTGTTTTGTGTCAAGAAAGTTGTCCTGAAGCATGACTTAGCAAGGCAAACATGCCTGGACAAAGGAAGCATTAAGCCTGCACAGAGGGAGGGGAGAGGGTTACACCTCTAATTACTTTGTGTGCATGTAATTTTTTTTCCCCTCTGGTGACTGATGGGTCTTGAAAGGACTTGCCGGGGTTGGTGTGTGATTCAGCAGGGCAGAGCGTGTTCTGGGCTGAGGCTGCCGGCTGTCTGGCCCTGGCTGCCAAGGGCAGGCGATGCCCTTGTGCTGGTGTTGCTCACGCCTGAGTCAGCACTTGTGCAGCACAGCTGCTCCCCGGCTGGGGGCCAGGTGTGGGATTCACTGCTCACACCCCAGCCCAGCTGGACAGGAGGATGCAGAGGCTTGGCTCTGCCACGTGAGCACTGTCTGGAGTGGGCTGGTGTGGGAGCATGTTGAGCAACATCTCCTGGTAGGAATGCGGGTGCTCAGAGCCATCCTTGAGTGGGTGTGAAGTACTGAGCTGCCAAAGTGCTTATGCCAATGAAAGGGCTGGAGAACGAGGCAATCCTGAGACCCTTTCACATCCCTATCCCCAAACAGGGAAAAAAAGGAATCAGTGCTCTCCCACCCTCCCAATGAGCAGCAGGCTACAAACTACCCAGCCTGCCACCCTGTCCTTTTCTCTGGTCTTCCTGCCTGGTCCTGGAGCCTGTGGTAGATACACAGGCTCTCCTGAAAGAAGTGGGACCTGAGATTGGCTAGGTGGGGAGTTAGAGCTCATGATGTTCATGTGGGAAGCGAGGAGAGGGGAACTGAGGTGAAGGAGAAAAATGGGTAATGAGCAGTAGTGGGAGTGGTGTTCAGGGAAGAGGTGGAGAAGCTGGGGCTGCGCAGAAGAAAGGAGGAACTTGTGGAGTGGGCTGCAGTCCTGGCCTCAAAGCTGATGGATTAGGAGGGCTTGGCAGAGAGATGGGGATCTGGTTTTAGGCAAATAGTGTAAAATATGTGGAATTCAAGGAGGGAGTTCCAAAGCTAGTGGGCTTGGCTCATGAAGATCCCACAGGGCAGAATGAATTTTAGTCAGCTTTCTATAAAGGTTTCCTCTTTCCCACTAGTTTTTGGATCCATTGACCAACTCCCTGCTGATGGGTTGGTACAGAGGTCTGACCAATGATTTTCATTTTCAAAGTTTGGTAAAAATCACTGACCAGACAGAGGAGGAAGGGTCCTGTTAGTGTCCACTTGGAGAGGAAGGCCACAGCATGGGTTCAACTGGAATATTAGACATCAGGGCATCTGTATGGGTGCTTCAGGGCCAAGATGCACTCTTTGGCAATACTGCTCCTGAGATGCCTGGCTGTCTTTGGGAAAAGGTACACCTTCTGCACCAAAATCATGGAATCATTTAGGTTGGAAAAGGCCTTTGAGATCATTGAGTTCAACTGTAATCCCAGCACTGTCGAGTTCACCACTAAATGGTGTCCCTAAGTGCCATATCTTTTAAATGCCTTCAGTGGCAACACCACCACTTCCCTGGGCAGTCCATTCCAATGTTTGGTAACCCCTTCCATGAAGAAGTTTTTCCTGATATCCAATCTAAACCTCCCCTGGTACAGCTTAAAGGTATTTTTTCTTGTCCTGTTGCTTGTTATGAGAAGGGCCAGAAGAGATTATTGCAGAATTCCATTTGGCATATAGAAAAAGCCTAACACTGCCATGGCAGTTGAGAGATGCAGGGGATGGGACTCTTCCTGAGCTGGGTGGTTCCAGATTTGAATCCTATAATTTTAGATATGGGGTTTCCCTGCTTCTGGGCATGACACTCAGTAACTTAAGTATATCTTACTGTTGGGGCTTTCTTCCAGTCCCTTTCTTCTTTTCACCAGTTCCTCTTTCCTGATGCTTTTGTAAGTCCCAGTGGCTTACATAAAATATTTTTCATATCTTCCTTCCCCCCCGATGAGCATTTCTTCTATTGTTTTCATGAATGAAAAATTTTCTCTAGCAAAAGGGAATGAGAATCTTCATCATTTTGAGCAAATTCTTGTCCTCCCAGGGTGGGGAAATCTATTAGTGTCACCTGTTTGGTTGGTTCCACCAGCTCTTCTCTGCTGATAGAAGGAAGATTAGCTGCATCTTGAGTTTGGTTTTGGGTGTGTTTTATTTTTTTTTTTTTTGTTAAAACAACCCCACCAAAAAAGACAAATACCCAAACCACCCATCTGTCTGGTAGTTCATTCATTAAATGGAGCTGAAGGACTGCAGCAAGCTACCTCTTTTGCAGGAATCTCTTTCGGCTTGAAAGGAATTATTCATGCAGTTACGCAATCCACAATGAATTTTCAATTTGTCACAGCTTTTCCCTGCCTCCTCCCTTTTGTCCACCAGCCCAGCCAGGCTCCTGCTGAGTCTCTTCATTGACTGACATGCTTTAGCAAGAGTTCTAATGTGTAGGTGCAGTCCTGAATCCAGCAGCCCTCCATGGAGTGCAGGGCTGGAGTGCACAGTGAGGTTTTAGATTCTTCCCAGTTTAAGGTCACACCTTCTGAGAGGAAAAGCCATCATTTTTCATCATGAATTCTTTTCTGAGAGCCTGCGGTTGCTTGGTGTCTTGGCTTTCCTCCCTTCATCCGTGTGGGAAAGCCAAGTGGTTCACATTCCTTGCAGGAAGAAATCTTGGAAGCAGAGGACTGTGATCGTCTGCAGTCACAACCTGAAGTGTGACTGAAGTGCACAGGTATTGGGGAAAATCTCAGGAGCCTTCACTTCATGAATATCTGCTCAGATGGTTGGTAGCTGAGCTAAATGTTTCATTTTTCTCAAACAATTTCAGATGTGGGTTGGAGATGTTCACTGCTCATCCTGATGTAGGGAGCTCTGCCACCTGCAACAGGAACCTGAGCTGCTGCTGGCACCAGTTAAATTTTAAAGAGGAGCCTATGTGTGCTGCACATCTGTGGTGGGTTGGTCCTGGCTGGATGCCAGGTGCCCACTTAAGCTGTTCTGTGGCTCCCCTCCTCAGCTGGGCAGGGAAGAGAAAACAGGAATAAAGGCTTGTGGTTCGAGATAAGAGTAGGGAGCAATCTTGCACCACTGCTGCTCTCGGATCAGGGAATTCATGCACATGCACCCAGGTGGGATGGCAGGGAAGGCTCCTCCTGTCCACTCATTCTCCCTGCACAGCCTGGTGTTTGCAGAGGATCTGCAACAGGAGTATGGGATGGGGTTGTCCTGCAAAAATGGTGTGTGGCTCCTAAGGTCTCACCCTCACTGTCACATGTTGCCCCCTCCCCTCTCCCCAGGGGAGAATGGGTCAGTGAGTGGTCTTGCCCTGAAGGGGCCATGCAGTGGGTGATGCCTGGGCACCACCAGCACGTTTTGTGAGACAAATGTTCATGGGATGTGGATTTTCATTTTACTCTTCCCATTCAGTACTCTGGATCAGTGGTAGGAATTACAGCTGATAAAGCTAGCTGTCGCCATTAAAAAAAAAGCATTTTCTTTCAAATCCCTAAGAGCAGAGAAAATAATAAAAATTCACTTGCTGTTCAGGTTTCCAGGGTGTTCTTGCCTTGGAGATGCACCAAGATGGTGGAATAAGAAGATCTAAGAGAGGATATACACTGCTGGAACTGCGATCAGGACTATGAAGATCTATTCACAAAAATATAAAACAAAATAGAACAAACGCAACCAACACTTCCCTAAAGACCACTTTTGCTGCTCTCCCTTGGTGCAGCCCTGTGTTGAACCTGACACCCCCATCCTTCTCTGTGCTGATTTCTGTTATTAATTTCTCTTGCTGCAACAAGTGTTAAACCCCAGCTGCTAAGCAGCAGGTCTGGGCTGTGTTTCAACCCCCTCCTCTTTCCCAGGAGCTGTTGATGTGCCTGTGCATGCACCCTTCATGCTGTGTCCTCCATCCTGACACAGCTTTTTCCTTTCCTCTCCCTCTCTCACTTTTTGAAGAAGGGTTCAGGCTGGGGGTGTGATGTATGTGGTGGGGACCTTTTTAGGGATATATCTGCCTTGACAATGTTCCTTGAGAGCTGTCCCAATCTGAACAGAGCAGAAAACTTGTGAAATATTTGAATTACTGACTAGTTTGGTGGTCACCAGGGTAATGGGGCACAGGGGTAAATGTTGCTACTGGCAGACACTGGAGTTGAAGGGAATTCTTTGCTGCAGAGGGGTACCCCTGAATTCCTCAGTTGTGGTGAGGTCAGCCCAGCCAGCCAGAAGGGTCCCCTGGGCCTGCTGTATTTCATTTGGGTCCTAAAATTACTTAAAGTGAATTCAAACTTCATTTCTCTTGCTTGATCCAGCCCCTCTCCCTGTGTTTCCTCCATGTGTGATGTGCTGGAGTCATGGAGATGTGGGAACACCTCCAAGCCTGGATGGTGTCTGGAGCAGAACCCCCCATTCTCGTGTGTGGGGCTGCTGTGGGGTGCACTGAGCGCACAGGGGCCGCGTCCCCTGGCTCCCCCTGTGCAGCAGCTGGAGGCAGGCGCTGAGCAAGCCTTGCCCGCAGCCTCTGCGAGGTGAGCAGCTTGGCTTTGTGCTTCCCTGCGGGCTGCTCCTTAACGTGTCTGTCCCTGCCTGTTTGTGCCACCGCCTGAGCCCCGGGGGTGGGGAGGGCAGGATCCCCTGGGCTGCTCCAGGACCTGGCACCAGAGCTCTCCATGTCCCTGCTCGGTGCAGGCCAGTGCATGCATGTGTTTTACGAGGCTGAGTTCACTGTGCCCGTTCTTTGTCTCTCCCCCACCCCTAAAAACTTCCAAATCTTACTTTTTTTTTTTTTAATTCCTGTCATGTGAATGCACACATCATGCATCCAGAGCATCTCTGATGGCAGTCAAAGTGCAGATCTTTCCCCTTTAACACTGCTACACTGTTCCATGCCATATTAACTCTGTTGAGAGGGCATCTGGGCAGTAAAGTGCAAACATGGTCCTTGTTTGGCTCTTGCACTCAGTAAAGACTTCTCTTTCTTGTTTTAAAGCAATGCACTGGCTGTCCCATTTTGAGCCTGGCTTTCTTCCAAACGAGCCTGTGTGTGGGCACGTGTGGATTATCTTTGTCTCTATGGCTACCCTGAAAACTTTTGAACCGGAAAATTCAGTGGAGGGATTGAGCTCTAAGATACTGGTTTCCTATGGCTTTTATGGAAATAGTTGCTGGGTGGTAGGACTGTACCTTGTTCCTGTCTCCTAAGGGGTTGAAGCAGAAACTCAGCCAGTATTAAACATCAGAGAACCAACAATGTACTCACAAGCACACTCAGGAAAGATACATAAAACTCCTTAAAAATCAAGCTTTGTTAGTTGTATCAGTCAAGTGTATTAATATTAATTAGGTCATTTAACTAATTACCTGTTCATCTGTATGTAAGGGGCAATTGATAGCTTACTGATGGGTCCCAGCTGGAAACTGTAGAGCATGAGAAACAGACCTTGAGAGTCACGTGTGGGCAAGAGGGGGTTGATTATCACTTCCAAGAGCTCTTGTTTGCTAGGGCTTTAAATCATTTTGGCAATTCCTGAGGTTTCATGTGGAATGGAGAAGTGCTGTCTCTGATGAGGGTTAAACACATGCTTTTTAAGAGAGAATTAATGCATGTAAGCTATTCACTGGTGCATGCTTGCTAAGAGCTGCTGTCAACATTATGAGATGATAACAAGTAACAGCACTTACAAATATCATCATCATCCTTATGTTTTGTCTCTTTTCAGGCACCTCCCCAGCTGGGGATTTAAAGATGTTTCTAATTAGTCACTGTTCCAGGATCTGGGAGATGAGAGTTGCTGAGGCTCTGTTGCAGAGATTTCTCTATTCTGTCCCTCCCTGGATCTTATTCTGGGATCAGCATTGTCTTTGCTCCCCTCGTGAAGGTCACACACTCTACAATGAGTGTAAGGAGATAAAGCAGGGGACAATGGAAGGGGAACCTTGTGTTTGATGTTTCCTGTGGGCTTTAGGTCTCTTAGAAGGGAGACATTCACTGGGGATTTACTGGCTTGTCCTGCACTATCATTAGGATGTGCCAAGTGCTTTTTCTTCCTCTGCCTTGTCCAGTTGCAGTGCCACACAGATGCTGTCTGGCACCAGGAGGTCTTCCAGCCCAACTGTGTCTCTGGGTATTTTCATGCTAGGCTGGACAAGATTTGGTGGTGAGCAAATGTGTAGTCACTTGTCAGTCTCTCTAAACGGACTGTGGGAGTCAGGTCCCATGGATGATTTTTTCAGTATGCTTTTTTAAACATAAGTGGTGACATTTCCCATGTCTCATTAATCTCATGCCTGGTATAATAATCTTTGGAGCCTTTCAAACTGTTTGTTACTCATTTATGAAAATTGGCAGAGATGCTTTTAATTTTTGTACTTTTAATTTATGATACTACAATTTGGATGTTGGAAAACCAAATGGAAAGAATTCATCCATGCCAGTCCCCTGAACAGACAGCCTTCTTGTTCTGCTCCCTGGAGAACCCTCCAGTCCATTGTCAGTTTGGGCAGAAGATATGTTAAAACTGACCTCATCTTCCCCCCAGTTTAAGAGTATTTTGGTCGAAATCTTGCCATTTTAATGCAGTTGTTCCTTTCTGGCTTGTCCAGCCTTTTCTTTCCTTTTGTTTGCAACCTCTTGAAAGCTGTTGCTTACACCCCTGCTGATGGCAGGTTTACGTCTGTCAGACTTTTCCTGATTCCTTCCTCAGCTCCCTGAGTCCAGTTCCCTTTCTCTAAGTGTTTCTTGATAATGCAGCACAACACAACCCTCAAGTTCAGACTAAGTTGCCACAGAAAGTGCACTTCCCAGAGGTTCCATGTTGGAGTTTTGATGATTGAATGTGTTTGAGCTACTGCTTTTTTTCAGTCAGGGTGTAAGGAAGAACAGGGTCACAAGTTAATGTTGCTCTCAGAAGATACAGTGAAGGCTTGGTCTGAGATGGGGAAACAAAGACCGGGAAGTATGTCCTTACCTGAAACAAGAGCTGCTGTTGCTCAAAACAAGGAGTGAAATAACATTAAATATAATTGATGATGTGGCATAAGTGGTGGAGACAAAGCAAGGAGGTAGCTGCCTCTGGACATCTGCACATGAACAAGCAGCTGTCTCTGGAAGAAATTCATCTGCCCTGGGAAGAAACTACTCTGGATGGGAACTGGTTAGGGCAGGTTTACTTCAGCTCAAAGTTGCATCATGCAGCCTTTTTTCCCTCCCCTTAGGCCATCTGGGGATTTCCTGGCTGGTCCTGTTCATGCTGCTTTTTCTGGGTTGCTTGAGAGATCTCTAATAGGTGCTTGTGAACAGCTGTGGGGGATGAGCATCAGGCTGGCCTAGCTCATTAAGGGAAAATGGGTTCAGAGCAACTAAGGTGATCTGGGGGCATTAACTGGTGGAAGAGGAGGACAGGATTTTTCCTTTTCATCGCAGCAGCCTTCTGAAGGCATGCTAGGATCTGGGGAGATAGGTAAATGGCAGCTGTATTCATGGAAGCACTGAAATAAGATTCTCACTGCTCTTGGCAAGAGTCCTTTGCCCTGCTGTATTGCCTCAGCAAGGCACAGTCATCTTCCAGTCATTAGTCATTTGCTTGTTATTTCATTTTGTGGAGGAGATTATAACCAGCTGAGGCCATATGGCAACGTGAGAGACCAGGCTGCTGTCTTAAACTGCTGTATTGTCTCTTTGTCTTTGCTTTGTCCTCCTTCCAAAGCCATGGCCATCCAGACCTTACAATGGAGAGCAGGCAAGAGCATTCCTTCGGGTGGGAGGAGCAGACAGTTTGGATTTTTGCAAGTCAAGTTGCCCAACACTGGAGTTATGTTATTCAGTGTGGAACAAAAAAGGGCTAAGCATTGTGATGGTGCAGTGTTGATTTCAGAGAATTTATAAACTGCGATGAATTTATGGCGAGCAAAGGCTCAGGGCTAGAGGACTTCATCATGTGGCTGCTTTTTGCAGCCTTTGAATCAACCAGGCCTCAGGAGGTTCAGCAGGAGCAGGTGGATTCGAGGGAGCTCAGCTTTAGCTTCTGAATACTGTGGGGCTCTGTTGTCCTGGAGGGACCTCAGGTCAACACACTGATTTTAAGTGGTAACAATAGCATTTGATCAAGTGGCTCAGGTGAAGAGTTAGATTTATCACTTCTAGGAGACCTTTGCTCCCAGAGTTTTACTGGGAGGTAAAGGTCCTTCAGGACCAAATCTTGGCCCTTCTGAAGCTGTTCACTGACTGGGAGCAGCATTCTCCCTATGAATGAATAGCTTATTAATGCCTGATGTTTCTCAAGGGCAAGTTGGAGACTACTGTTGCCTCTTACATGCCTAGGCTCACATGTGTTTTGGCACGTACACTTCTTTGATATGAGAAAATGCAAATCCCTTCTGCAAAATTGCTGATTCTTCTTGTATGAGGGAGGGAAAAAGGAAAAAAAAAAGATGCACCCAAATCTTTCTTGAAATTTTCAAGTTCAAGGAGCGTCCAACCTCTGCCAGGCTTGGTAATCACAGTGCCTGATGCCAAGCAAGAATAGGAATTTTTCAGCAGGTAAGAAGGTAACAGTGAGGTGAACTGTGTTTGGTGCTGTGGGGAAACATCTGTGTTCCCCCCACCCACCCTGCTGTGTGGTCCAGAGTAGGGGCTGTGTCAGGGTAGTATTCAGAGGCAGTTGTCTGTATCTCCTGGATTTCTGCATGGGGTCAGTTTTGCTTAGTCTGCATAGCCTGAAGAAAAAAATCAAGTCAAATGCACAGCTCAGGATTATTGTCTGGGGTTGTCTTAGTTTGGGCAGCTGCAGTGCATGAGGTTTTTTGTGAAGAGGCGATTTTTGGAGCAAGGCAGGTGAGGTAATTACCACAGTCCTTTTTTTGGATTTTGCTGAACGCCTCCAGCCTTTGCAGGGCTAAAGAGAGAAAGAAATCAGTTTACCCCAGTCCTCTGCCTCTTTTTACTTTAACCTGTATGTTCAGTGATAATAGCATGACAAAATAAAGGGGAATTATTTATGTGGCACTAAAAGCACAGTCAGTGTCAGAGCAAGGGACTTGCACCTAAATATCTATTCATTTTAGCAACGTGGCTGTCCTTGCCATAGTTACAAGGATTTTTTCCTGTCTGCTGGTGTGACACTAACAGTCATTCTGTCAAGGATGGAATTTTTATGGTCCCTTTTTTTATAGATGTGAACTGCTGGATAGAGTGATAAAATTATTTCCTCAAGGTCTCTTAAGGATCAAGAAGCAGGGTAGGAGGGCTCAATTCCAATTCTCTTGAATCCTAGTTCATGAACTTGGCTCTGAGACTGTTTATGGGACCTTCCTGGTGTCAAGATCGACTTCCCTGAAGTCAGCTGTATTGTACCACCATAAATTACCTTAAGCAGATTATGGCCAGGGCCACATCAGTTGCTTTCAAGGATTTCACTGTGAAACAGAGCACACGAAAATTGGAGTGGGATCAGGAACAAAGAAAGTACTGAAAACAAAACTCTTTGGTTGGTCCCACAGTCAGTAACAGAATGGGCACTGAGACTTTCTTAGTCTAGCAGAATCCATTTTTGTCTTAGTCTAATTCATCCTCTTTCATTTGCATTTCCCCTTTTTTTGGCTAACATTGGTTTTGATGAAGAAATGTGCCAGGCCCTGTGACATCCATGACAAAGCCATTCACAGTCCCTCATGTTGAGCCAACACTACTGACTCCATCTCAAACAGACCAAAGATGAGGCCAGAATTAGTGGACTTAAATGTTTCTGCAATGACAGGGTTTTGTGTTGGTATTTTTCTGTGATGGTGTGTTTTGTTTTCTTCGATAGTATCCTCAGAAAGGAGGAAGATCTGAGTGGCTGTGATCAGAAGTCAAGGACCCAGGATTGGTGATACCAGAAGCACTGGCATCTAGCCTATATGGACCTGTAGTGTGCTGTCCTAGCTATAGCAGTGTAAAGATGAGAAAAGCAACATTTGTGGGGAAGGTGGAATTAAAAATGAAAATTAAGGAAATTCTATGGGGAGGCAGTGGTCATGTGAATAACTGTCTCTGTAATGTTATTGAAGAGATAAAAGTTTCCAAAATAATATTGCTGTGGGAACTTAGGAATGTATCTCAATATCTAGGAATACACATTGGCAAACACTTTTTATTAATAAGTTAAAACATAAATATGCCTGGATGTGGTAGCCCAGATTTTTTCATTAAATAGAGCACCAGCAAATGGAGGTGCTATTTTAGGTTTTGTTTTGGTAACTAGTGTTGATATTAAGAGGGCCTGATTGTACAGAGGAATCTTGGACCTAGTGCTCATAAAATGGATTCCTTTTAAATTAAATAGAAACCTAAACAAAAGTAGATCTGGAACTAGGATACTTGTCTTTGAAAGGGCAAACTTTGAAAAATGAAAAAACCTGGTGGGTGAAGTCATCTGGGCAGAGAATGGTGAATGCAGAGGATACAGAGCCTCTCATTCAAAATGCAGAAACTATCTGGACCAGGGGTCCTAAGCAGAGGAGGAAAACAGGGCAGGAAAGGGCTCCTTGCTGAAAGCTGGTGAATAGCCACCTTAAAAAGGATAGTTGGGATTAAATAGAGTCTGTAAGGAATGGAAAAAAAGACTAATTGGCAAAAAAGCAATGTCTTAGAGGTCAGGAAGGGTAGGGATAAAATGAGATTTGCCAAAAGTCATGCTGCGTTAGGTCTGGCAAAAGAAATTAAAACAAATAGCACCAGGTTTCTCAGCTACATAAATAAAATTAGACTTGAAGCTGCTGTGCAGCAAGGACCAACTGAAAGATCAAAGATGATGTAGATATGGATCCATTATTAACGAAACTTTGCTTCACTGTTAAATGCAGTTGGAGGGGATGAGGACATGGAAATCTTGGAAACTTAGGGTGAAAACTAAAAGTCAAAGAATCAAATCAATTTACATCAGTCAGAGGGCAGGAGCACCAGCCCTGGTGGAAACTGTAGGTGTGAAGATGTTGAATACTCGTGGTTGCACTGTTAGGCTCATTGCTATGAAGAGAGAAAGCCCAGACAAACTCTTTCTGATAAATGATATGAATAATTGAGAGGGTGAGGAGTGGATAAAGCTGAATAGAAGAGCGTGCTGGGATGGGCAGTGAAAGACCAGGCTGAAGACATTGATGAATGGGACTTTTGCTAGTGAAACCCACCAGTGGACAGTTAAGACCTGCATGTGTTAATTGATCCTGAGGTGAGGGGGGACTTCCATCCTGCTTTGAAGAAACCACCCAGGCTCACCCTGTATCCACAGAGAAGTGTCCCGTGGGGAGGGAAGCGTTAACCCCCTGGAAAGCAGCTGGCAAGCCCTCAGCAGCAGTCATGAGCCTGAAAAATGGATGTAGGCAGGCACAGGTGCAGGGAAGAGCTCCAGGAGAGTGAGAGCTTGTGCACAGGGAGGACTTGGCTGCTCTGTTGAGTTACAAGAGGCAAATAAAGACAGGGAGGGGAAGGAGCACCGTGAGTGAGAAAATAGCATTGTCACGAGGACATCATACCATAACTCAGCCCTAATAATACCCTGTCTAGAAAACACGGCATCTCCTGCTGGCTGGAGCACTGTCTTTCTAGGATGACATCTCCAGATGATACCTCAAGGGCAGGGCAGATAGTTTTCTGCTCCCAGGGATGCTGCTGTGATGTGGCTGATGGCAAGTCTCATGTCCAGTGGTTCTGGGGGCCCTTGCACTAATCATCCCACGGAGGATTTTTTTCCTTAAACGAGTAATTTTCTAAAATGTTTTAATTCTTCTCATGAGCCCAGCAGGTTTTGTCAACACACAGGACATAGTGCTGACCCTGCCATGCTAATGCTCCTTCAGCTTGGCAGAAGGCACGTTTTGTTATGGGAGAGTGATTGTTAAAGATCGGTGTGACCAAATGATGATCAAGACCAAATTCAAAATAAAATTGTGCTAAAAAGAGTTTGGGGTTTAATTCACAGTACAGTTGGATTGAGGCTAAAGGAGTATTCCTGTTTCACAAAAAGTTTTACTATACTGAATTTTCAAAGGGAATGGTTTTGTTGTTGTTGTTAACACTAGTTTTTAGGTGTGGGTGCCTAGTCTGCCTGGTTTTTAAATTGATTTTATTTTAAATTGCAGCAAACCAAGTGGCATGACATTCTCTGACCTAAAGCGAGTTTCCATCTATTTATTTATTTACTGAGATTTTATTGCTCAGCATTTCAGAGTAGCAGAAGTGTCCTATGTGTTTGTTTTCTTTAGGCCCTAAAGTTTACTCTGCAGCCAAGCCAAACTACTCCAGCTTTGGGGGGAGCTGAAATGAGGAAATCTGTACTTTGTGACCTTAAACTTTAAATGAAAGGGGATTTGGGAAATAAGTGAGTATTTGTAACAGGTATGTGGGGGAAAGCTTTAAAACAAAGCCCTCATACAGTGCCAATGACTAGATAATGTGGTAAAGTTGGGAACAGAGATAGAGAATTGGTTGCTCAAGAGGAGGTACCAGGTGTGTTGTCTGAGGCCAACTGCCCTGACAGAAACAGGGAAAAGGACAGCTGGCAGCTCTGATACTTTAATTGCAAATGAAACAAAAGCTGGCAGGGGAGAAACTGAGAAGTGTCACATGCCTATAAGACCTGCAAAAGGCTCTTCTCCAGCTTACAGTGGGTCTTTCTAGGCTGATTTATTCCTGTGACTCAATGAGGGTTAGATTTTAAGCATTTGCTTCTCTCCACTTCCAAGCTCCCCCAACATGGCTATGCTGCCTTTGGGGCAAAGGAGCAAGATGCACTTCAGACTATTTATGGCTCGTTCTACAGTTTCATTCTGGGAACATCATGGGGAGGCTGATAGCTGTTTTGATGCCAAATATTCATCAGCCTTCTGCCATTTTCCAAGTTAATTTGTCTGGATGACTTCTCTGATGACTTCTCATATTTTCCACCAGCTGATGCTCTAAGAGTTTGTTCTTTTGTCTATCTCTGGGGCTGTTTCATTGTATGGGTGCTTCTCCATTTTCTCTCCATTTTAAGGATTCAGGCTGACCTTGTCAATTGTGGCAACTCATCAAGGCCACTTCTGTAAGGAATCATCATCTGGAGACCTCCATCCCAGCTTCACTGCAGTAGGTGTGATCTGAGCACTGCCCTTTTCTTTGGTGGAGGTTCTTAGTTTGGGGATCATTCCACATGGTGTCAGGTCTTCTCTTAGGGCATCCATCTCTGATGCTCCCAGGTTAATTTTTCACAGCTTTACAGCCAGGAGACAGTGTCCCATTCTCAAGCCTGCTTCCTCATCTAGTTCAGACCACAGATTTTTGCTGTGTGAATGGCTGTTTTGACTAGAACACTACAAAAAACATTTGGTCTTGACTTTAAGATCCCTCATAACTTGAGACACTATCACAACCCTTTTGTAAACTATACCAGTGGCTAATTATTTGGATTGTCCATGCTTATATAATTCAGTAGTTTACATCTCAGTAAAAGCTGCATATTTGTAAGAGTTGGTTAATTCCTTTTTGTCTTCCTAGACTTAACTATAGGTGTAGTCAAATTTTCTCTGGTTGCCCTTTTCCTTTCTAGTATGTTATCTGACCAATGTCCTACTTTCTTCTGTGGTGCTCCATTATATATTTTAGGAACAAGAAAAATGCTTGTGTGGAATTAATCTCCACAAGTTTTACTCACTTTTCATTATTAATAAGCAGTTTCCGTTCTCCTCTTCTCTTACACCTCCTTAAATAATAAATATCCTTCTTGCCCCATCAATTTACATAGTATTCTGCAGACCTCAAAAGAGGTCTGTCCCATTGATTTCTTGCATCTCCCATGCTGCTGTGGGGGTACTCGGAGCAGAGGTGATACAGCTTTGCAGAGAAGGACCCTGCAAAGGATAGGAAGGAAGGATACTGCAGAGGCTGGGTGTATTTTGTTCCTTTGGAGATCACTGGGAATGGAAGATCTTCCTAATTCCCTTTCAACGAGGGGATGACATAGCAGCTGGTGATACTACACATGGAGAGAGTGTGGAAGTGCCCTGAAGCTGGACATGCCCATTCTACCTTCCTTCTCTGGTCCTGTAACAAATCCTGTCTTTGAATGCAAAAGTTGCATTACCCTTCCCTGTGAGGTGTTAAATGCCACCAGTAACTCTTCCTGTTGACTACAAACCCTTCCCTCCAGCATTGCCTCTTTGGTGCTCCTCCAGGCATGCTTTCTGAGTGATGTAGGAGGGAGCAGTAGTGAAATGAGTTGTTAACTCAGCTCTTGCAGTGTTAGGGATATCTCTGTCCTGGAGGAACTTGGTGATGAAGAGATCTGTGGCTGTGTAGGGATCAGCTGAATGAAGCTGGTAGAAATGAGATCAGCCCAAGGCTTTTTTTACCTTGGTATTCTTCCTACTGGTATTCAGTAGGAAGACTCAAATGTAAATACGATGATTGCAAGCACATGTGGCTGTGGCTGTCCATCTTGAGACCTGTTCAGTGAAAACTGGATTTATCTGTTTGCCAAGAGCAACATGCTTTTCCCTTTAACCCTCAGGAAGCCTTTCAGCTTTAGTCTGGCTGACACCATCATGGTTTATGTAGCAAGGCAAAGCATGGTGAGGCTGAGGGAGTGGTGTGAGAGGCCACAGCTGGGCTTTGTGAGACACAGGAATGGGACAAGGGAGAAAACAGTTAGGAAATAGCAAGTGTTCTGGTGCAGAGTTTTAGAGTGGGAACTTGTAATGTTCACTGGTAAATAGCTGGTTAATCAATGCCAGATTGTCTCTTGGAAGTCATCTTAATTACTTTAGCCTGTGCCAGACACTGATATCCTTGAAACCTGAAAAATCCCATGAGAAGGTGCTTTCATTGGTCCTCAGCCAACGCTTCACTGTGTGACAAGAGTGAGTGCTGAGGGGCCATCAGGGCAGCTCTGGGGGTGGCACTGGAGGGGTCTCTGTTTCAGGGCACCCTGTGCAGCTCATCAGGAGCTTGCAGTGAGTTCCTTGCTCTAGGGTGGTGTCCCAGCTCTCTCCACTTAGGCAGCAGCAAGAACTGCTGCTGCCGTTTTCCATGTGCTTTGGCTTTGTTCCTGTGCCCTTAGCTCATGCCAAAGCCTTCTGTAGTTCCAAAAAGGCTGGGCATTTTTATTTCTTTTTAAAGAAGAGGTGTCCTGGCTCCCAGCCCCTCACCAGGGCTGTGGTTGATTTTGGAGGCATGCATGGCACACAGCAGGTGCACTTAGCATTCTGAAGGTCACCCCGTGGCTAAGGGGTCTTCAGAACCTGTCTCAGTGGGGTATAAAGGCCAGCACTGTGGTATTTAGGTCTTTCTGCTGACTTGTTCCTGTGGGCTGAGGGGAAAGCTATGAAGCAGGAACAAGAAGATCACTATTTTTCAGTTTCATTTGGCATTCCATGAAAAGATCAAGCAGGGCACAGAACTGAACTATGAAGGTCACTCCTGTAAGAAGTTAGAAAAGGCCTTGATATATAAATGGCATCTAAAAGGAAGTGTAGAAATTCACAGATGTATGGCTGGCTAAGAAATGTGATAATCCATGTGCAGCCTCTGGCTTGGAAAGTCCCTATGTCATTGGTTTCCAGAAGCAGAGGAGATGATCAGTCATTACAGTCCTCCTGATATCAGCTGCTGGTCACAGAGGAGTAGCTCATTCCCTGGCTGCTCCCTGTTTCCCTGGGAAACAATGCTGCAGCAGCCATCTGCTGTCCCCTCTCTCTGTCTTGGTTGAAGGGGGGATCAGTGTGGGTTGTACAGCAGTACCTAAATTCTCTGCCTTCCCTGACTTTGGAAGATGGGGTGTCCTTTTGATAACTTGAACTGGTGTTCCCACAGGTAGAGTCCAGCTGGGTTCAACTGTAAAGCCTAAAGAGGGATTTTTTTCATAGGAAAGATGTCTCTGCTTTGTGCATATGAGTTGTGCTGGAGGAAGAGAGGAGGCAGGGAGAGGTTTAGAGACTGTAATTTGCTCACTACATCATCCCAAGGAATCCAGAAGTTTGTCTTGTTAAAGACAGGTCTGTTTTCCTCTCTAGTGAAACAAGAGTGCCTGAGTAATTACCAAGCACACAAGAACATCCATTACCAGTTTGGGATAGGAAGTGCAGAGTTAAATTTCATTTTGACTCTCTTGCACTTCACTCTCCAGATATTTTTTTTCCTGGGTTTGAAGTCTTGTTGGACTGGGACAGGAAGGACCAGGGGAGCTCATTCAGCTGCTGCTAGTACGCCTTGCTTTTTGCTCGCTTCAAGGGTGGCTTTTGTGTTGAGACAATGGAGAAAAGATACCAGGCAGCAGGGATAAAGGATGGTTGGACTCAGCACTGCAGCATGAAATCAAACTGGAACACGGCACTGGGAGAGCTGACAGTGCTTTGAATATCTTATTCTCATAGGAGGGGGTCAGGCAGGACATTGATGCCTGCTTCCACTGGAAGTGTTGAAGCCACAGAGTTCACACGGTGTGACACTGGCTGAAGAGGATTCTCTTGTACGTAGCAGGCAGGAGAACAAGGAGCTGAGGTCAGGGCACACTTGGGAGGTGGCTGGTGAGGGTGGGGAGCATACCTGGTGGGCATGAAAAGCAAGTGGTGGTGTAACCGAGGCGCTTCCTTCTGCATGCATAAAACAGATTGTGGGGATTGCTGCATCACAGCCATGACGTGTGGGTGGTGTCATGAAGCATCACTTCAGCCACTTACTCTGAAGCTGCAGTAGTCCTGATTTCAGCAGGTCATCCTGTTTTTAGCAGGTATAGAGCTCCTGGGCTGCCTGTGTGGTTACAGTCTGTGTTAGTATTAAGCAGCATAATGTGTTTGTGGGCATTTGGTACTTCATGACAGTCAGGTGGCCAGCTGAGCAGTCTCAGCCTCAGTCTGCAGTGAGAGAAATACTGTCTGGGATGGTGCCCATCCCTTATTATGGCCTGAAAGCTGTGGAAGAATGCCAGGCATGGGCCCCTGTGAGGATGCCACAGGCTAGTGAATGTGCCCAAACTCCTTGCCCCAGGAGGCACCAATCTTCTTCTCCCAGTGGCTGCAAAATACTTGGTGTGTCTTAGTGGGAAAACAGCCAACCTTCCAGCCAGTGCTGCTCCATGTTCCCAGCTACTGTGTGCCTGGCTTCTGGTTTCACAGGGAAACATATAGGAGCTGGCAAAGGGCGTTTCAGGTAATCTCTTCTTGGTCTGGGGGCATGAAAGACCCTTGTACTTTCTGGAAGCGATTCAAGCTCTGCATGCACCAAATGCAGGCTTCCTGAGCTGGGCTTTTCTGTTGTTCAGGCCACCTGGAAGGATGTGCCAGAGGAGTCTCACAGTGTGATTGTTTGTGAGCAGTAGCTGGCACCAGCACAGCCAGCACTGAGTGGTTGGAGGGGGACATGGGGGCTGTGTTTTGATTCTCCTTTTCCTGTTTGTTGTAACTTGGCAGAGGCAAAGTTTCAGAGACAGCAGGGGCAGCAAGATCCTTTTTCTTTTCTTTCTTCCTGACATGTACTGCACCTTCTGCTACTAATTCTGATTTTTTTTCCTGGGGAAACAGAGTGGGAAGGGAGGATTGGTGGGGTTGAAGCCTGCGGCTTTAAAGCACATAAACCAGAATATTTAGCATGGGGTTTACTGTCTAGAGAGGAGACTTCCCTAAAAGCAGCCCCAGAGATTGTGACCAGCTGTCACAGTGGCTTTTGTTCCTGCTTCAGGTGGGATTTCAGTGGAAAAAAATGTAAAAAGGAAGAATGAAAAAAGAAGCAAACTTAAGCCACACAAAACCCTCTCCCCAAGGCCTGTTCAGAAAGTGGAGATAAAGCAGCAATAAAGTCAAGTGCTCAATTAAGCCAAATGTGTGTGCTTTAAAACACTAACAGATGTGGTAACAGTGGCTCTAATGAAGAGGAGCTTTATGGACCAAGTGTGATGGAGATTGGTGCGGGTGCCCAGTTGCTTCCTGATGGAGGATAGTGCAGCTGTGCTTTTGTTCTGGGGACTGATGAAAGGGAGTATGTATCTGCTGGGGGCTGTTGTTCCCCACTGTCTCCTTGGCTCCTGCCCCCTTGCCTCTGGGATGGCTGTGGCTACAGTGCTTTCCAGTTGTGGTGGTCTGTCTGAGAGCAGTGCGAGTTACAGCACTCCAGGGCAATCTACCTAGTGATAGCCTCCCACCTTAGGGCTGCTGGGATGGTTTAGTGCCCCCCTTGATGAGTTCCTTCCCCAGACCCTATGCTTGGGGACTTGCATGCCCTTAAATGACTGCTTTGAAAATTTGCGTTTTGCTTTGAAAATCTGGGAGTTCCAAAATACCATAGGCAAAGGCCAGGTAGAAGCTGTTGCATGCTGTACAACATGAGCAGAGTACAGTGTAGCTGTACTTGGTGCAGAGCAGCTGTCTGGGGAGTGGCTGGGGAGGGTCACCCATGCCAGATGTATACCATGGTCAGGGTTGATTTGGAGGAGGATGTAAACATCCATGTGCCACAAGCCAGTTTATGGCATTCGGGGTGAGCTCTGTGGGAAGGCCAGTCCTTCCTGAAGCCAGGGGAATTCCCTGCACTTCCTTGCTGAAGCTCAGTGTTTCACTATTTTGGTTGTTTACAAAGGCAGGGGTGGTTTTCTTTTAACTTGGGGGCCATCCCACCCAGTGTATCATCAGATCCCACTTTTCAAGAGCTCTTTGCCACATGCCTGGATCTCTTCCAAGGCTTTAAGTAGTATCTGGCTGAGAAAGGGGTGCTGTGTAGATCAGGTGTAAAGCAAACACACCAGAGCCCTTGGTGCTGAGCGTGCTGGCTGGCTGTACACAAAATGCTTTCTGGAGCTGTTTCAATGGAAAGCTGACTGATGTGCATCCCAGCTTCCATTCCAGTGGTTCACCTGGGTTATCACGTTTATCTCCATCACTGTGTTCTGTGGTGGTCTGTTTCTTAAGCTTTGCAGTGCCACCATTCTCCTTGGGAATGCAGCTACTGACATTCCCCTGTCTTTTCTTCCTTCCTCTACCACAGTTTTATGACTCTCTCTTCCTGCCTTTTGCTCAGCAGGAGTCTGCAAACTCCTAAGTTTTGAATTTGGGCAACTTCATGGGTGGCCCAAAATAGAGAGTCATTTTCAAACAAAATGAGATCCAGCCCTTTTTTCTATAAAGGCAAGAGACCAAAGCAACAACATCAGAGTGAAGCAGCAGGCTGCCTGGCACTGCTTCCCTCACACCTGTGGGGAGGAAACTTCTTTTTCTGAAGGCCAGGTGGCATGGATGTGGCTATGCTGTAGGCTCTGGAGGTTGGAAGTCACTGAGGGACCGTAAAAGGTACCTTGCATTACTTGCATGTGCATGGCCCTTGTATGCCATAGACAGTTATTACAGATCAAATTGCTGTCTTCTGGTAGAGTATCCATGAGTTTGAACGTTTGTGTTCCTGTATTTGTGCATGTGCCAGTCAGCAGTGGGATGAATCTGCAAAGTCTTAACTTTGTCAAAGCTCCACGTTATTTCAGTAGCAGTGTTGTATCAGTGAAAACTTTGTCCTTAGAGTGGCAGTTGCTTTGTTTCAGTAAATGCACGTACTAAGATAAATAGTAAATATGCGTAACAAATACACATGCAAGACTTGGTTCAGTCCCTTCTCATGGAGTACTTGAACACAAGGGTTCAAATTCAGCTCTGCCTCTAGCTGAGAGAAGAGTAAAACAAGGGTTAAAGAAATAGAGCAAAGTGACTGCAAAACTGAGTGAAATACTGCCCCAAGAACAGATGACCAAAGTGTTTTGACATTAACCTGAAACAACTGGGGTGTTGCTTAGCTTGGATGGCGAATGAGAAAAAACACAATCTGGGAACAGCTCAACTTGTGGCTTAAATGTGGGATATAGCAACTAAATAATAGCCCTCATGAGGAGGGAAGACAGTGACTGTGAGTGTTGGAGGCAGGTGGGAGATGCTCATGGGCAAAAAAGGCTCAACTAAATTGCAGCAGATACTACTTATGGTTCAGGGCTCTGGTTTTATTTGGAGACACCTGTGCTTTGTGCCTGGAGAATGCAGGTTTCTGGGGAAAAAGCAAACAGGGTTGGCTTTAAGGGCTGGTGCATGGCTCAGGGGCTGTGTGGGGACAGTGAGTCCAGCAGACTTTAAGGTGACACTGATGGTATTGGCTGTTGGGCTCTGGCAGAGTTTCTGAGAAGGTAGGAAGAAATTACTGTAATAATAGTGTATTTTGAAAAAGGCAGACTTTGAGGAAATGTGCAATGATATTTGGGTGGGTGGTGAGGGGAGCTCTGGCCTGAGCTGCCGTCTGGAAAATTGACTTTGGAAAAGTGAGATGTTATTTAAAAACTAGTAATACAAATGACTGAAGTTCATTCCATTGGTTTGCATAATAACTGGAGAAGCCAATGTGGCTGAGAAGGGAGCAGAGCAATACCAGAGATAGGTGAGAGATGGCTCTCACAAGCAGGATGAAGCACCTTTTTGTGTTTTAAGTGTTTTTTGCTTTATTTGTGGGTTGTTTTTTGTTTGATTGGGGGTTTTTTATTCCTAGTTTTGAGGCTTTTCTACCTTTCTTGAGGGTGCAAGGTGCGACTTCTGGCTGTGCTGCACACAGCCTTCCCAGATGGTGCAGTACTCTGCTGCAGGCTCCTCTGGTTATGCCATGTCCAGAGCCACTTCCCTACCAGCCATTGATCCTCATGGGGGTTGTGAACAGGCACCAAATGGTTACTCACAAATCAGTGAATTGCAGTTGGGCTTCCAGAGCCAGAGGACATCATCTTCTTGGTGAGCTTTTGTCTATCCTTGAGGAGCCGGAACAGGCAGAGGGCATTGTCAGAAACTGTCTCCCTTAGCTTCTTATATGATGGAACCCACAAAATTTCCATTAGTCACCTCTCCTTGAAGCAAGATGTCCTATGTTTGGCTAAAGCATCCTAACCAAGAGACAGGGACAGATGTGAATACTTCCTCTAGTAGTCCATCTCTTGTTTGTGCAGGTTTAAACTGATCTTTGGCAGTCTGTATCCAGCTAGCATGATGTTTGCTTGTTACCACCTGGACCTATAAGGGTAATAATTTAAAAATGGGAGAATAGTCCAAAAAGGTCCTGTATGCTATAATTTTTCCCAAAATGTGTGAGGGAGGCAGAAACAGTTAGTGTGATTTTGAAGAGTTTCTTGTTTGTGATGGTGTGTCCATCAGATCATAAGTCCTTCATCAGTCCTTCCTGCAGGCTGCAGAGCGTCATACCTGGGAATCAGCCTTGTTGAGATTCACAGCTCCTGTCATCTGGCAGCATCTGGCTCTCCTGCAGGAAAGAGAGGTCCAGCAGCCTAATGCCAAACAGAGATCATCTAAATAGTAATGAACATGCAGGCATCCTCATGGAGGCTGCAGTAAGGAAAACTCTTCTGTGCTTGCATACTGTGGACTGTGGGATGCAAAAGCCTTGACAGATTTCGACTCGGGGTTGGAGATGAGCCCATGTTTCCACTGTGGAAATACAGGTAATTCGAACACAGCAGTTAAGCCTATAGGAAATGAATAAAGTGGTTTTGAGGTTCACTTTTATTCTGGAAATTCATAGGAACCAAGGATTTAGACGTTGATCTTATACTAGGAGTTGGTTCAGGTTTTTTGGGGTGCCTGAAGACCACACAGATGCATGTGAGTGAGTGGGGAAGGAGAGCAGAGACTTGGCTGGTAGGATTAATGGCTTGTTTCATTCAGGCAGAAGCCCCTAATGACTAAGCAGTAACTACTCTGGGGATTTTACAGACAGGGTCAATGTCAAATTGGGAAGCTGCAGTGCAATTAATTTAAGCTGGGAAGTGTTTTCAAGTTAATTCATTTGGTTCTGCTGGGAAGGTTGGAGCTTTGCAGAGGGCTAATTGTAGAACTGTGTTGAAAAGGCTGAGATACGGTTCACTAACAAGGGGGAATGCTTTCATGGTGGCAGGGAGCTCGGAGAGCCTCATTCAGCAAAACCTTCCAAACGCGTTAAAGGTCTTTCCCCTGAGCATGCTGCCTTCACACATGTTGAGGTTAAGTACATGCACAAAAACACTGTCATCAGCCATGAGATGAGACCCTCTGGCTCCTCAGCCTCAGCTTTTAGGTAAGTCCAGAGTGTCTCTGCTGTAGGTGTGCACTGGGATGTACAGCAGCTTGGAGCTTGGTAAATGAGTGGACTTGAAGCATTCTCCTGCATTTTTGAGGGGCCCGAACAGCATTCTCACCATTCTTGGCACACAGTGAACTGCTGGTGCAGGAGAGAGCAGGGTGTCACAAACAATACGTGCAGGCTCACTGCTGGCAGGAGGAAGGCTGGAGCAGACCTTCCCCAGTGGTGGTTCGTGTTTTGCTGGGTCTGCACAGAGTGGACTGTAATGTGCTACATGGCCCAGTCAAATCATCTGGAAAGAAAGCTAACAAAACAAACCCTGATATTTGGTCTCTCCTCAGCCTTGTTGCACGTTTCCATGAAATGGTGGAAACTTACTATTTTTGCGAATTGTGTTCCTGTTTGAGATGCAGTTGGCATTTGCTGACGTGTTTGTAGATATACTGGGAGGTGGAGGGGGAGGAGAGCTAACAGGGAGACAGGCAGTCATACAAACGTACGCACATGCAGAAACAGAGGCAGGCTGTGTAATTGCACAAGTCTTGTATCCTTGGGAAACCAGTCTACAAACATGGTTAAAAAAAAGAAAAGACTGAAGTAAAGCCTGGGGGAAGGGACATCTCAATCCCTCTTCTATCCTCATCTGACATCGGCTTCATGTCAGTATTGCTTCTCCTTCAGTGCTGGAGGGCTTTGTGTGCAGAGGTGCACAGATGTGCTACAGGGCACTGTGCAGTGGTAAGAGGTTTTCCTCTGGTTCCAGGTGAATGGAGGAGGGAAAGTTGAGCTCTCCAGCCACCAGAAATAGGCAGAGAAAAGAGAGCAAAGCAGGCTGATGAAAGCTGTGCTGCCCGGAGTCAGTGTCCCTGGCACTTTGAAGGAGCATAAAGCATTTCCTGTAGGATGCCTGAGTCAAAGGAAAGCACTGGGTGCCCCTTGGATCACCCCTCAGTGCCAGCTGCTCAGGGCAGGGAGAGGAGCTTGCTAAGCAACCCCTGGCCAGAACATGCCGTTCCCTCCCCAGTCCTGCCTTCCGTGCTAGTAGAGATGGGCTGAAAAGATCTCATGGCAAAAAAAAGAAAGTGTGTTTGCAGAGCCCTAGGGCTTTTGGCCCCAGGAAATCTGAGAGTGCTTTGTGGACAGCTTATCACAGAGGTCTTGGAGACCAATGCAGGAATTTTCTGGCTGTGGTATGCAATTCCTCACTGATACTGAGCAAGCTGATGTGATGAAATAACCCTGGGAGTGCAGGCAGGCAGAAAGTCCCGGGGAACTCTTCAGCAGATGGAGAGATGCTCTGAAGTGATCAGTGTCCCATGGTAGCCTGTGCTTCTGAGAGACTGGGATGACTGCTCTTCAGGCCAGTCCTCCCAAAAGCTGTGTGGCACAGACACCTCTAGACTTGTAAGTCCTTTGCAACCAAATCAACAGCTTAAACATGACATGTTACCTCTGCAGAACTGGATGAGACTAAGCAGAACAGGCTGCTGGCTGAGGAGAGGGACAGGAATCAATATGAGGGTGTCCCTGTACTTGAATCCAGAAGGGGTCATGCACGGCTTTTCCCTCTTCAGGTCTGTCAGTGGCTGTTAAACCCAGTCTAGATGAAAGAGCTTTGGTTTCTGAACTGCTGATGACCAGGAGGAGAGCAGAGGAAGAATTGTTCTGTAATTGTCTTCTCTTCTGCCCCTCCCCTGAGCATCCATGGTTGTCCTCTGTGAGAGATGCTGTTCCAGGGCAGGTGATGTTTCTTCTCTGGTGTGTGCCCTTCTCCCACTGCCCCCTCTCCTACACAGCCCATTGCTTATGCTTTCTCCGTGGCATTTCCAGATGCACTTTTGTGCAAAGTGCAGAGTGAAACTTGAGTGGGTGCTTTGGTTTCATCTGCCTCTGGACAGCTGCATCCAGACTGGCTTGATGATGCTTGGGGCTGGGCCATGTACCACATTTTCCCTCTGCTGCTGGCTGAGTGTGGATGGATGCTGTGCCACGACTTGGTGCTTTACAGGTTGGCAGTGCTAATCAGCAAACCCTGGGTTCTTTTTTGGGGTAGGGTGTGGGCCAGGGGTCCTGGGTGTAGGGGGGTGGGCTTTATTCTTGGCAGTTCTGCTGTGAGAAAATTGCAATGCCAGTATAATCCTTGTTGGCAAAGTTTTTCTGAGGTTTCTGAGTTCCAGGTCAGAAACACACACACCAGAGCTGTTGCACCTTTGCCCAGGGCTCTTCTAGAAGTACTTTGCAGACTGATGAGGCAGAGATCACTGGGGCTGTGGTTGGGGTTTGTCTGCTCCTTCCCTACCTTCCTACAAGTATTCTTCTGCTGGGGCTGTTGTGCATATGAAAGAGCAGGCTTAAAGACTCTGTCTGCTGTCAGGCTGCACAGGACAAGCACTGGCTTCCTGGCAGCCTGGGACAGGCAGCTCTGCTCCTGAAAATAAAATATGGCAAGCAACAAGGCATTTGAATTATCCTGAAATGGTAGAACTTGCAGACACAAAAAGCTAAGAGCTGGAGGCAAAAAAGCCCCCAAACCTAGATAAGATGGATGACACTGCTCAGGGTGAAGAATCTCTTAATGGATGCTGCATTCCTGCAACCCTAAATGTGCTCACTCGTGTATATGGTGCAGTGCCAGGCCAGGACTTGGGCTTCTGCATTTGCCCATATATTCCCTGCATGGCTTTGGGCAGCACCCTCAAATATTTCTGTGCCTATTTTTTTTGTTTTTCTTTAACCATGTGCAATTCAGGACGAACACCTTTCTGTCTTCAGGGTAATTAATGAACTGCAAAGCCCTCACACATCTTCAGAAGGAAAGTACTGGCCAATGAAGGCTGTGATTGCTGCAGGAGGGAGATGTAAGCCCCGTCCAGCCCAGGACACAACTGGGACCCCGAGTTAGAGGGGTTTCAGGCAGGGCGTTTAAGGGCACTTGGGTGAAACTTTCTGTGGGTCTGGGACCTTAATCAGCATTTAAACACCCCAGGCAGATAAGCAAATGCACGTGAAACCCTCTGGGCAAACTGTTGATGAAGGAAAGCAAGTGCAGAGAGAACAGGAGCAGCACTGGCAAGGGTGGCTGCAGTCCTTGGCATGGTGTGTGATCCCCGTAACAGAGCCTGGCCCTCCCGTGCTAAGTGAGTGCTACTGGCTCCATCCCGTTCTGCAGCCCAGATATGCTTCAGGGCTCTTCAAAGGGATAAAAATATATTTTTAACCTGAGGCAGCTGCCTTTTTTTGTGTGGTACGTTTTTTTCTTGTAGCTCTGGAAGTGACAAGTTGTTTTTCGGCCCCTCTGTTTCTCAGCTGTCTCGGCAGAGGTGCCTAGAGGTCTCAAACCAGATTCATGAAAATTTGAGCACTGGAAATTGGTAGTCACTTTTGAAAATGTTGGCGAGATGGTGCAGCTCTATACAGATGTTAACTGATGGCCATTTGAACAGACTTTTTCTTCAGCCAAGTCCTCGCCCCATTGAAGGGAATGGGAATTTTCCTTGAAAAAGGCCATAAAGAAATCATTTTCTTGGCAAGTAGAGAGGTGTTTCATGGACTGTACATCAGCATTCAGGAGAACTTCAGCTATCTGCTTAGATTCCTGCCACACTTGTCCCACCCTGCACAAAACTCTTCCTTTTGATCCAAAATAACACAGGAGATGTTTTCCACATGCCATAAGAAAGAACTATAAAATAATTGTTTTGGAGTTTGGCACCACTCCCTTACAGATATTTAGTGTGAATTGAAATTGGTCAGCAAAAAGGTATTGGCCACGATGACAGACAGATTAGGGCTCTGTGTCTTGAGGCTATTACATACCTGCCCATCCCATCCTAGTAGGGATGGTAGGTGGCTTCATTAGTTCATGGATTGTAATAAAACAAGCATGACTTGCAGCTTTTGGGCAGCATTAAAAAGCATTATCTGGCTGTAAGAGGAGTTGTTTGGCTTGTGGCATGCTCTGTGCTGTCCTGACCTGGAGTCTTTATCTCTCCACTCTTCTTGTTGCTCTTTCAATGTGGTCCATCACACGTGCTGCTGAGCCTTCTCCTGTGCATGCACCTTGTCCTGAAAGAAACCCTGGTGCTTCTGCACATGGGGCTAACCTCTTCTGTCTTGTCTTCCTTCCTCTGTGATGAAGCCACCCCTGGAAGCTCCAAGTCAGGATAGCTTCTCCTAAGAGCAGCAGCAGATTTGGGAGAGGGAAAAGCTGCAATGGGCCTCTGCCATCAGCCCCAGGTGGACCAGTCCAGCTTGGCAGGAGGGTCAAAGGCATGGCTTACTATGGCTGACTTGGCCTTAGAGAGGAGAGCTTACAGTCAATAGCAGCTAGACCTTCCTGGCTGCTGATCAAGTCTTGCTCCTGTGATGGTGCCTGGGGAGCCAAGACCAATCTCTCCTGTCTCTGGGTGTGTTCATGCACATTGGCTTGCACACTCCACTCCCATCGGTGGTTTTCTTTGGGCTGATATTTGTTAGCATTGGAAAGTGAGAAAAATGAGCAAAAATATTATCAGAAGCAGGTTTTGTGAATGAATCAGCCGACAAGAGGCTTACCAGCTTGCCTGCATTTACTAGCACAGTGCTTATTTGGGCAGATGTCTATATATTTTAGTTGGAGGCAGGAAGGAGTGAGAATGGAGGGGGGAAGACATCACTTCCAGTTTGCTGCTTTTCTGTCAGTTTGTACTATCTTTTTTCTGAATGAAGCAGGGGACTGCAGTGTGTCTGAGAAACTGCCCTGCTGCTGCTCTTGCTCTGCTGTTGTTGACAACTTGGGGGGCACCAAGGAGAGGAGCACAAGAGAGGTCAGAAGGATAAAACTCTCCTAGGCAGCTTGTTGAGGATCAGGGCCTGGCCAGCTTTGCCCATCTCTTCATGGTGCTTTTTTATTTGATCCTCTCCAAAGGCAGCCTCATAGCCTTCTCTCTTCTCACTATGTGTTTCTAATTAACAAGGAGACTGGCGTATAAACAGAGTATTCCTGCTCAAAATACTGCTTGTCTGACTCCTAGGATGATGGCCAGATGGCAATCGCCAGACAGCAGCCTAGACTTTGAGCTCGCCCATTTGGCTATCAAACCTGGTCTCAGTTCTCATCTGGAACCAGAACTGAGGAAAGTAATGGACTTTGCCAGATTGGTTTTGCCCCATGTTTGCTTTTCAGTTGCTACCTAAGCAGCTAAAAACCTGCAGACCAAATGCATTTAGTATTTCTGGAAATTGTGAAGAAGTTCCAAAAGATACTGGACAAATCCACTGAGGGATGGGTCTTTTGGTGGCTTTCGAATCCTGTAGGTCAGATGCAGTCTTCACCCATGAAAGTGCTTTTACTGCTGGTGTGCAGCACATACTGGGAATGGTCCCTCTGCTCCCAAGCAGCTGCTGATGGTTTCTCATGAATGGCAGGCTGGGCTGGATGGCTCCTTGATCCAGCCCACCTGGGCCATCTTGGCATCAGGCAGCTGCATGTTTGCTGAGTAAGTTCAGACAAAACTCTTTCCGCAGTTTCTCCTTTGTGAGCTTGGTGTTGTAATACCTGAAAAGGGCTTAGAAAGCTGTGGCAGAAATAAAACACTTTCTATTACGATTTTTCACTCTGTCATGACAAAACATCATCATGCAGATTCTGAAAAAAGGAACTGTTAACATCTGTAAATGCTCTCTATGCTTGGTCCTCTGAGAAGCAGGAGTGATCCATAAATTAAGCACTGTTACGTGAGCTAAAGCGTTGTTTGCCTTGCATCATGCACAGTTTGATATCATTTCTTTACCTCTAGATGAGTGCCTGAGTTCCATAATGCTGGAAAGCTGAAATTGGAGGTGCCAGAGAGAATTCTGATGCTGGGGAGTTGGGTGCTACAGTTCTTCCTTGGCAATACTGAAAGACACTTCCTGTTTGTCACCACCACCAAAACAAGCCTGTTCTGTCCCCTGGTGTGGTACCTATGGAGCTGCTGAAGAGGTCTTATATAGAGAGATACAGAGACATACAACGCCTGGCCTGGGTTATTGCACTGGGAAGTGATGTACATGTGGGGGTTCAATCCTAATTTGGGCTGGAAGGGACCTCTGGAGGTCTCGCTTCAAGTCCCAGCTTAATTCAGTGCAGCTTCAATATTATATTCAGCTATAGTATTAATGTACTTGCTCAGCCAGATCAGAGCAGGCAACAAGGAGTGATCAGCTGTCATCTCCTACGCATTTAGAGCAAACAGGAGGAATTGAGATCTGTCCTTACTGCCACTGCAAAGCCCAAAGAGACTGGTGTCTGCAGCATTGTGACTAGCATGTCCTGCTGTGGCAAGGTTTGCTCTCACAAATTCGTGGTGAATTGGGAAAATACATAAAGCACAGAGCAGAGGAAATGGAAAAAGTCCAGAAATCCCCAGATTTCTGCTAACTGATTTTGAAATGGCTGAACTAGCTGGGATCTTGTGGCTTTCAGTGGTGGCAGAGTTGTGACTGTTCTACTGTCAGCAGAAGTGGCCAAATGCAGAAGTAGGTAGAAGCTAAATGAGTAACACAGTGTACAACAAACAATGGGAAAGATGGTATGGCAAAGATGATGATCACTGAAATGGCAGAATCTCCAAAGTGCGTTAGGGTGGCCACATGGCCACAGAACAGAGGCGAGGTATTTTTGAAAGCAGGCCTGAGAATTCATTTTAGCACATGAATATTGAGTAAGTATTCCTGGAGATACTCTGAGGGATGATAGATGGATTTAAGGTATTGTTACTAATCACTGTGGTTTTAAGTGTTGGAGCTGAAGCACACTCGGCATCTCTAATCCAACTGGACTTCTGATGGGAAAATTGCATTCTTGGGAAGTAATTTAGAAGGTCACAGAAAAGCCAGAAAGAACTTCTCTAGCAGTGATTTCCTCTGCTCTCTAAACTCTCTTTTAGAGTGGTAATAACTCGAGAATGAAAGGATCTATTCTCACCTTCCAGATGAAAGGGCTAATGCAATTTAAAATTTTTGCATGCAAAGATTTTATGGCTTGGTAACCAGCCATGTCTGAAAATGATCCAGGGCAGGATGAACACGTGAGGCAGCGCCTGACTGAGCTGGACGCTTTCCTTGTCTGCCCCGTCTCCTGCAGATAATGGCGATGACCGGTCTGAGAGCATTCTCGCTGAGAACCACGTGGATGGCACCGTGGGGATCCTGAGTGGAGCTGGAGGGAGGAAGCCCATGAAGACAGGCATGAAGGAGCTGGCAGTGATGAGGGAGAAGGTGAACGAGCAGCAGCGGCAGATGGGCAAAGTCAGCAAGGTCCATCACAACCACGAGGACTCCAAAAAGTCACGGCTGTCGACGGGCAGGGTGAGAGGGCAGGGCTGTGGGGAGCTAAGGGGGGCAGCTGTGGGCTCAGTGGAAAATGCTGAATGCAAAGCCTAAGTGGCATCTGCAATAAACTGTCTTAAAAAAAAAAAAAAGAAAAAAGAAATAAAGAAAAAAGCAGGGAAAAGCAAAAGAAGAAAAGCAAACATTTTTGGCCTGATGCTGGGGCTGAATGCAGCATCTTGTGAGCTTTGATATGCTGGTCAGGAGGCATTATTTTCATTGCAGCTTCATCTCCTGAAGGGGGGCTTCTACTGGCTCAACACCCACCTCTGCAGGGGTGCAGGCATGCCCTTTGCCCATGGAGTGGCTTTCTCAGACCCTTTTTCCCTAAGCAGGTGTGGCCCAAGGGGATTTGAGGGCCAGAAGTAGAGCTGTCTGCCTGCTGCAGGGCAGCCTCAGTCCGGGTTAAAGGAGGCCACAAGCCCTGAGGATGACCTGTGTGACTGTCCTGTAGCAGCAAGAGTGCTCTAAGACCTCCCAGTCTCCTTGCCTGTCCCTGTTATCCAGTTCTTGGCTGTGGCTTCCCTCTAGTGGGAAGCTTGCTCAAGGCAACTAGATAGGATTGGAATGGGGATGGGGATGGAGATGGAAACTCACCCCAAAGGGTCCACAATATACATCCCTGTAAACATAGAGAGTATTAATATCCGGGGAGCACAGGGACAGAAAGGAGCTTTAAGAGTCCTCATACCTTCCAAGGGCTAGGCAAAGCAAAAGTTCAAAATAAAATGCAGACACCATCAACTTTGAGAGCTCACACACTGTTGCTGCTCCTTTGCAAAAAAAACCCCTCACCCACTGCAAAAGCAGAGAGGTCTGGACTCAGTTTGGCTCACATCAGTCATATTTCAACCACACTGCCTTGGCTGGAAGCCCTGTCTGGGAGCAAGAAGGATGCCTCCAGAGGCTGGCTTTGGGTACTCCCATTCCCAGGTCTTCCTCTCCACTCCCATGGAGCACTCTCACATGCTTTTGAGTTGCACTTCTGGGCCAAAACTGCATCACAGGTGTGTGCTCTGGGGTACGCTTATGGAAACCCTCCTGGTCTGTCTGGACTAGCCCTGCTTCATGTCACTTGTCACCACCAGTGGGAGCCATGGTAGCCTCTCTGAGGTATCTCCTCTGTATCAGGACTTGGGACCTGGTATTATGTTGGCTGTTGGCCACGTCAGGTACATGGAAGACGTGCGTATCTATGCACAACTCTGATTTTTGGTGCCTGGAGGTGAAGTCTGCAGCAGGACCCCCTGGCACACATGTGTCTTTAGGGATGCATATCTGTTCATCCCTGCTGGTGTTCCTTCCCATTGTCCACAGTGTCGATGCTGAATGGTACCATTTTCCTGATTTTTTTTTTTTCTTCTGCTTTCTGGGCTGTTTTCAGACCCCTTGTCAGCAGGAGCTGGATCAGGTGCTGGAACGCATATCCACCATGAGGCTGCCAGATGAGCGAGGGCCCCTGGAGCACCTGTACTCCCTTCACATCCCCAACTGTGACAAGCATGGCTTATACAATCTCAAACAGGTAAGTGGGGAGAGTGGGAGCTCTGGGGCTGTCTATGCTTCCTGCAGCAGCCTTGGCTCAACTGTCCCCACCATGTGCAGACACAGAACATGCATAGTTCAGGGCTGGGCTGATACCCTGGCATGATGTGAGGTGTGGGGTAAATAGCAAATGCTGCACGTGGCATGGACAGGTTTTGTTACACCCAGGTGCATCTGCAGCCACAGGTTTGCGAGTGGAGATTAAATCCACATCCACACATGGTTGTGGACAGTCCAGAGATGGAGAATCAGTTTAGTTCTCCTTCCCCACAAGAGCTGCTTATCTGTCCAGGTCTTTTTTCTTGAAGTTTGAGCCAGGTCTTGTCCTGTCTGGGCCCTGCTGCAGGAGAAAAGTAGAGAGGCACTGAATACTGACCAGACTTGCAGACAAAGCAGAAGGCACTTCTGGGAGTCAGGAAGGTTTCTACTGCACTTTACTGCTTTTCCTTCACAACTCGAGGCTGGTCCCACAGCTCCAGGTGGGATTCCTTCCAGGCAGGCTGGGGGTTGGGGTGCAGCATGCTTCTGAAGGTATTTATGGGACCCAGAACTCAGAAGACTTGTGTCTGAATTCTGACTTCCTGGCTTCATCCATGCAAAACCACCAGGTGTCAGTGGCTGAGAAATGGGGAAAGAACTGCCAGGACAAACAGCAGAACAACAGCGGGTGTGGGGTTGACTGGAGTCAGCTGTGAATAGTACCTGGATATAAAGATCCCTTATAGCTGAGCCTTTGGAGGGGACACATGCTGTTTTCATGGATAGGCCTTTTAGTCAGGGCTACTTCTACCCCTTGATCAGAAGCATTAATTTAAAAAAAAACCAGGATGCTCTGAGAGAATCTCCGTCTGTCCATCTGTTCTCCTGTCTCTGTCTCACTTGGACTCTCACCCATCCACCCCTGAAGAGCCCCATGGGCTGGCTGGATCCCCCAGCATGAGAACACTTGAAAGGGCTGGATGGAGCAGAGCTGGTAAATTGCCTGTAGGATGAGCCATGTCTGGGGAATGAGCCTGGACACTGCAGTGATGCTTTGTGTGCTACAGAAATCAAAACAGTTTCTGCTGCTTCTTGTGCCTGGGGAACAAGTCAACCTGCTCTGGCCTGCTTGGTGTAACCTCTGCATCTCCCACTACATCCTGTTCAGAAATGTATCTGCTGGGGCTGGAGGGATGAACATCAGGTTCAAAGTGCCTGCAGCACTGCACAGGTTAGGAGGAGGACAATAACTATTAGATCAAGAAACTTTTCTCTAACAAGACTGGGAGGACAGAATCCAGGTCCAGATGCACCACAGTCCTCATCTCTGTTCTAGGATTAGTGAATCTCTGGTCTGGCTGTAGGGGCCTTGATCTCAAGTCTGTTCAGCCTAATCTGCAGGTGAGAAGAATCTTCCACAGCTCCTCTGTCAGTCTGTCTCATCCCTCCTTCCCAAGGGATCTTTGTCTCTTTGGATGCTTTCATCCACAGTTGGCAAAGGGTGATGCATTTCAGGGACACTTGTCCTTCTGGTTCATTAAAATTGGCTTCTTGGTCCCTGGCACAACCCCTGGGGAAAGAGGTTCAGCTCTCACGCTGGACTGCTGGACTAACACTGCTGGTGCAGCATAGGCCCTGGGGGGTTTGAATACAGCACCCCATGGATTTTGCCTGAATCTAAACTGGTGCCAGATCACCAGAGAAACCTCAGCTCTGCTAGTGCTGGGGCTTTGGGCTGGATGACCTGGGTCAGGTCACCACAAAACCACTTTTGTTTTGTCCTTCTCTTGACTGACATCTGTCCTTTCCCTCTCCATGCAGTGCAAGATGTCAGTGAACGGGCAGCGTGGCGAGTGCTGGTGTGTGGATCCCATCCACGGGAAGGTGATCCAGGGTGCACCCACCATCCGCGGGGACCCCGAGTGCCACCTCTTCTATACAGCCCACGAGCAGGAGGACCGGGGAGCACACGCCCTGCGGAGCCAGTAGACAGATGTGATCTTGCTGGCTGGAGGTGGCTCACTGTGGCCCCCGTGCTGGATTTTACATGGGTTTCAGCATGTCTCTTTAGGCTCTGGAAGAGACTGGGTGCTGCCCTCCTTCCTCAGCTGCCTGGTTCCTGGGGAGGGGAGGGATAACGGGAGGGGAAGGCAGTGGGGGATTTGCAAGGAGAAGGGACTGCTTTCTTAGTCTTTCACCCAACATAAACCAGAGAACTGGTCTTTTTTGCTCCTCGCCCTGCAGCCCTGCCCTCCCTGCTGCTTTGTGGCATCTTTCTGCACCCTCCAGCACAGAGTGCCGTGTGCTCCCTGACCCCTCCCAGGGGACAAAACCCCTTGCTATGAGTGGGAGAGGGTAAAAAACTGAAAGAGCCCAGCCTTTCCCTCTCTTTTTCCCTCTTCCCCAAGACCAAAGACTGTAAATACTGTCACCTGCCTCTTGTGTCCTGCCAGTCAGTCTCTTGTGCCCCAGCCCAGCCATCAGTCCTGGTGTGGGAGGGAGGGAAGGAAGAAAGACCCCGGATTCCCAGCTGGAACATGCCACCACACCTGGGATGTGTTCCCCAAAGAAGCAGTGGTGAGGGAAAGGGCTAAAGATGACACAGCTGCCACCTTACCCCCTAAAAATGCTCTTGGGTGCTTCCTTTGCTCGTGCTGGGACACAACCAACTCCACAGGGACCTGGCTTCAGCCACTGATCTGGGAGCATGGGGCCTTTGGGTGACAGCAAAGCTAAATGCTTGTTTTTCCAAGGGATTTGAAGGGCTTTTGCACAGTATTTCATAGGGTCAGCTTATGCCGAGGGAGCTAAAATGAACTTGCTGAGGCTGGGTGGAAGGATGCGTGTGTAGATTTAGGATAACAAGCCAGGGAATGTCTCTCTTTCTCTCATTCATTTTTTCTTTATTTCTAGATAGGAAAAAACAAAACAAAACATCTAAAACCTGCGTTCCCAAGCAGCTGCCCTTGTCCCTCCATTTTTGCTTGGGACTGAAGTGAGCATCTGTTATTCAGCACATAACTTTTCCTTTTTTTAAGTAAATTACAGTATATATCTTGCTTTGTAAAGGTCCTCACACACACACACACACACACACACACACACATACACATACACATACACACACACACCTCTACCCACATACACATTTGTATAGATGAAATCCAAGTGATTCCAGGTGCTCTGAGAGGTTTTGTGCTGGACATGCTGAGGAGAGATGTCTGCTGTTAATTCACCGGTTGATTTCTTTCTGTACAGAACACACTGATGCTGAGAATAAATAACTTCCCCATTGCCTAAGCAAGGAGGTTTTATTTTTTTCTTCCTTTTTTTTTTTTTTTAATATGGATGTCTTTATTAGAGCAATTGCAAAAACCCTCTCCTTGGAGTAAATGTCTCGGGCTTTTCTTAAATGGTTTGTTGTTTCTTGTCCCCCTTCTTGAACCCACATTTCATATTTGAAGTATGAATGGCACAGGTGGGCTCTATAAATTAGGGTCCTCATGCCTTTGCAGGGGTTTGGACATGGCAGTGGAGGAGACAGGGGAAGGACCCCCTTTGGGAAGTTGAGGATGGGCATATGTGGATGTGTATGAATGGGAGCACATGAAAGAAGAAAACACACCTCCATGCAAAACCAAGTAACTGTAAAAATGATGCTACCTGTTTTCTGTTAACATCTGAGGGTGTTCTGCTTTTTCATATAAAACTTGCACATGCTGGCTCTCATCTGCAGTTTGTACTTTGTTTTGTGTAGGAATAGGGAAGTTTTCTTATGTTTGCCTTCTTCCCTTTTAAGAAAGCTGAGTTACATAAAGTTGGAATAAATTAAATCGGATGCCAAAAAGCTGTTGTCTTTCCCCTCCACAGTGCTTGCAGGATGTTTCTTTGCCTGATGCATCACATCATCCTTTGTCCGTGGCTGACAGGCACTAATGGGAGCTGAGCTTTTTGTTGTTACTTGCCCTGGTTGTGTGAGGAGTGAGGAACTGGTATCACTCCTCCTTTGCCTGGCTATGTTCCTGCTATACACATGGATCCTTGTGAATCTGTTGGGATAGGGCAGGGAGGTACAGGCTCCCTGTGTGACCAGAGTTTGGCTGAGCCACTCCACTCACAGGGCTGTGGAGGGAGGTCCTGCACCTTCTCCCATAGTGAGAAGTGCTGCCAATGGGAGTGTGACAGCAGAGCTCAGTGTTTGGCATCACAGGGAGGCAAATAATAATAAAAATAAAAAAAACCAACACTACATTCAATTAAATTGCAGCATTGAAGGAGAGGCTGTTTGTGGGTCCCAGCATCCTGCATCCAGGTGGCTGTGGTATTCCTTTGGACTCCCTAAAGGGAGGCAAAGCCACTGGGCTTCTTCCCCTTTCTGTTTCCTTCTACCCCCGCCATGAGTTTCAGGCTGACACATGTTGAGGGGCTTTTCAGTGGTGAGGAGCACCAGGAAACTGTATGGGGACAGGAGGCAGTGAGTGCATGGGGCTGCAGGAGAGGGGAAAGAGGACAGGCACAGTGGAGGGTGGGATGTAAACTGAAGAACGTGGGAAAAGAAGCAAAATTAATATCCTGTTCTGTGCCTCTGGGGTGAGCTGGGGGTGACTCAGGTGATGCCATGGGGGGAATGCTGAGTAGCAGAGTGGGGCACAAGGGTGCTCCAAGCCAGGTGCTGCCCAAAGAGGGCTGGAGGTGACAGAAATGCCCAAGCCCAGAGCCCAGCAGTGCCTGGGGCCACCCTCCTCTTCAAGGGCTGGAGGGGAACAAACACGAGCTCTGACGCCTTCCACTAAACCAGGCTGCTCCAGCACTATGCAACCTGGCCTTGAACACTCCCACGGCTGGGGTATCCACACCTTCTCTGGGCAACCTGTCCCAGTCATCCTCACAGTGAAGAATTTCTTCCTAGTATTTTTAGTATAAAACTTTGCAATAGTATCATATAAACAATGGTATTTAATGTAAAGAACGTCATTAGTGTAAAAATGTATGACCGTATCTGTGTACAGCTGTAGCTACTTATACACGTGTACACAGGTCCAGCTGCCCTTAGGGATGTGATTTATTAGCCCGTAGCCGAAGGCAGCACTAACTTTTTGGACGGAAAGCCCCATTTCAGGGCCTCTGCGGCTGCAAACGGCGGCACCGCGGCCCTGCCCGGCCGGGCGGGCCCTGAGGGTAACGCGGGCGGGCCGTGGCGCCGCCTAGTGGCGGCTGCGGCGCCGCGCGGCTCCTGCCGCCTGTGCTGCCTCAGAGGGTCGGGCTGGGCCCTGTGGGGGGAACGGGGTGTCCATCGGGGTGTCCGTGAGGGACGGGGTGTCCATCGGGGACAGGGTGTCCGTCGGGGATAAGGTGGCTGTGCCGGCTCCACGTCATGCAAGATGGCTGCGGGATGCACTGATAGTACAGCCCTGGCAACCCACAGTCCTCAGTGCACGGGCAAAGGGGATGATTTCGCCTCCCGCCCCGCTCTGGGCGCACGGGTGATGCTGGCAGGTGAATGGAGGGGAAGAGGGGCACAGGAGCAGGGAGATCGGGGCGGGGAGTGGGACAATGAAGGGTGATGGCTGCCTGGGCGATGGGGCAGATCAGATCCAGCACTGGGGAGAGCAGTGGGGTGAGCCACCATGAGCTACCACAGAACGAGGACCACAGCCTGGCGGGGGTGAGCAGCTCCAAGGATGTTCCTGCCACTGGGACAGTGGGGCAAATCTTCCAGCGGCCCCAAGAGGTCTGAGACTCAAATAGCATCCCTGCTCCCAAGCTGTGGAGCGCAGTAGCATTTAGGGGCTTAACGTCACCAGTTGCTAGGTACTTCACCCTGGTAAGCTGGTTGAATGTGTGTGCTGTGCCCCACTGCCACATCCATGCAAAGAAAATTCCAAAAATTAAAAATAAACAAATTGTAGCTTTGCTTTCAGGAAGCTGTAAAGTTAAGCTTGCAACTTTTACCAGTCACCTAGCAGATTGCTCTAGTATCAAAAGCTCCCCTGAAGCATTGCCACCATTTTACCCCATGCCCTGTACCTCCCTGATTGCCCTTGTGGAGCTGGCTGAGCCCCCCAAGGGACCCAACACAGGCGGCCGTGGGATGCTTGGGGCTGGAGCAGCACACTGGCAGGCCCTGGCACACAGATGCTCCACGAGGGTCAGGCACGAGCTAACTGAATGCATAACTTTATTAAATAAATGCTTTGTCATGAGAAAAGACAAAGATCAAAGAGTAACATAAATTATAAGTTGAATAAATAGTATACAGCAATCTTCACTTTTTAATAAAATGTGAGATTTTTTTTTTTAAGTACAAAATGCTAAACAGAGCATTAAGCTCTTCTTCCATTGTCAGTTTTTCACAAACTGCTTTTTTTTTTTTTTCCCACCAGTAAGATTATGAGTATTTCTTGTTTACTGGAAAAAAAACAACAAAACAACAAAACCAAAACGAAACAACAGAGCTACCGTATGTATGTAAAGCTATAAAAAGCTACCGTAAAATGTGTAGTGAGTATTGCTTAAAGATAAAAACCAGGCAGGAAACTCGGAATCTGGTGTGTTTTAACAACTGTGTTACAACGGTGGGTAACGTGCATGGTGACGTCTGTCCCGGTGGCAGTGGCGGTGGCTGGTGGGGCTGGGGAGGGGGCCACAGCAGGCAGGGCTCCTAGCCAGGGCCAGGACAGCGGTCTGGAAGCGAGGTGAACTGACAGTTCTTTAAATATACAATGCTCCATTTGGGGGGAAAAAAAATCAACAACAACAACAACAAAACAAAACAAAAGAAAAAAGGAAACTAAACCAACAGCAAAGAATTTTCATGGGGAAGGCGGAGAAAAGGGGAAGGGGGAGAGAGCGGAGAAATAGTGCAAAATGCTCTTGTACTAGTGGTTTTCAAAGTCCACTGCAGTACAGACAAGGGGTAGCCCAGCCACTGAGTGCTGCTCCCTGGGCAGATGTGGTGGAAGGGCTGTCCTGAGCCATCCTCGTCCTCTCCTTCCCAGCTCGCATCCTAGATACCAACGTGGGCTCGGTGCAAATACCATAGCCAGAGACCCCTGAGCCTCACGACACCCCGATGCACAAATTGCCAGCATCTCCTGGTGTGCCTCAACCCTCCCCAGCTTCCAAATCTGCCCCTTCTGGTTCTCTCATCCTAAATGCAAAGGGGTGCTGCTGGGTGCTGAGAATAGGAGTACTCACCACTGCCACCCCAGAGGGTGACCAAGCCCTCCTGAAGCCACCCTCATTCCCAGACCAACCCAGGGTCCAACCCCAGTCCTAAATATTAGTGCAGCCTGTAAACAGCCTCGTCCTGCCAGGGATCCTTAAGGGAGTGGGCAGCTGGGAGGGTCACTTGGTGCCCCATCCTGGGAGCCAAGGTGACCTGGGGGTTGAGCATGGTGCAACTCAAATGTCCATCATCCTCCCCCAAGGTTTGTCGGGACAGGACAGGCAATGGCATCCCAGCATGGGGTGTGCAGGGGTGAGGGAGGTTGTGTGGGGATGGATTTTGGTATTCTGGGCTCCCAGGGCCACGCAGACTTAGTTTGTAGGGACAGGACGGAGCATCACCCTGTGTCCCCTTCCCAGTGTCTGTGGTAGCCTCACTGTGACACCACCATGGTGCCCTGCGAGCATACCCTCACGCTGCAAAAGCATCCTCCCCAAAAGGCAAGGGCCATGGGCATCTGCTGCCCTCTGCCTGCTCCCATCCCACCCCAGGGGAACGTCTCCTTTCTCTGCAGCCAAAGGCTTTCAAGTTTTGGGAAATTAAACAACAAAACAAACAAAACAAAAAAAAAGTAAGAAAGGAAGAGAGAAGGAAGGAAGGGTCCTGGGAAAGGTGGTACTGGCCTATGACAGTCAGGAGGTTTTGCACAGGGATCAGCAAGTGGACAGTGTCAACAATGGTGTCCAGTGGCCCTTGGGGTTAGCACAAGCTCCTCCTCCTCCTGCTGTCTTCACCCCATTCTTCACTCTACTTGTACCCCAGCATTAACCCACCACTCTGGTTAAACCAACCCTGCTCCATCAGCCCTGCAGAGCCTGGAGGGGTCCCTCTCTCAGCCCTCACTATGCTCTCCGCCAACAACACAGAGTTACCCCACTCCAACAGGTTTTTTGGGGAAAAGATCAACATTTGGTGGCACACTTCCTTCCTTTCAGCCTGGGAAGGTGCTTTGTCCCCAGGGTGAGATGTGTTTCGCTGGGCCTCTGTGGAAGTCCATACGCAAAACTCACCCCTACTGTCACTTGGAGGGAAATAACTGCAGGTGTCCAGTCCTGCCCTCCATCAGGGTAACATCCTCGTGGGGGGCCCAGGGGTGCTTAGGGGAGTAATGTCATCTCATGGGAGGCTGTGAGGGCTCCCAAACTGTGATGGCAAAAAGCCTTCACCAGAACCCCTTAGTGCTGAATCCCCCTTGTCCCATCCTCACTGGTGGGGCCCCAGTGGTGCTGTGGACTTCCATTTTTCTCTGCCCAGGTCCAGGAAGCTCAAAGGGATTTGGGGGTTCAGGAACCTTCCACCTGAGATCAGCTGTGTCCTTTGGCCAGTGCTGGCTGCCAGCTCCAGCTGTGGCAGTAGGATGTGGTTCCCAGCGGGTGTGTTTCCTCATCACAGCACCCAGTCCTCACAGCTCCCTTTCCTTTCTTTCCTTCTGTTCACTGCAGGATCTCCTCCCAGCACCAACATCATGGAGACCCTTGTCATGGATAAGCAAGAGGCAAGAGTCCCAAAATCAAATGCAAATGTTAAAAACAACAAATGAGTCAGGAAGGCAGCCGAGGGCTGTCCCAGCATGTCCAAGGCAGTGGGTCTCCATGGTATGGTGTCTGCTGTCACTCAACAAGGAGATGGGTCCCAGGTTAAAGGCAAGGGCCCATCACAGGACCTTACTGCAGGGTGGTGGGAATCAGCCGTGGCAACATAAGCAGTATCCTCAATGTAAAAGGATGGAGACTGGCATTTTCCTACCCACGGGGAAAGCTATAAACCAGCCTTAACAAAAAACCACGATGAAACAAAATGGAGGTTTGGGGTTTTTTTCCCCTGGAGCAAACCACATTTTTGGCTGTGAAAAAAAAAACAAAACAAAAATCTCCATAGTTGGTCGTCTTTGTGGTGGCAAAGGGTGGTGAAGAGTTTTGGCCCTGATTCCCCTGTCCCCATGTGGGGATACTTCAGTCTGAACAGTGATGCAGTCCTCAGTGTTGATGAGGCCCTGATTCCACAGGCACCGATGCTCCTCCGTAACTCTGCTTCTGTGCTTAATCCAGCAGGTTATTATTTGTTTTTGGGAGGGGCAGCATATCCCCCAGTTGCCTATTACATTGAAACCTCCAGATTTCAAGGTGAAGTTGCAATGATGGAAAGCCACGTCAACGTATTCACACGTGCACGCAGGTGTTGAACACTTTCACACCTGGAGGAACAAAGGTCAGAGTCCTGCTTGTCCAAGAAAATTTCTGACCTCCCAATCATGATGAACTGGACAGGGAAGACTGTATTTCCTTTTGTGATGAATTTTTTTTAAGTCCAGATACTTTCTGCGGGTATTTGTACTGTTGCAGGATCTGTGTTTCCCTCTCCAGCTTATCTCCAGACACAAAGCGAACAGTCCCACGTCTCCTCCCTTGCTGAAATCTGCCTGGATTGGGGGCAGTCATTTGAGATGGAAATCCACTCAAGTGAGTCCCAGCAACATGGGGAGGACGCTCTGGAGGACTGCAAGGGGAACGCTGGTGGCCACAAGGTTTTCTCTCCAGACCCTTCAGAAATCAACTAGCTAACACAAAAAAAATATAAAAATAAAAATGAACCTGCCCAAAACCCGTACTGGAAAATCACCAACTTGGAGAGCTTCCTACATCAGGGTGACCTCTGCTTGTGGCAGAGGGGTGCAGGCAGCATTGGGGAGAGGTGCAGGACGGCAGAGTGGCCATGGCTGGTTTGTCTCTGGCTCTATCCTTTCCTTGCTGAGTCCTTGTTGTCAAAAGGGTGTTGTAGATTCCGAGTCCTCAGTTTCTTCAGGGTTTATTTTTCTCTCTTTTTTTCCTTTTCTCTTCTTTCTTTTCTCTTTTCTTCTCTTTTTTCATTTTCTTCTTTTCTTTTCTCTTTTTTCTTTCTTTCTTTTCTCTCTTTTTACTTTTCCTTTCCTTACTTCTCTCCTTTCTTTCTTTCTTTCCCTTTCTATTTTTTTTTCATTTTCCTTCCTTTCTCTTTTTTCTTTTCCTTTCTTTTTTTCGTCTTACATGAGATGAAAGGAATCGGAGTCCCGGGGTGTGGGGAGGTGCGGAGGGGAGGGTGGGAGTCTGGGTAGATAGTGATGGGGCGGAGGGAGGGGAGGCGGCTTCACTCCACATTGCTGCTGTCGAACGCGTGGCACTGCAGGTCTCCACTCAGGAAGTCAGTCCCCGGCAGCTTCATGCCATACTTGTCCACACACCAACACAACCCACGCTTCCGGCCCCGGGAGGGCTTGCACTGGGGAGACACCCAAGGGCAGAGATCATGAGCTGGCCACCAGACGCTGTATGGCTCCCTCCCTGCGGATCAGGCCTTGCCCCTTTCACACCAGTGATGCAATCCCCACGGTAGGATCTGGCTCCCGCTCTCTGCTTTCAGCACATCCCTATCCCTGCTGCTACCCCAGCCCAGGGTTCTCTGACTTTTCCCCCTCCCTCACCAGCTCCTTCAGGATGTTTGCTTCAGGCCAGATGGCACTTGGAGCCATCAGCAAGGCCACCCACCACCAAATGTGTCTGGAGATGCTTGTAGCAACACCCCGACTAACCCAGCAAAGGAGAAACTTCCATCCTTCCCACCCAGGGCAGCAGCAGAGAAAAGCCCTCCAGGGTGGGGAGCATCTTACCTGCTTCCTCTTGTAGAAGCCCTTGCGGTCGCAGTTGGGGAGGTGAACAGCGCGGGGCACCATCCGCTGGCTGCTCTTCAGCTCCTGCAGGGACGCCTCCATGTGCCTGCGGCACGGGCCCTGCACACAGGGGGATCGAATGTGAGAAGGGAGCGCCTCACAGAACCTTCCAGCTGCAAAAGGCCCCAGATTCCCCCACTAGTACCCATTTCCCAGGGGTAAAAGCCCTCTGAGGGGAGCCTCATGGAGGGAAGGTGAAGGCACCCACCAGCTCAAACTCCTGACGGAGCTCGGGGATGACAACACGAGGGTGAGCCGTGTTCTCAGCCATGCCCACGAACTTGGCCAGGGTCAGCTTCTTCCGGCGGTCCTTCTTCAGGGCTTCAGCCTTGAGCTCAGAGAGGCGCCCGTGCTTGGGCCGGTAGGCCTTGGGCGGGTAGGTCTCCTCTGTCATCTCTGACGTGGTCGGCTCCTCATGCTCCCGGGACTCCCGTTCTGCAAGGGAAGGGGTACCAAACTGTCATTCTCCATGAGATGAGTGGGGCTTGCTTTTGCACAGAGAGCCTCCAGCCCAACTCCAGAAAAGATCTTTGCACCAGGCAGGATGAAAACAAATAACCAATGGAATCCATTTCCCAGCTGCTGCCCACAGCCCTGGCTTTATCCCACTGTGTGGGACTTCACAAGGTTTTTGTGTGACCTCTGAGTTCGGGACAGGAAGGTGTCTAGAGGGCATGGAGGAGTCAGAGGTCTAGGATGCATCTCTGTATACAAGGGCCATCATTGTTTTTGTGGAAAAAGACCAGTGTGAGGGTCATCCTACCTCCAGGAAGAGCTAGATGACATATAAATGAGGCAGAGAAGCCCCTGTTTATCCATGCTGAGAGGATTAAGTGATGAATTCATACTTCACCCTGCCTTGAGAAGGCAAGAGCACAAGCCAGAAATGGTTGAAGAAGAGACAATTCCAAAGCCAAGGTCAATCACAGAGCACAGCCACCATGTGACTGGGCAGGCACTTCAGCAGTGATACCAAAGATGTGGCTGACAAGTGCTGCGATCTCCAGAGTCCTCAGCCTGCAGCCCCACTCATGGGATCAAACCAGCTCCCATCTGCTGGCACACACCAAGCAGTCAGCAAAGCCAAGGGTGACACTGCCAAGTAATGTTGCTTGACTGCCACTGATGGTACTGACAGCAAAGGGGGACCATGTTTAGGTTCTGTCCATGGCATCCATGTTCCTGTAGACCCCTCAGCATGACCTCTGCTGGCAGGATGCAGTCAGGAGCCCATAGCAGTTATATATAGGAGCAAGTTGGTGACAGTCTAAACTTAGATGACTTGTGACATTTACTACAGCCACCAGAGTGAAAAAGGGTTATTTCTCAACTAAATTTCCATACAGCTCACAGCTCCTGAGATTCCCAGTCTGCTGACCCCTGGCTCCCCAGCCATCCGGCGCTGATGACAACTCCGTGCTGGGATCAGCAAGTGACCATGAGGAAACTCACTGCAGCAGAAGGAAAGCATCAGAGTAGCTGAAATCTGTCCCTGAACAGCACCTCTTTCAATTTCTATATCAGTGAACCCAGCTCACCCCCTCCTACAGGAGGGAAGAAGGCTCAGGATTAAAATAAAAGCAGATATACGCCCCCAACAAGGCAAACAGGATTCTTTCGGCAGACTGACTGCTTCCTGGAGCCCAGATGCAGCACCAGGAGGGAGAAAGGTGAAGAGGATGCCACTGCTGCCCAGGGATGTCTAAGGATGCCCAGCGGGGGGGACAGATGAGATGCTCAGTAGCAGATGGCAACGCCAGATTGTCACACACACCTCAGCTGGGGCGTTTGGAGGTGACCGAGCAGACAGGCTGGTCACTGGGTGCCCAGGCCAACCACAGGTACAAGTCTCCTATTCCTCCTTGCCAAGGTGACCTTGCACTCTCCCAGCAAAAAATCGAAAGTTTCTCATGGCCACTTATTTATCAAAGTGGCCCTTTGTATTTTCTGTTTCCACAAGAACAGCACTGGATCAGCATCCCCAACTCTACACGCTCCTAACTTCCAAGAGCAACATAACTCCCTGCACCATCCCCCCAGGACTCAAGTGGCTCCCCAGGATGGGATCATTTTCCCATTTTGCCCCATGATGCTCATATGCTTGGGGTTTTATTCCTTGCTGCAGGACTCAACTGTTAGCACCGATCAAGGCTCCTTTATTCTAAGAGGATGACAGACAGGGGATAGAGAAGAAATTGAGTAAACTGGGGATTACTCCCCAGAGAATGAAACAATACAAGGTACAGCTGAAGTGCATCCTTTGCCTCAAAAGGTATTCTGGCAGCTCAAGGTCCAAAAGAAGAATGGAGGCATGTGCAGTGACTACACCCTTCTTATGGCAGTGAAACACGCTGTGTTCTGTCCCAGGAATCCCCTCTGGCATCCATGTCCAGGGCTGGAGAAGGTGCTGCCAGAGTATCTCCTTGGGCTGCCCTACAGTAATAAGGGGAGAGAAATTTCACACTAGTGCTGGCACAGCCCATTACCTCTGCAATAACAAATAAGTGAGGCACAGCATCTTAGGGCAATCCTAACAAATAAAAACAACAGCAAATAAAGATACAAGGCAGTGAGGATTCAGTCAGGAAAAAAGTACTAGGGTGTCCAGTCCCCAGGACTCACCATGCAATGGGTGTTTGCAGCAGCTCAGACTGCTCACATAGTCAGCTTTACCCTCTTGCAAGCACCTTATCCCTCCTCTCCCTGCAAGCTGCCAGAAAGCCAGAGTGAGCTGGGAACTAATGTGGAGCCCTTTCAGCAATGATAGATGGGAGCCACAGGAGCCCTGTGCTCTTGCAGACAACTGACAGGCACTAAAAGCTGCCAGATCCCAGATCCCAACCTGAGTCTGGTGCTTTCTGCAAAGCTGAAAAAGCACCTGGAACTGACCCCCTTCACTCTCCCTGGCATGCATGTGTTCCCCCTCAAGTGGGAATATACACTTGGGATGTCATACAAAAAGAGATAGAAGTGATGGGACTCCATCATCTGTGACTCAGCAGTGGTGTCTACTTTGGGTCTTTCTATCCCAGTGATACAAAGAGTTATCTCTTCGATGCCTTGAAGGGATCCCTTTTCTCCATCCTCATTTTATATGCATTTTGTAGCCAAATTTCCTTCAACAGCAAGGCTGACGCAACCCCTTCTTCTAAAAAGCCAATTTTGACAAACTGAAGGGAAGAGGTCTCCAACAGACCTGACAAGCTCTGGGCAGCTGGCAAGGGGTGTTCCCAGTGCCAAGAGGAGAGGGAAAGGCAGAGCCAAGGCATGCAGCACCCATGGAGCCCCTCCCTTCTCTTCCTGGATGGCCCATCCACCTCAACCTGCAGCTGCCCACTGCCACCAGACCAGACAGTGACATCAGCATCTCCAGAGCTCCTGCACCCACCCTTACCCACCAGCTCATTCATTAACCTCTGTCTGCCCTCAGGCTGGCTCATGGCAGGCAGCATTTGGCACTGCTGTGCCTCCATGCCTGAGGAGATGCTGGTGGGAGCAACGCCCAGTCTCCCCAAATGAGCCCTACTTGTGTCAAAGACTCAGGAAGGAGTTCATGCTGGAGTTCCTCCTCCCTCACTGTCAGGTTCTGGCCTGCCACACAGCCCCTTCCCGCCTACTCCCATCTGCCTGCCGGCCTGGTGGCCACCTGCAGAGGCAAAGCTGCCCCTCTGGGGGCACAAGGCATGGGCAAAGCATGCTGCATCCCTGTGGGCTTAGGGCATGGGCAGGAAGGTCCTGCTCATGGTGTCCCCAGATGAAGGGACAGTGAGAAGCAGGAGGTGGGTGGCTTGCACAACTCCATTCCCTCTCCCCACAACTCACAAGGGGATCACCTCCCAGTAGAAGTCTCAAGCTTACTGGCACAGGAAAATGACATAAAAGAATGACACTCCTAGCCAAGCTGAGGATGCCTGGTTAGCTTGGAGGTGGCATGTAGGCTGTAGCCACTTCAAAGGGACGTTGACCCTACAACCAAGACAGGAGACTGAACACAACTCAGAGCCATTCCATGGCTTCATGTCTAGTCTGATCCACTGTTGCCTAGGGAAAGAGGGGCAAGCATCTGATAAGGCTCTTGACCCCGAGGCCAAAAGGACTGTGCTGTTGATATGAGCCCTGGGAGGCAGAAAATACCCACAGCAGAGGGTTGTCCCATGCCCTGGGCTGAGGCATAGTGTCTTCTCCCCACTTCAGGCTAGCCAGAGGAAGCTCCCTAACAGGAACCGTTTCCAACCATTCCCTGCAGAAGGGAAGGGGAGTAGCAAAATACCAGGCACTGTTTCTGGGAAGCCACAAATTGCTTCTGTCTGGCTGCCTGCTGTTCTTAAAAGATACCACCCAGAGCAGACTACACATCATCCTGCCCCGCATCAAAACCCAGCCTGGTGCTCCTGGGCTTCAGATGCTTTGGACCCATGTGAGTTCCCAAAAAGGTGGTGGGTGCACTCACAGAGGGGAGCCAAGTGTGGGGGAACATTGCATCCCTGCCTGCTGGCATTACAGAGTGGAGCACGAAACTTTTTCCAAATGGCTGGGAGGCTTGAATTTTTGTAACACATTTTCACTGGTTTCTGGCAGAAAGGATCTATTGACCGCTGCTCCTAATGAACCGTGCTCATTACAGCCACAGCCCACTCCTAGGGGACTTGCTGTCCTGTTCAACACCACCCCCAAAAGCCACATGCACCTAAGAAGTACATGCACAACCACAGCACAACCCTGCTAAACAGCCCTCTTGATTATTATCATGATCATTATTATTTACAGCACAGGCACTAACATAATACACCACTTAAGCAGAAAGGTGTTGGAGAAAGACTTAATGGGGATCTCAATTAAACCTCTAGCACAGGAACAACACGAATGTCACATGTGGAGGCTTTAAGAATTTGTCCAGTCCTTCCTCTGCCCCAAACTCAGCTATCTCTGTTCAGAGATGCTCACTGCATATGCAGGAATTCTGTTCTTAGAAAAACACTGAGTATTTTCCGCAGCTGCCCTTCCCATTTGTTGCCACTCCAGAGGAGGGGACATGCTTGACCTAAGCCAAAACCTCCTGGTACGGGCAGGCAAATTCCTCCCTGATCTGGACTTGCACCTGTGGCCATGATGGGAAAATAAAAATTCCGCCCTCCTGGTCAGCACCCAGAGACAGCCACTGTGTTTGCATTCTCCAGATGCAGGCAGGGAAGGGATAATGGAGGCAGGGAAGGAATAATGCAGGCAGGGAAGGAATAATGCAGGCAGGGAAGGGATGCAAAGAGAGGAGAGTCATCTCATCTCACACCCTTTGGCAGTTGGAGAGTACAACTGAGCAAAAGCATTCCTGAGCTCCCCAGAGGCCACCACACTCAGCACAGGCAGAATCCCAGGAGCTTTCTCCCGCCTAAGGAGGAACAGCTCGCTTACATTCCTGTGCCAGGCACAGCCCCCAGCACGGCCATGACCAGCCCCCAGCCCTGCTGGGGTGGTCAGTGGAGCGGCCCAGGCGCTGTGTCTGGGCTGGGGTCACTGCTGACACCACCGCCCTAGTGAGCTCAGGCAGTGAGCTCAGGCAGCCCAGCCTGAGGCCATCTGGCACCCACTGGAGGCAGAGCAGCCAGGGCTGAGGATGGAGGCTGCAGCCAGTCCCTCCACTAGCCCAGGGTGTTGTCTGCTGGAGAGCCAGCTGCAATGTGCCTTGGACTCTGAATGAACTTTTGTGCTTTGGTGGGGTCTTGGCATCAGGCCGCTGCAGTCTATCTGGTAGGGACTGCATGCTGGTAATGCTTGCAGGTCATGAGAGGCTCAGAGGAGACACCACGCACCAAGAAGGACAGAATAACAGCAGCTTTGCTGGGACTGCCACCCCACCTCCCCCAAATCTCAGCAACATGCAACAGACACTTAAAACAAATGTATGTCACATAACACCCAAATGCTAACACTGAGGTGTTCTGGTGGCCAAACTCCATTGCAGACATGCTGCACCCTCCAAATTGTGACCAGCCCCATCATTTGGCTTGGGTGATGATTTTTGGGTGGAACAAAGGTCCGGTCTCCTCTCCTGTGACTCCAGTCATCACACTTAGGCCTCCAAAGGTCTGAAGTTAAGCAAGATAACTCCCACCACCTCTTCAGTCTTGGTCCCCTTGCAGCCTGTGATGTAGTTCCCATGGGCCAAGCTGTTTTGCAGACACAGGAGCAGTAATAAGAAAACACAGACCCTATTTCATTCCCTGGGAGTTAGGAACTTCCACAGCTGCCAAAGGCAGCAGAACACTTTTGTGATTTGCAGAGTGTGGAAGGAAGTCTTTAGCAGTCAAAGCACTGTGAAGTGTTTCCAGAAACACCCACTCTGCCCCACCACACCCAGTCACCTACCAAAGACAGACGATCAGAATCCAATCAGTCCATGGCTCAAATGCCACACAAGCTTTTGGAAGAGGGGCTCCAGGGTATTCCAGTATCTTATACCCCTGTGACAACATGGTGGAAATTGATGAGACCTCACTCCCTTGTTCCACTGAGACACCTTTTAAGGGAGGGATATAGATCAGTAAGGCCAAGCTCAGAGAAGAGATGGAAAAGCATCCAGAGAACTGGCTTGGAAGGCTAGGACTTATCTCCATTTTATTAAGCCAAGAGCCAAGAGGATGTTTGGGAACAGCTCAGAAATACCTGAAGAGCTTCAGAGAACAGCCACTGATGGCAGAGGGATGTGCTACTCTGTGGCCTTTTTTTTAAAAGTTATTATTTGGGCTTTGCTGAACTAGCCTGGAAGACCAGCTCTTTCTCAGGTGATTAATGTCTCCTCAGCAGAAACCTGCAGATGCAGATTCTGCTGTATCAGCCAGGGCTCACCTGCAGAGCGTGAATATCGGGTGCTTGGGCTGCCCCCAGGTTCACACAGGCTCCATGGGAAAGGCAGATCATCATCCTGATGACCTCGGTGTCCTCATCCAGAGCTGGATGGGGGAGAAATGCAGCTCAGCATGTGGGAAAGGAGCTCTCAAGGGAACCAGCTCATGTTTTGGTCTGCTCTGAAAGTGCAGGACCTATCTGTAGGAGTGGATCTCTGGGTCAGCAAGACTTCACAGTGCCAGCAAATGTCACGGAGGTGGGAGAGGTTCAGCTATGGGAACTGGAAGCTTAAGGAAGGATCTGTGTTGCTATATGCCAGATGGTACTTTCCTGAGTTGTCCTTCCTTACTGCAGTCACAAAATAAAACTCTGAGAACAACTCTGTAGAGCACATTTGGTTATGGCAAGCTTCATGATGGAAGCTCCTTCCCTACATATAGCTACCTTTAGTTCAACCATGCTGTGCTGGAAAAGCCAAGTTGTGCACCAGCTGGTGGCCCAGACAGATGCTGCCTTGAAAGACTGTGGCTGAACAGGAGGTGTTATCTTTGTCTCTTTCCAAAGACTTCCCAAATTTGTTTACAATCAGTTCTCCATGCAGGTGCGGGAGTTTGCAATGCACATATAAGACACACCAAGACAAGGTGAGGGTCTGAGTCAACAGGCAGTATAGCCAGAGACTCTGGGTTCTCATGACAATGATTTCTGTCCAAGAGAGAACCCAAAATGTCTAACCAATGAAACAACTGGGAAACTTTCCAGAGTTTCACCCTCCAGTAAGATAATAAGCAAACGTCCATCCATTTCAAATAAATGATGCTGATGTGCACCATCTTGCAGAACTGCAGGCACTCTGTTGCTAGATAGCTGCTTGTATCAGCCTGACATTTCCTGAACAAAGTTATCTTCCAGAGAACTGAACTGGCAAGTGGAGGGGAAGGAAGTATTGCAGAACTAGATTTATATCAAGAAGCTCCTGTTGCTGATGCACTGATGATAGGAAGATAAAACTTATTTCCTTCACATCATCTGGAGACTGCAGATGTTCCCCATTCCATATGTTGAAACTGCAGAAGAAGCTGAGAGCTGAATTATGACCCACAGAAATCTAAATAAATCATCTTTCAATATCAGAGTGACCAAGACATATTCTTCCTTCCTGGAAAGGATGAAGTAATTCAGCCTTTTTTAAGTCTCACATCTTTTCCAATAAATCCATCCTAGTGGCAGATTTCATTGGTTGCAGTAAGAGGCAAATCCCACACTAAGCTGCCAAGAAGCTAAGAGGAGAAAAGATTAAAAAACAAAAACTCAGAGAAGACTGCATGAGAGTCTCTGCCTAACTGACAATAAGGGTGAGGAAAATCTGGACTAGCTCCTGAAAAGCATCAGTGAATTCTTTACCAGGAGTTTCTCCATGGAGCTTATTTGTGACAAAAAGATGAGAAAACACATGCTTTAAGGTTTTCTGAATGAAAACAAAAGGTGGTTTGATCATCTGGCCAGCAGAGATGACTTGGAAAAAATCTTCCTGTGCCCGCAGAAACGAAGGAGGTGTGATGGTTGGAACCCTAAAAGTGTCCATCAACTATCATTACTGCATGGAAAAGAAGCAAGCAGGGGGACTTTTTGGATGCAGGTAGCTCAACAACAGCAGTGGAGGAAGTGTAACTAGGGAGAAGGAGTAAGTAATTTACCCTCGTGGACTACATAGGGCTTGTCTTTAAAACTCAGGTGAAGAGTGGTATCAATATACATGAGACATCAAGAAACCTGGACTTAAAAGCAGGTGCTGCCAGGATGCTGATGCTACTTTGGTTTCTGAAACCCAAGTATTACAAATCATAGTAGAGTCAGGTGCTAAAAAGGCCTTAGAAACTGACCCATAACCAAAAGAGTGCTGCTGGTGGCTATCAAGAGCTGGGATGTCAGCATGGATATTGTAGCTTTTTACCTTAGGAACAGTACAAAATTAAGAGGAAAATCTTGTATTAAAGGAGAAGATCCTGAGAAAAGCATATCCTACGAAAAATGCAGCCACTACAGGTTATGCTAAGCTCTCTGGCCTGCTTATGCATGAAGGTAGCTTTTGCCTTTTGGACAGGGTTTTGAATCTGATTTTGTTTTCTGCTGAGCAGAAGTTTTAACAACTGTCCTGCTGGAACTGAATCTGGGAAATGTTGCTCCTGCCAGAAGCTGGTGTCTCCATCCCAAAATCTGCTCCTACAGATGGTTACTGAGGGTCTCTGTTGGCCTCAACAGCAGTCAGGAACCGGAACAGCCAAAAAAGCCAAACCCCTTGCTCACCACAGAGGGGAAAAGGCCCATCAAGGTGGAGTGTGGAGATGCACCTGTGTCAGGTCTTGGACAAGAACTGTTACAACATCAAAAGTATTTCAGACGTGCAGCTGTGTTTGCAAACTCCAGCCTAGCCTGGATTAACTTCTAGGCCTTCAGCCTCACTTTCAGTTTTGCCTTAAATCAGATGGAAAAGCTGTGTGAGATCATCCATTACTCATCTCTGTGTCAGCACCAGACCATCCATTGCTCATCTCTGTGTCAGCACCATCACATGTACCGTCCATCCTGACTATTACCACCTCTAAGGGATGAAATTTCCAACCTCTGTCCTCAGGACTCCTTTCTTAATGGCTCCTTCTCTCAGAAAGCCTTTGCCTGTAGTAGGCCTGGATGTTATTTAATCTCCACCTAAGCAGGACCACAAAAAATATACCAGAAGCTTGACATTCACACTTGGACAATACTGATAAGGAGAAATTTGCCCAACCTTGATCCTAAAAGATGACTCTTGCCTCTCTTAGCCATTTTCCACCCTGTACCAGTGCACACATTAGCAATTTCTTTTGGTTCAACACAATGCAAAGATGCTTTTGAATGTTAAATAATCACCATGGGTCTCTTGATGGACAAAAGGGTATAGACCTCCATTTTGGGGTCTGAAATTCCATGAAAGACAACTGATCACCCCTTGCTACCGGTCTGGAGCCTTTCTGGAATGATAAAATCCTTGCTGTACTTTGTTGTTTCTCCTACAACCTCACACCACTGCTGCTTTTACAAAACCAAGTAATTGACCACTGAAATGGTTATGAAATGATGCAGTAAAATTTCACCCACATCTACTGTTTCATCAGGAAAGAAGAAAACACAAGTAAAAGCAATGACTGTATTTCACTTTGTATTTAGATAAATATCTTAAGACATATATGTAGCTGTGGCAGCAGCATAACTGACTGCTGGACAGGTACAAGACATGCAATTCTTCCCTAGTAAAACTTTTCTTCTTTTCCAGCATCTCTTTCAAATTAGGAAGTGAAAGCCAGGTTCCATAGTTTTCACTGGCTAATTTAATTACAGATTTTCATAATTAGTCTAACACATAACATCTGATTACTTAAGCATGAATAATAAATGGCTCTCTTAATTTAATTGTCCTCTGATGAATCCCATCTGCACTTGGAAAAATAAAATATTTCTACTGTTTTTCTACAAAAAAGAATTATGAATATTGTCCAACTTTGCCCCCAAAGTTACCTTTAAGAAACACTCCTTCTTCTGTTTAGCTAGGCAATCATTTCCCTAAGTAGCTGTCAGGATTACTTTCTCACCCTTAAACAGCAACCAGACAAGTCATCTCCATCAACATAACAATTATCTCCATCATCAAGCCAGCTGTGTCTATCCAACAAGCAAACAAACCAAACTGCAACAACAGCCCTGAGGCTCAAAGCTGCAAAGAGCTCTCCAACTCTACCAGAGCCAACCGCCTTTGCTTTGGCCCCACAGTCCTTTGAGGACTGAGGCAGCTGGTTCCCATTGAGGGGAGAGGTGCCCGAAAGCCTTTGATTTTCTGGCCCTCGAGGAAAGGTGCTCAGCATCCTGCAGGATCAAGGCCTGCCAGGATAACAGGCAACAGCATGACAGTTTGCTGTGGGAGATACTGAGCCCCCATTCCCACATTCTGCATGGAAGAGACAGTACCACTGGGGTGGAGTCACAGCAAAAAATGATGGGAATATCAGAGGGGGCTGGAGAATAAGGGCAATAGTGAGAGCAAGGCCTTGTGCACACACACAGGAAATGCGCAGTGACTTCACAAGCATAAATTTAACATGCCTCCTCAAAGTTTAATCTGTTGACCAGAATCTCTCTCTCACACTTGTCCTGCAAACATCATAGACAGAAGACTTACCAAAACATGCTGAGAAATGGATTCCTTGAGAGCAAATTTGCTCACATCAAATCACCGAGAGTCCCAAATTTCTGCAAACACATTATGCTGGCTGGCTCCTGCTGGGATTAACTTCAAGCAGTGGATTGACATGAACACTAAGGAGTCCCCTCAGATCACTAGCATCAAAGGGCCACCTCAAAAACAACATCTTGCTGAGAGTTGCCTTGGCTATACAGCTGAAGGAAGCGTCTTGTGGGGGTTGAGTGGTGAAAGGATGGGGGATGACACCAGACCCTTCCAGGATGACCTGAGGCACGAATCATGAACCTTGCCCAGTGATCTTAAATGGGCAGCACCAGGATGCAGGAGTACTGGCACAACTGCTGCTCCACTCCATGTCCTTGCCCTGTGTATCACCCTGGGGAGACCCGGTGTGGAGGATCACAATCACTGGACCCAGTGGACCAGGTCTGAGCAGATTCCAGCATGGGGGGGGTCAGGTATCCCTTTCCTCCTCACCAGCACAGCCTCCTCATACTTTTGGCTATTCCTGTCCTGATGATAAACAGATAATACCTACTTTTTCCCTGTAAAAAACTCCTTATGAATGGCTAGGTGGTTATCAGGCTGGCTGCCAGTGAGTTCACACAGGCCAAAGATGACCTTTTGATCATCTCTGACCTCTGCATGCATCATGTCTTTTGATGCTGTAGCCTCCTCTGCTCAGTGTGGGAGGCTTTTTCTCCTGCCCTCAGCTGCTACATTTCAGCAAATGGGGCAAATCTTTTCCCAATTCAGTTCTTCTTTCACACCTCCCTGAAGGCCAGTTGCTGCTGCCTGGGCATGGAGAAGTTTGCAGGATCCCAGAGACCTCGGCGCCCTGGCATCATCTCTTTCCACCTATGACACCAAGAACCATTGCCCTGGAAGGTGGACTAGCTGTCCTTTGCAAGTCACAACTTCACACCTTTGCTGTGGGGAATTTGCTTGTTTGACATATGAAAATTTGCCCTCAAGAAATCTCTCAGTGTATTATCTTAGTCTAGCCAGAAAACACAAGCCACCTCCAAGCAGAGGGGGTGAATTTAGATCTACACAGCTGGCTGAGAGGAGGATAGATCTTGCATCTATCTTCTTCCCCACCTCCCATCGTTTGATATGCTCACCTGGTGCATCTCATTTCTGAGCCCTCAGTGGGAGGACAGGGTAGGCTGATCTGTATGCCAGTATCTGATATTCATAGCAAAATATGATATGCCAGCCATAACCAGAACTCCTGCATCTAAGAGAGGTTTGTGTGTGCTGCCTGGAAACCATTCTGCCTCCAAAGACAAGAATGCTCCGTGTGTGTGCTTGCACACATTAAATGTTTATGCAGGCATGCGTGGGCATGTGAACACGGGTACATGTGTGCATATGCTCACACGCATATCTTTCCTGTGCATATTAATCCTGCTGCTCTGCAGCCCACATCGAGGGGCAGGTGTGCTCCAGCCAAATTCTCCACTTATGTCTGGCCTTGAATTTGCACTACTAAGTGCTCGGGTTAAAAAAGAAAGAAGAAAAAAAAAGGGAGGGGGCAGAATTTTCTGTGCCATGGGCGCTTTTGTCTGCCCTGTGAGTTAGCACAGGGAAACGAGCAACAACTGCTCTTAGCAGCTCACCCAGCTGAGAGGAGGACGGCAAGCCTCGGAGGGGCTGAGGTTCCCGCCGCCCTTCCCGGGCTGCTCCCAGGATTTTCAGTTTGCGTGGAGAGTTTTGGGAAACGCTGCTGCTGCAGCAGCTCCCGCAGCTGCTCCTGCATCTGCGCCTCTCTGGGCCCGCGGCGAGCAGAGCTTCCAGCGGTCGTTAGGAGGAAGCAGAGCACCGCGCTCCGTGTGCGGCAGCGCCGGCGCCGCCTCTCCTCCTCTTCCTCCCCCTCTGCCCTGACACGTGTGACAAACTAAGCGACAGAAGACAGTTGGGGATGTCTTGAAGCTGGCACAGAAGGTACCCCGTCTTTCCTACCCACTTTTGTCAAGTCTGAGGGGACACCCCGCAGTCAAGCAAACGCTTCCAGTCGCACACGACTGTGCTCATGTCACTGACGTGCCAAAGCCGCGACGATCATCTGGGCTCAGGATGCTGCTGCTGCTGTTTAAGTATGACACAAGGAGGCACAATGGCCTCCTCCGGCATCCTTGAAGTTTGCAGAAGCTCCCGCTGTGGTGGTGCAAGCTCTGGAGGGGCTCCCTGCACTGGCCTGGAGTGGGTCCAGAGCTGTGGGGAAGCTCGGGGCCAGCTCTATCAACTCATGCACGCACGCACGCACAGAGCCACGTCTTTTCTCCGGTGAACTCTGCTGGCATTCGGCAGGAATTTCATTTAGATCAACTACTTAATATTCTCTCTCCTTCCTCAGAAACCAGGCTGCCGAAAATCCTTCCAGCCAAGGCCCCTCCTTTCCTGTTTGAACCACCCCATCCCTTCCTCCCCCGTACACACACACACCGCAGAAACCCAGCTCGCTCCCCAGCTCTTGCTGGCATCTGATGGATTTCGCTCTCTCTCTCTCTCTCTCTTCTTTTTAAATATATATTGTTTTTGAAACTCCAGATCAAAAGAAAAATGGGGATTTTCCTGTTTTGTGTCGGAGGTTTTGCAGGCCTGTTGATACTAGCTTTCACCTTGACAGCTCGGAGCTGCTCTGCTCAATGGACCTGCTGCTCGCAGCAGCCGGGTCCCTCCCAGAGTGACATGTGCACAAGCCAGCGCATCCCGAGCACCCTGGTCCCATAACCCCTGCCCTAACCCTCACTTCCACCCCGGACCTCGGCATGGAGCTGCCCACCTGCCTCACCACATCCCCTTTGTTCGCCCCTGAAGCCCCACATCCCCAAATGTAGAGCAGGCGAGTACAGGAAGGGGGAATGGGGTTGGGGGAAATATGTTGGGGAGCAATACAGGACAGCACCAAACACAAGCTGCAGGAAATTTGGGCTCGGCAGCACTCCTCCTCCTCCACCTTTCAGCTGACACAGCAAAGATGATTTTCTTAGGGCTAATTCTGCAACCCTCCCCCTTTCCCCTCCTGGTTATCATTGGCTCACGGTTTCATGAGGAAACTTGCCAAGTCTTGGTCGCTTTCTAGAAAGAGAGCAGGAATGAGAGAGAAGGAAATATTTGACAACCTTTGTTTTTCCATGAGTCTTTTTGGGGCAGCAGGCTCCAATCTGTGCCCTCCACTCCCTGGTGCTCAGCCTGACCTTGCTGTCTCAGCAGGAGGAAGTCTGGCAGGAGCACAAGGGAGAAAAATGGAAAGACGTGGTATATTTCAAAGGAAACCTAAACAAAACAGAGAAAACCCAGAATCCTGCAGCCTGTGCCATAAATGAAGCTCATTCATGTTTTTTTACCAGGAACAGTCAATTGCAGACGTGATGTTTGGCTTTCAGTAAAGGACACTGCCTGACTGTTGCAGGAGGAACGACTACAGGGACCATCCTGTCAGTACCTACATATCCATCTATTTAAAACAAGTCCTACTAAGGCTGATACTTAGCTTTCATTTCAGATCTCTGAACAAACCTGGAGGACATGCTGCTCCTTACCTCTAGCATTCCTCAATACCACTGTGCCCAGCATTCATATGAGGAAACTGAGGCATGGTACCTGCGAGCATCTTGCCCCTGGGCAAGACATCTGCTCTACAGGAGAGCTAAGTCTGGCCTCCCAGGCTCTGGGTCTTGCAGTGCTGCTCAATGCATTTATACCTTGTCCATAAGGAGAAAAGCATCTGCAATTTTAAACTTGGCCAGCACAAGGGCAGAAACAGATAGAAATACAGTTTGATCTAGTCCTCACCACTGTCACATAGTTTATTTTGACGAGTGCTGATTTTTTCTTAGTGGTTTGCAGCTCAGGGCCAATTTTGGTCATTGATAGATGGGAGGGCCAGGCCAGCTTCCCCAGTGCACGGTCCCTGTGCTGCTGGCCAAACTGGCAGAGGCCAGAAAGTTCAAGTCAAACTTCATTTCTTTTCTTGCCCTGTTGCTTAGAAACATGCCTATGAAAATATACTTTGTTCTCACACGCTACCAGTCAAATGCCAAGTGAATTTTTTTCCCCCCTCTCCCATCCTCAGGAATTCCTGATTTATTTTTTATTTCTTTTTTGCAATTGCATAAATCTCAAGAGGAGCCTGCTGGTCTCCTGTGGCTTCTTGCAGCAGCCTCTCCAATCCAGGCTCATCTGCTGTCTATGAACATAACCTGTCAAAAAGAGGCCCCTGCGGCACTTGTGGAGTCCAAACTGGAAGTGCAGGTAGTGCCAGGGGGTTGGTTTGCACGACAAACCTGCCACCACTTTCCTGTCCCTCTCCTTGTTCATTCAACAGGTGTTTCCCATCCCAAGAAAAACAAAAGCAGTAGAATTACAAGGGACCTGGCTAAAGTTTTCACACAAAGCACCTGCTAAAGGACCAGTTTCCTTGGGAAGTGCAAGGCAGGTGAAACGGAAGGATATTCATGCTGGGAGCCGCCAAGCACCAAAGCTTTTCCAGGTGTCTGTATGGGGCACTCTCAGCACAGGCACAGGGATAGGCCATACTCTCCTGCTGGGTTTCAGCTGCATGGCTGTGCCTTCCCAAGTACACTGGCCACGCACACACATGTGCAGAGTAAATAAACACCAGGATGACGCGCTCTGGGATACTTCGCCTATCTCTGCTGACAGTGGTTACTGCCCAGCTTCCTGGGTTCCACAGCAGGAACCTGGCTCCTGGCCTCACCCTCTGCTCCCTGTGCAGGTCGACTCCCAACCCTCACCTCTTACAGCTGCCCTTCACAAAACCAAGCTCAGCTTTGCTGTTTCTGGCTGATTAAAGGGAGTTTGGACATCTGATGTCATTCGAGGGAGGGGGGAAGTTATTACACACAGAATTTGGTTTTGCTCTGAAGGATGGTGCGTAGCAACGCAACCACTGCCTGCGAGGAGCAAAGGGGAAAAATAATAAAAGCATCACGATTTATTAGGTGCTAGAAAGGAGAAACGGATTCCCGTTGCATGGGTATAAGCAGACGCTTGCTAACAAGTAGAAATGACTGTTTCATGGACCAGAAAAAGTGAGGGTTTCTGGTTTTGTTTTTTCTTCTTTTTTTTTTGCCAAGTAGTCCCCTGGACATACAGACACCCTCCCTACCTCCCCTTCACACCGTGGCAGAAATATAGATGTATTTGGAGGAATATAGGGAATCTGTCCTCACATGAGCTACAGGATCCAGAAATGGGAGTGAAATGAGTGTCAAAATGAAGGAGTGCTTTCTTTCATGCTTTTGTCACGTGCAAGGTGCAAACATTTCAGAAGCTTTGCCTTGCACTGGTGCTGCCATGCTCGCCTTCATGCTTGCTTTTAACCTGTTCTTGCCCGTTATTAGCCACACCACTATTATTTTTTGCAAACACAAATCCTGCCCCTAATGCACCTGCTCTCTTCATCTCCCTGAGCTAAAGCCCACTGCCCAACAAAGATGTCCAGCAGCCAGGAGACAGAAAAAGCAGGCTGTAGTGATTCCAAGGAGAAAGTGTGAGGCACAGCAACGAACCTGGGGGTGGCTGAGGACTTTGGGAACGAGGCTGCTGGTTGTAAGGAAGATGCCCTGCTCTCCCTCTGTACTTTGATCTGCAAAGATCAGCTCAGGCCCCAGGGCCAGGCAGGGGATATGGTGATAGAAAGTTGTCAGGGAGAGAGCTGAAGACCAGAGATGCAGGAAAGATGTAAAGGATGCAACTGGGAAAGGACTGGGATGCATTTGTGACTAAAAGGGTGCATCTGGGAAGTGGAGAAAGAAAATCTTTCCACTGGAGATGGGACAATCAAAAGGCAATGAAGGAAGGCAGGGTGGGGGGAGGCTGTGAGATGATGCAACAGGAGGTTTGACCAGAGCATAGATGGAAAGAAGGATGGGAAAAGT